>OY740773.1:94515442-95112942 GCA_963513935.1 Aphrophora alni | reverse complement strand
ACAGCTTAAAATGGTCCTTATTTAGATATTTTCAATTTTATTTTTTAGTTCAAAAATTTCTAGATGAACACAATATAGTTTACATGATCTTACTTGACAACTACAACGACATCAAGATAAGAATCTCACCCAAGACTACATGAGAAAAGTGAATATCCAGTTAAGATCTCGGGATTGCCAAACCCGTAATCACTTAAGTGATCCTGAAGTGATCTAAAAGAAATCCTTTCTATTTAATTTTCCACATTACAATAATCTTTTCACAACAAAATAATAATTAGCATACAATAATTACTTGGAATACTGTATATGGATAGTATGAATAGCGAGTTTGATTAAACGGCATGGAACAATGAAACACATGACATTTATATGCTTATCCATTGACAAGGCAAACATGAAATGTAGTATTACCGATCTAGAAGGTTGATAAAATATTTCGTTCCAATCTATACATTCATTTAATGTTTTCGTTATTAACTGATAAACAAAATATACACTGACAAACAACGAGAGACTTCGATTATCTCCAAACATTCAATTAGAATTTAAAATAAAACCGTGGTTTCCAAAATTATCTCAAACTGAGATCTGTATTTAAAAGGAATTAATAAATATTATTATTTAAAATACATTCCTATTTAATTAAAAGTTGATTTTTTTGTAAATTTTCCTAGTTTACAAAGTTTATATAATGGTTTGAATAATTACAAGTTTAAAGTTGTTTTTAATTTACTGTTTGTAATTAAAATAAAATAGAAAACTTTTATATATAAAAATAAAATATAAATTGATTATTAATGCAATTCAATTTTAAAATAACAATTTTTAAATGTATTGTGTTTTGTAAATACAAATATTACGGATAGGAAATATCAATTTTCTCCTTCAAGGTGATTTTCCCCCTTGTTCTCTCTTTTCATAGACTTCTAAAATGAAAGGAAGAAAAGAACGTGAAAAGACCCTTTAGCCTTCTTACATTCTAACAATGTCATGGTCGGAAGAGAAGAGTTTGTAAAAGAGATCTGAAAAGAAGGAGAGGGATTTAACCCAAAATCCCTAAGAGTGTACGTTCATGTTTTAGAGAAACGTGTTGCCATACTTGAATCAGAAGTTATTACAACAAGAAACAGTCCACCAATAATAGTCAAACGATTTAGAATCACATAAATTAGACTTACGAGACTACAAGTTCAAATATAACAGAAATAATAAAATAAAGAAATTTTTACGAAAAATTCTAGACTACGAGAACAAAGAAGAAAATTAATTCCCCAAATTTAAATTAAAGAAAAAAATTTGCAACTGATAGAATAAAACTTGAACACATATTCTCATAAATAGTACGTTTATTTTATTCAAGCGCATTTCAACGTGAAAGTTGTCATCTTCAATTGATCCACGAGCTGCAATAACTTATAGTTATAGTTTAATTATTGTAGCTCCTTCATAACTGAAGATGGCGAATTTGTCGTTGAAACCCGTTTAAATAAATAAACGTATGATTTGTGTTAAAGTTTTTTCTATAAATAGATGTCGACTTCAACGTTTAAATCGTTTATTAATATATAACAACAAAAACAAACCATTTATAAAAATGTTTAGTAATAATAAATAAAATGTGTTAATTGTCCAACTTTAATTATAAGCATTAATAAATAATCATGGAAAATATCATAGAAATCTTTTGAAATTTGAAGTGACTTTATATCACGATATCAAAATATATTCTTAGGTCTTAAAAATATGGTGACAAATCTGAAAACACAATAAAAAAATTTTAGTAAGTTAGCTGCCATATTATAAAATGGGGACCATTTTAAAAGTTTGAAAAAAGGTTTATTAAATTCCATAAAAAAAGCAACGAAGGTCCTCCTCAATTTCAAAAATTTCATGGCATAAACATTTTAAGACATGTCAATAGAGTAGGAGATAAAATGATCGCCCAGCATATGTAAGGCATCTTATCATCAAAAGATATTTACGAAAATAATTTCGTAAATTTTCAAAACCTCTTTTATATTTAAGAAAACGAGATAATTAAAAACAAATGTCAATGTATACAATTATGAATAAATTTTATAAAACGACTGATTTCTGAAAGTATTTGTTTCTACTCAGTGTATTGAGAGTTTAAAAAACTAATTTATTTTTCGAAACGAAATATTTGTATTAACCAAAATAAACTATATTTTTAGTTAAGATGTAGAATAATTATTGCATTTCAAAAATCATATATTTTCGTTTGTGTTCACTTCATTGGTGTCGCTTCGTTAACGAAATTTAATTTTTCCGTATAAGCATGTCACTGAAAGTATCAGAAATATACTGTAATCGGTAATACAGCTGATTTTGTTCTTCTTGGTGCTTACTTAAACTTTCGGTCGTTGTCGTCTAACAAAAATAAGGAAGAAAAGAATATAAAATAAAAACTCCTAGCCTTAAAATGCTCTAATGGTGTCAAATAGTGGAAATGAACAAGAGTTGGTCAAGAGAAAATTATAGAAAATATGAAAGAGGGAATACAACTATATGAAGAAAGGTATAGTTGGGTCCCTCGGGATTTCCACTTCCGTACTCCATAAGTAAGCAAGTGGCTTTACTGCTGAATTGACCTACATTGATAACAACACCTAAGGGGACCAAAAAAAACACTATTCTCCTTAATTTTGTCCACGGTTACTGCCAAAAATGTGAAAATTACTTGGAGTCAACAATAAGCTACAGTTTACGTAAAACAAATAATAAACTGTAATCATTAATACGACTGCGTCTAAGTAGACTTAATACATTGACCAAACTTGAGACATGGGAAACCGTAACTTATTACATTATAAAATGTTTTACTTCTGTATTTAAACGAAGTATTTGTAGAAACTTCTCTAATTTGTAGAAACCGTTAAATACCTTCATCTTTCACTTTCATTTCGTCACAGAACTCACAAAAGTCCGTCGGAGGGTAACCAAAGTGAATATTGAAGTTTTTTTACTTAAACACTTCTATTGTGATATTACTACATTTTTGTTGCTGTTTTTCTCATAAACATCGGACGTAGCTTTTTCACATTTAAATGTTTAGGTAAATATACCATATTACTGTACTTCAAACTGTATTGAGCCTCTCTAACTTTCAAACCACTGAAAAAGCCATTATACCTAGAATAATGCATGTTATATTTTAAAATCCGTTTAATCAGTGATAAAACAAATAAACGTAAAAGTTTTTTTTTAATAATTATAATAAACCGTTTTCATTGAACATACCTAGAGAAAGTGTTTAATTACGGGGTTGTCAATAAACAAAACAATAAATATAAATACAAATATCTCAATTACCAAAAGGAAAATAACAAAAACATTAAAAAAAAATTATACCATATAAATAAACACCATTTTGAAAGAAAAAGAAACAATAAATAATATTTTAGATAATAAAACGATAAATCGAAGCATCCTTGCAGAATTTACGCACACAAGTCCGGATATTCCCTTTTACATAATTAATATATCAAATATATTTTTACAAATAATTTAACCTGATTTCCTTTAGTACAGACATACAGCAGTATATTGAATAGTCTTCCCAGGTTACACTGAACACAACGTTGAACGTACTGGCGTACGGATATTTGTTTACATATACGAGTAGATTAATTTTCGAAATAAACGGCGGAGTTGAGTATTTTGTATAGAACAGCAAAAACTATGTTCAAAAAATATATTTTGCCTGCAAATTGTACTTAAAAATCATATTCATCAACGACAAACAAATAAATATTATTGAATTTAAAGAATATAAATAAACTCTCTTTATTGAAAAAATGGAAAGAATGGAAATAATTTCGAGGGGTGTTGGGACAAAAATCTATGTAATTTAACAATACTCAAGTTAATTAGACTATTTGAGGAGTTGCCATTAAACAAAACAATAAATATGAATACAAATATTATGAAATATAAAACCAACATAGAAGAATAAAAAAATTGATAAATAAAACTGTAATTGTCAAAACAAAGAAATTAATCTTGAATCAAATAAAAACGATATATGCATACTTGTAATATTTACAAACAAGTTTAAATATTGTCATTGCTATATAAATAATACTATTAAAAAACAATGTTAAAAGAAAGAGAAAAAAAATTAATAATAATATTCTTGGATTAAAAAGTTAAGTCGATATTGCCATTAAAATATTCTTTTGTGTATAATCGTAATAAATGATTACACACAAAACATATTTTGTGTGCAAATATTTTACTTTAATATTGCAATAAAGTCTTCCTGTAACTTCCCTTATACAACGACCACAATGTTCACGTACTAGCATACGAATTCACATAGATTAACTTTTCTAAAACAAAGGCGGAGTTGAGTATTTCTCGGAAACTGAATTAACAAAAATGATATTTTCCTGCAAATATGTGTTTACAAATAAATTAATGTAGTGAACATTTTAATTGATACTTTCTAAAGGGCCAATCATGTATGAAAAGCCCTTGTATATATATTTATTGCGTTAAGTAATAAATTTAACTTAAGTTCCATATTTTGATATTCGATATTGTAAATTAAATACTCCATAAATAGTCAAATAATAAGTAAATTATAGCATTTTATTACTTAGGTTTTAAAATAAATTGTGAAATATGTTGTAATTAACAATACGTTTATATCGTAATTATAAATTAATTTAATCAATTGTTCTCTTTTAATTTATACCTCAAGATTTCAAGTAAATGAAACATGTGATATAACATTTTGTTACTATTTATCGTAACGAAATACGTAAAACATATAATGAAATTTGTGTATTTCCGTCAAACATAAATCATCTTCAGACACAAAAAGAACAAAACCTTAAACAGGTGAAAATCATCTTTGATAGAAACATAACAATTGTATTATATGTATATTGTTTAATCTATTAAATTATTTTATCTATTAAGTTTTCGTTAAGTATAAATATATTTATTTGTCATAATCTACATATAATTAAACCATCAATAATAGATAATAAATTATAGATATAAATAAAACTTTCTTTGCATATTCAGCTCCTGTCTTTCACAACAAAAAAAGGGTACAGATATAATATCACTGAATCTGAATATAATATTCTTTATATAATAGAGTCATGTTACATATGTGCTTTTTTGTTGACAATGAAGAAGCACAAATATACAAAGAAATTATTCATTATTTTTGTTATTTATATGTTCATCTTTCGGTGGAACTATATGTCAATATGAAATGTCTTGAACCTCTTCATTATTATAAACGTAAAGCGTGTGTGTGTGTGTTAATGTGTTAATGGCAATTATATATCAACGCTGTTTAAAGTAATTATAATGTAACGTAATAAATATTTGTACGGGCCAATTATTTTTTAAATGTACCATTATCAATCTGTATTTTAATTTAAAGTGCACAATAATACGCTCTCATCGATAGTTCATACGGTTGACGAAATACGATTGTTGTAGACACAGAAAAATAAGTAAATAGACGGTGTATTAATTTTGATTTCTGTACCTATAACAAATGTGGGAGACGTGAAAGATTTTATAAGATGTAATTAAATAATTAATTTATATTAGTTTCTAAAAACTAACTTTGCAAAATCTTGAGTTTAACATAAATATATTTTTATAATACCCGCTTTCAATATTTAAGTTTTGTTTAAACTATAAAACAGAAATGTAATGAGTAAACTTTTAAAATAAAAAAAAGTTTATTAATTTCATAAATATTAAAAAGTTTACAAACATTTGATTAAATATATTGACACATTTTAAAACCCTTCTTTATTTTATTATTTGTATAAAAATTAATAATATTATTTTGCAATTTTATAACTTTTTTTTTCTTTTGTTCTTTTAGTTTTCAAAAAGGCAGAAATAAACCGAAATATGTAGAATTTTCATTTAATATTTTCTTTATTATTTTTTATACAAATAAATAAAACAACTTATAAAGTTATATTTTAAAAATTATGGTTATATAACTTACGTAATTTCACTTTAAGTTTGTACACATAAATTATAATTATTCACACTGGGTTCACAATTCTAATTAATACACCAATAAACTTTGTTATCAAAAAATTCCAAATTAGGCCACTTTGAAAAGACGGAAAAATAAACACTGTAATCCTATCGCTTAAGAACATGCGGTAGTGAGCGCGACCACGGCGGAACTGCTGCTTCAGTGCAGCCTGGACTTAAGTCAGCGTACATGCGCAATCCTTGCCTCCCATACTGATGCATTCAATTCCGTCTGTAATATGTACATGTTTATGATCAGACTAATTGTAAGATGACGACGTATTTAGATATTATAATGGATTATAAATATTCTTTTATGTATACTTTAAAATAATTACAAAAACATAATGTATATTTACATTGTTTTCATTATGAGTTTAATATATAGGTCATATGATAAATGATGCAAAACTATTTCATTAATTTTATCACAAAACAGTTCATTTTATATTGTTATTTTTTGTTTCATTGCTTTTATTAACGGATGACTTGACTTACATGGAATGATTGTTTTTTGGGTATTTTTAAATACTTTATATTTCTTCCGTTATTTTTAACTGACACAACAAGGGATTTTATTATTTATTTAGGTTTAACGTGTAAGTTATGGCTTATTTTTAAATTTAGTGTCAGTATATTGTAACAAAATGAACTTAATTTTAATTAGTGATTTACCCACATCGCCTTTAATATTGTTTATCTTTGTTGTTTAAGGACAAATTACCTTTCAGAAATCATCGCCTTATAAAAAAAATAATGAAATCCCCTTAGTCCTCAAATGCTCTAGTGTATTCAAAATATTGCATCAGGGTCAGAAAAAAACAAGAATTAGTCAAGGCATAATTAAGTTTTTAGCTGCCATTTTTCAACAGTAAGAGATAGATAAAAAAATAAAATACAAAAAATGTTTGTTTTTAAAAGACCTTTTACTTGATATAACATTTGCTATAAGTTGCTATTTAAGAATTTTGAGTTTTAGGCTTTTTTAAATTCTTCAATTTTGAGCATTTTTAAAATATTCAAAATCCAGTGAAAAATGCCCGTACCACACGTTTTCTTAAAGAATAGCTCAATCATAAGCTTGGACAAAAATCTGGTGCTGTTCCGTATTGTAGTTAGGATAACACGGTATTTTATTTTAAAGTCCAATTTCAATACGTTTTGGTACACCCTGTACATACGGTTAAAGATTGAACTTTTGATTGCGCCAAAATGTTCTAGGTGAATTAGACCTTTAAAATGATGTAACACACAACCCATGTTTACATTTCAAAATTCCTCAAAAAGCACCCCTACCCCCCAAAAAGGGCCCTTTTGGGGCATTTTTCAAAATTGAAATTAATTTCATTGGATTCAGTGGAGCCAAATTAGGGGAGAATGAGAATGAAAAAGTGTTAAAGTAAGTTTGTAAGACAGCTATAAGTACTGCACGGGTAGTCTGACCCACCCCGTATTTCATTTCATAATTATTTGATATATAATTAAACTTGTAATTAAAATGAGCGGTATAAACATTAAATAAGCTACAAATATATTTTAATCATCCAAACGTTCAATTTGAGTTGTAAAATTGAAGACACAGTAATTTTCAACAATTAAATTTTATAAAAACTTCACAGTTAAGCTAACATTACTGGCTAGCTTACGGCCAAATATCGTATACTTTTATTTTATATAAATACTAAGAGAACACGACTTAGTCGAGAGATATTTAATAGCAAAGATAAAAGAGAGGGATCCAACCGACGACTACATAAAGAAATGTGTAGATCTGGCTAGGTTACCATGGTATTGATAAACGAATCCTCACTAAAAAAAGAGTCCCTGATAGTTCAAAAGAAACTAAACTAGAAGTATTACATGCATGATATTGAAACAAGTCATATTCCAATTTTTAAACAACAAGTCGCTGCCAAACTGTTAAAAGTAGAGCGCATGACATTGGACATTTAGATCTAAATGCCACCTGAAATTGCTCTCCCAGGTACTTTTACTTTCCTTCTCTCCACACGATGGTTACCTTTATTATACACGTTTCGTATGTAAATTTAATTGTGCAGTATACTTGATACATATTTATAACCGTGACAAACAATCGACAAATAAAATAATTGACTTGAAATGATTTTCAAAACAATAATCATTTGTTCATGCCTGAAGTACAATTTGTTTGTATTACAGATAATTGGTAAATAATAAAATAAAATTGAAATGTATTTTGATTAGAAACCAATTTTATTTTTGATTCTAAAACAAAAGATAGACAAAACAGCATTCTACTATATTCAATTAGTAAACCGTTATGATTCTCCACACAGATAATAAATTGTAACCAAAACCTACTACTTGAAACCTACCTTACTACTTCCAGCATTAAATTAAAACAAAATTTACAGAAAATAAAACTAATTTACTTTGCTTCGATGGAACATATTATCCACCGCAGAACGCACAACAGGAACACTGTAATACTACTGAACGAAAAGATATTGGTGCTACAATCATTATTAAAAAGGATGGTAGTTACATATTACGTGTACATTACAACCTGTTATGATCACTGTAATTTTCTCTATTGTTGAAATGTGTTATTTGATTACTGATACTCGATATAAATTAAATAGCTACCCAACCTGCGTAGAACTTCACGTAAAAAATATGTTAAATTCAAGAACGATTTAAAAATACGACTTTAAATATAACAGGTTAATATATAAATACGTTTCTTTAGAGCATGCTTATTTTCCGTTTGAGCGTTTTAGAGATATCGATTTTCCAGATTTAAAACACAATCGTTCAAAATAAATACATTTTCCTTCTTAGTCATAATTGTCTTAACACTAAAACTAGAAATTGAATAACATTTTATTTCCTTGTTTAAAGGCAAAATACATTTTGCTCATTATCGCCTTATAACAAAAGAGGAAGAAAAGAACCTCGAATCCTCTAATAATATCAAAGTCGGAAATGGACAAGATACCTGATAGGAAAGACAATAAGATGTGTTGTTTGTTTGTTCAATTAAATTAGATTTTTTTTTTAAACTCGCAGTACTTTGGTTACAGTTTGGTGTATTGTCAATACAAACAACTTATTTATAAACAATATCAATTCATACAACATCAGATATTCCTAGTGGTTAATAACATGAAAGAATAATCCCTCAACCACAAATAAAACACTAACACAATTAATGGTAGAACGTTTAATAAGCCCTTACGTACATTTCGATAATAAAGATACCATCATCAGAGGGAAATAAACCAATACTCCCATCTGTATAGGTTTACATCCCTCTTAGGATGGCAACTATGTTACCGAAATACATAATGGTTGATTAAACTTTCTAACGTTAATTGAGTTAGTGTTTTATTTGTGGTTTTGAGAATTACTTTTTCATAATATCAATTCAGCTTAGCTTCAGGTCACAATAAACCAATGTAAATGTCATCTACATTTTAAAGTACATAATCCAAATCTTGGAATTCCTTTGTTTAATAAATGCTCATTTTAATTTTTAATTACTCTTTTGACATTTCATTTCTTTTCTAATATTAAAGTTCTTGTTTTTACGACATTTAAATACTCGAGCAAGTACTATTATTGTAATTTAACCATTAGTTTTTATTGTTCCAGTGAGTACAAGTAGACTGAGATTTACATAAATAAATTGAACTTTAAATTCCTCTCTATCTTCTATTATTATTTTTTTTTTTTATTGTTAAAAAACGAAAACCCTTTAGGTCATAATAGCTTTATAAAAAAGAAGGGAAAATGAGCATAAAATGAACAGCCCTAACCAAAGATTTTTATAGGATAACCTAGAAACGTAATATAGATTAAAACCACAAATAAGATAATAGAAAGATACATAAGCCTTAAACTATTTTCAAGTTATTATGAAATCAAATTTTGTTACTTATCCATACAATTTACGATACCATTCCCCGTGATATGTCTAATTAGCTCTATTCCACATTTAAAATGTAACCTTAGCAGGAGCGTCATCACTACTGTGTCATTTAGAACGGACCACGAAAATTTAGTGGCAAAACTTTGGCTACAAAATGACAAGTCGATAGTTGCTAGATTGGTGACCCATCATTGAGCAGAATCAAATCCAAATTGTAATGGTACCTGTCAATGCGGTTCCCTCTAGTGGTGCAGGTGTTTGATCATCAAGTATAGTAGTGAGCATTAAAATCGCCCACCAAAAGACATGGGGCAGGCAACTGAATGTCCAGCTTCTTCAAACCTTATATTAAGTGGCAGGTACACACAGTAAATTGTCATTTTGTATGGTGGTGTAGTGATCGTTATTGCCCATTCGGATATAAAAACTAATCTCAACAGCAATAATTTACACTCGATTTCACGAAATCTATTTCCGCTTAGAGCTAGTTAATGTTACAAATGACTCAGGTTTCGGGTTTATTTAACGTCCACGGTTAATATTTACTTTGTAACTAACAACTACCGAACTTTCATACTTGATTGTCGTTTTGTTGGTTTAATATTTAGTTCTGTAGATGGATTTATTGAATAGTTTTTGTATTGTTTATTTTTATAATAACATAGGTAGGGGAAGGTGGGGCAAAGTGAACCGATGGGCAAAGTGAAATTGGTACTGTACAGTGCTTCAATCTGGTAGAAATTAATATAAGTTGTCCTTTGTCATCAGTTTAGAGCGCACAACAAGTATAGATGCTAAGCAGTGAAGATTGACGTGGCTATATAGTTTTGCTTTGTGATCTTGGTAAGTTGAACTACTTACTATATTAGTTATGTAGACATACTTATTTGGGTAGCGGAATCATATTCTCCGTAAATAATAATAATAATAATAATATATATATATATATATATATATATATATCAGTGTGGGAAGTAAAATTGTGTTTAAAAAGACACTCTGCGTTTAGAAGTGATATTTTATTTTAAATGGCGTTGTGGGGCAAAGTGAAATGACTCATTCCACACATTTCACTTTACCCCACAGTGTAATAAATACGTTGCTTATACTTATTTATATCTCTAATGGTTATTTTGTAAACTCTAATTATTAGCTATGCATATTTAGGCATGCTTAATAAACCATTTCACTTAATGCTTTTGGTTCAAACTTGTTATAAATCTCTTTTTTTACTTAGAGAGATTAAATAATAATAATAATAATAGAGTTTCAGTCAAAATGATCGTAATTGAAAACATATACTATTGTTTTTTATTATTCATAAACATAATTTAAAGAGAAAAATCCTATTTCAGTGTTCTATAGACGTTCAGTTAACACTCATTTATCCTACAACAATTATAAAATCATTCCACTTTGCCCCACCTTCCCCAACATTTTATTGCACAACTAGTGATATGATCCGTTGAAGAATCAAAGGAAAATAACTAATTATATTGGTTAATTATTCATCCCTGTCCAATTTTAAAATATGTATTTGGTAAAATTTACCATTGTAATATTTTTTTCAAAAATAGAGGCATATACTCAGTAAGCACAAAGCCTAGCTAATTTTCACGTAGGCCTAACTTATCTTATAAACTAACAATAATCTAATACACTAATCTTATAAACCTTGTATTTCATAAACTAATATGATTATTAATGAGCCTACATTGTTTAATTTTGTTTACAGATTGGTGTAATGGTGAGGAACTATGTAAGACGAAGTGCTCAGCACAAGTGGTCAGAAGACGACATGACTGATGCAATTGGTGCTGTTCGGAATCGTCGCATCTCATTGCAGGAAGCGGCAGATCAATATGGTGTGCCCAAAGTAACTCTTTTCCGAAGAGTGAAGAGTGGGAAAAGTGCAGGAGAAGCATCAAAAAAGGTATTGGGTAGATTTAGGAACTGTTTTACTGCGGACGAAGAAAACATGTTAGTGGATCATTGTCTTTTTATGGAGAGTAGAATGTTCGGTGTTCGAATCAAAGATTTACGTTTGTTGGCTTACCAATTTGCAGTGAGGAATGGTATCCAGCATCCGTTCAACGATGAGTTGGGCATGGCAGGGAAAGATTGGGTTATGTCATTCTTAAAAAGATATACGAATCTGTCACTTAGAGTGCCTGATAGTTAATAGTTATAGGCTAGTTAATAATAATATGTTTTCAATGTTTTTTTTTTGTTCCTCCCCTTATAGGTATGTAGCCTACCTACAGTAATATAAAATAAGTAAATACTAGTAGACAGAATTCTTTTTATATTAGTATTATATATATATATATATATATATATATATATATATATATATATTTAAATATATATATATATATATATATATATTTAAATATAACACGTAGATTGAATATTGTATAAGAAGTATAAATAAGCCTTTAAATATTTCACTTTGCCCCATGACTTATTTCACTATACCAAACCATTGGGGCAAAGTGGAATGAAAATCAACTTGTAGTGTTTTAGTAGCTACAATCAAAATAATCAAAATTACAAAATTTTACGATTGCTTTTTATTAAATTTAAACCTCATTTAAAGAGATTAATCACATTTCAATGTCCTATAGATTTTCGTTTAGCACTTATTTACAAATATTAAAAAATCATTCCACTTTGCCCCACCTTCCCCTACAGGGTCGTTGAAAAGGGACATTTTTGTGAAAATTTCAAACATTCATAGGGGTTTGAAAAACAATGCACAGCGTGGCGTCACCCTATCTTACATAAAAACAATGTCATTAGTATTCCAAACTGAAACTTCTGGCCACACAAATGCTAGTTGCATATTCAAATATCTGTTACTATTCATGATCTTATTAAAAATAAACGCACATAAAATCGATCTGCCCTAAACTCACACCATAGTGTAAGCTTGTTTGCAGTCTCTCAATACAAAAATATGCCGTGTTCATCTGCTTCCCAGTAGTAACAATAATTGTGTTTGTTCACTAACCCTTCTGTGGAAGACAGCCTCGTTAGACAAGAAAATGTTTTAAGCAAATGTGGGTATGCTTCCTTCCAAACCAAAATTACCTCACAAACCTCCATGCGGATGACACAATCTTTATCAAACATTTGTTGCGCTTTTTGGTTTCCAAGGCCGGAAATTGAGTTTTTCTCAAAACTATACGCATTGTGTATCTGGTAAGTCTGCTTGCTCCCTGTCTTTGGGCGATACTCAAACACAGCCTGGACATTATTTATATTTTCAGATCTGCTTTTATCTATCACAGTACTATTTTAAACAGCTTTTTTGTGACAATATTTATTGACCTCTCCCCACCCCCCTCCACCAACAACACATTTCTAAACTTTATATCTTTTTAAACAATTTTAGCCCTTTATTGAATTCTTAGCAGACCAGCAAAAATAACACCAAACTTACTAATGTTTACTGTAAACACAATGGTAAAAAACCAAAACATTGATCAGCTGATAAATTGAGCCAAATAAACCATATAGATTTACTGAAACTAACATTTCAAAATAGAGACAGACTTTTCACCCTGTGTACGAGCTAATGTTTCCCTCAATGGACTAAGTATTTATTGTTAATATTAAATCATCATTTTTTAAATGGATGTTAGAATTTTTTTAATGTAATACAAAATGAATTACTAGAAGAGCAATCGAACATCAATAGAGAAAATTTAAATTAAAAATAATTTGTTATAAAACGTAACAAATCTGTGACTGTGGGAAAAGAGCAACAAAATGAACGAGGCCAGTATTAATTTTGCTGCTACACTGGTAGAATTCACAATGGTTTAGTGTGACCTGAATATAAATTAGTTGTTTATTAAGAAAATATACACAACCATATAATCTCTAGTAATTTTTAAACTGTCAAATTACAACTGAATATTTTGTGCAGAGTGTTCATAATTTGCAATAATTTAATATTCTTTCTTACGTAAAAAGGTAGAAAGGATAAGTATGCCTAATTTTCCACTAATCCGTATTCTAAAAAAATTGTTCGAAATGTAAATTCTTGTGAAAATGTAATGTATTTGTAAATGTAGTGTAATGTAATTTATATTTGTTTTGTAACTCCGTTTTTGTAAAGGTTAAATGGAAGAATGGTGACCTTACTCACCATCCTTAAATGCTTTATTCTGAATTTTTATTTTTTTATATTAGTCTTAACTTTATTACCGGTCAACCAATTTGTAAATTTTGGGTAGCAAATTATTTTTCAAACTAAGAGCTTTTCAACGATGGTTTCGAAACTGCATTCAAAATGTTGTTTTTTTTAATTCACCTTTGTTCCCTTTACTACTAAATGTTATTAATTATAGACAATAGGGCTTATGATGTACCAAATCCCATCTTAAGAGTTACCATACAAAAACAATCATAGCCTACCATTAGTAAGTCATACCTAACCTATTTTAAACAAATGTTCAGATAAACCTAGCCTAATTAATTATAAAAATCTTTACCAACACTTTAGAAAATATAAATTACCAAAAAGTAGAAACCAACAAATGTAGTAAACACATTATTTTAAAAAATATTTAAAACTGTAATAACCTGTTAGCAATGAATGTGCAAAGTAGGTCTAACCTACAAATAGGCTAAATGAAATTGGAACACACTAAATCCAAATCTAGGTCAAGCACGACATTTACAAAACACTGATTTCAAAACAAATTGTCTCAGAATTATATTCACTAATAGATATGTAACACTATATTATCTGTCACGGTATTATATAAACTTGTAAAAACACAATAGAATAACATTTCACTAAACTTTTAAATAGAAATATGATAATTTTAAAGTAAATTAGTTGCAGACTTGAATATATGTTCGATTATATTTAGGAAAGCCATATTGCAAATTCGCGGAATAGTACATAAACAATCTACTACTTTCAAATATGGATTTTCAGATATTAGTAAGTTAAAGTAAATTTGTTTTGAAACATGATCTCAAAATTCAAACAAAACAACAAGATATTGAAATGCATTTAACTGTTAACATAAACTTGACTAAAAATCATAAATGCAGTGGTAAAGCGTAAGAAATAGATCCTACAACCAATGAACGTTCAACTGTTCAAGTCCACAACGCTTACCAACACAGCGAGACCACGTGACACCAATCGACGAATCACAAGAGGACGATGGCGTCGAACAAAATTGAATATGCAAGTCCCATGAGGTATGAAGAAGTCGCCAACCTAAGCCTCGGTCGTTTGAAAAGAGACGCGTCCAGACGGCCAAAGCATTAAGATGTGTAATTAGCATGTGTGAATTTTTCAACAGTTTCGTTTGGCAAAGTAAAGTGAAAGTGACTTAAATATGTGCAAATGATAGGATAAACATAATTAAATAAGAAAACCAATTCACTAGATATCAAAAATATAAAGAGAATCCAATTAAAAACTTTAAACAAAATTACAAGAGGCAGGAAAGCCTAGCCTAAATTAGAAATTCACTTTGAGATCATAATTTTTTGTTTAGTACTCAGATTTAATATATTTATACCTTTTTAAAATTAAATTAGAGATGCGTTTAGTAGTCAATTTAAGGGGAGCTGAACAAAAGAAATTTTAATAAAAAAAAATTTATTGTGTTTTTGGTTTCCTTGGTTATTTCTGAAAAAGAAAATATATAACACTGTTTATAAATAATTTACTAAAACGGCGAAAAAAAAAATTCTTCAATCCGTACATTCAGATTTTACACATTGCTTGCAATACGGTGGGAGTTATTACAGTGTAACTATCTTTTTTTGTTCTTTTCATGTTTCAGTGTTGGCAATATTGTATCATTAGTGGCTTGTGGGCTTAGCAGACAGCTGCCATGTGTTTGTTTACTATCATAAACTTCATGGTTATGTGTTTTAGTATATATTGAAGCACTAGTTTGATATTATTATTTATTTATAACGAATCTTTATCAAACAAGAACCTTCAACACGGAAAATCATGACCACGGTCTTTTGGGATCGGAAAGGCGTTCTTCTGATTGACTTTCTGCCAAGAGGAATGGCCATAAATGCTGAGAGATATTGTGAAACACTAACCAAGCTTAGGCGCGCTATTCAAAACTGCCGGCGGGGACTTCTATCTAGCGGCGTCATGCTGCTTCACGATAAAGCTCGGCCTCACGCTACAGCAATGACCAAGACGTAACTGGCCAACATTTGATAGGAATTACTGTACCATCCCCCCCCCCCCCCTACAGCCCTGACAGCACCGTCAGACTTTCATGTTTTTCCTAAACTCAAAGAATATCTTGGTGGAAAGCAAAATTTGAAAATGATGACGTGTTGAAAGAAACTGTTACTAACTGGTTAAATGTTCAGGCGGCAGTTCTATGAAGAGGAGATCCAAAAGCTAGTACCACGACTAAACAAATTCTTAGATATTATTGGTGACTATGTAGAAAAGTAAAAATATGTTCATACTTAAATTATTGATACAATTTATGTTCATAAAATATAATTTTGCTGTTACACCACTTAAAAACGGTTCTTACTTATAAAATTACCCACGTATTTCATAAACCTAAACAAGAGAGTTTTCCTAAAATTGTTGATAGAAAAGTTAACTTTAATGATATAATTCAATACCTTATATTTATTATAACAATAATTGTATAACGATTTTTCTCGAAATAAAAGCAAGATAGTAACAATATACTTTTCCAAAGTTTTTATTGTAAGGTGAATGATCATTATATTTAATATTTAAGAAGTTTCATTTTGAATTTACAGCGAATGTATTTAATTTAGTTTAGGACAAAACAGCTGATGAGGTGAAAATTGGAAAAGTTTGTTGAAATTTAATTATACAAAGTTCCTTTATTTAGATTAAATATTGTTCAAGAGGCCAAAGTGTAAGGCGTAAAGAGCTACTTTCTGGCATTAAATCAGTTTCGTTAAAGTAAACCAACTGAAAAAGGCGGAGTTTTTCTTTTTGTTTGAAAGCAAAAAACCTCTCTGTAACCATCGCCTTATAAAATAAAATGAATAAACTACATGAAATATAGACCTCTTGCTCTCGAATACCTTAACATCGTCAGGGTCGTAAGAGAACAAGAAAGACCAGATAGCGAAAATGAAAGATGGGGTCTAACCCAAGATTACATGGAAAAAAGTATAGACCTATCAAGTGTACCTCGGGAATGCCAGCGCTATCATTATTAGATAAAATAATTTCACATATTGCCGTATGCAAAGATTGCTCTGGGCCTTTGAAACTCAGTACAAAAGATAGAGTAGGCCTATCATGTTCCATAGTTTTAAAATGCATGAATCCAGTTTGTAACAGACAAGTTGTTGAAAAGAATAGTCCTCTAAGTGAAATAACAATTGAATGAAAGAAATAAACGTTTTGTAAACGTCCGCTTTATTTACACTTTGCGTTCCATTGGAGTAGGCCAACAGACTGCAGAAATCTTCGCTTGTGTTATGAATTTTCCGCAACCATCAAAATTTTTGAAATACAATAATCTTTGCAACTTGTAACTAAAATGGTATGCACAGAATCGATAAAAGATGCTGTTGAAGTAGCTGTTAGACAAAATGATGGCGGTCGTGATATTGCTTGTACATTTGACGGGAGCTGGCAAAGGCGAGGGTTCAGTTTCCTAAACAGTGTGCTTACTGCTACCAGCATAACAACTGGCCTAGATATTGATGTAGAAATTATGTCTAAATATTGTAAATGTAGAAAGGTTTCAAAATGAACATAGTGATGGATGTAATGCTAATTAATCCGGGACTAGTGGCAGGAAGTAAGAAAACTGTTTGCACATTCACAAGAGATGTATGGTATCCGTTACAAGTAATACCTAGGTGACGGTAATTGCAAAGGGTGAAGATAAGCTAAATGGCCCCGAATTTGAAGTTCAAAAGCTGGAGTGTGTGGGCCACGTCCAGAAAAGGATGGGCAAACGTCTAAGGACCTATAAACTCCAACACTCAAAAAAATTACTCGAAGATGAAAAACGCTTGGTGGTCGTGGAAGACTCACTGGAGCTGCCATTGATTCAATACAGTTGTATTATGGACTGGCAATTAGGAGAAATGCCTCAGAAGCAGTAGAGGCTATGAAGACAGCTATTTGGGCTGAATATCACCATCTAGGTTCAACTGATGAGTGCCCCCAACATGGTTTATGCCCTACAGATAACGAGGCGTGGTATAGGATAAAATGGATAAAACGGTTTATAAATATTGTGACCATTTTCACCTGCCTCCTACAGTTTTAAAGAAGTGTTGTCATGGCGGAACACAGAACATGAGCGAATCACTAAACAATGTGATATGGAGTCGTATCCTAAAAAGGGTATCTGTTAGGTTGAACACCTTGAAGTTTGGTGTTTATGGTGTCATTGCTCATTACAACAAAGGCTATGTTACAAAGTGCAGTGTTTTCAAGATTATGGGACTAAACCCGCCAAAGAACTGCATGAAAGCTATGAAGAAGTTCGAAGTTCTACGGGTAAAAAAAGCAGAAATGGCACTTCAAGAAATAAAAAAAAGTGCAGAAGAGAGATCAATTTGAAAAGGGGGCAGCAGGAAGATTCATTTGAAGGAAATATAGATCCTGACAACCCTTCATATTCCTGTGGCTATTATTAAATGTAAGTAACACAGACAGACAGTAATCTTTTCATGTTTTCCAAAAACTGTGTTTTTCTTTACTTAGGTGCATTTTTCTCAAAACGTACACGAGACAGAAACCTGAAATTTTGCACACATATTTAGTTCACACATATATATATATATATATATATATATATATATATATATATACACACACACAAGTGGAGGTGTATATTTTTTAAAACAGCTTCATTAATTTTTTATAAATTTTTTAAAATATTTTACAAATTAAATGCTACATTGTATTTTAATACACACATATTAAACTAAACATACAAAATATAATTCCACATGTCACAATGTGTACATATATGTGTGCAAAATTTCTGTCTCTACCTTAATGGTCTATGAGAAACATGTACCTAAGTTAACATGTAAGTCTTATGGGATTTATTTTTGGTCGACTCCCCTTTATCTTCTACTAATGTATGACAGAATGAACATTGCGGAGGATTCCCTTTTTTTATCGAAAATCAATTAATAATCATGGAATGACCGATGCGAAGACGAGTAATCACTACTTCCTCTCGACGACTGACAAAATCTGTCTCCAGGACTGGGCAGTATTTCATTTTGTTTATTATTATTTCAGCTGTCCATTCTTCCTCCTACTGACGATGCAATACGATTTTAATATCTAATAAAAAGTCAGATATTAAAGTCACGTCCTTTACTAATTAATTGTTCTCCTTTGGTGTTTCCACAGTGTACAGGTACCCAGAAAATGATATCCCAACACCCCGTAGTTGAAACCAATACCAGGAGCATAAAATGTCTGCAGCTAAGGGATTCTTAGAATATCCTGGATAGCCTCAAGATGACTTTTGGAAACAAAACCGACAAGATACTGATGGGGAGGTAGATGGAACAGTAGTGAGGAAAATTATGTTTCGTTTAAAAAAAAAGTTCAACTACTTCCTAACTTACATAATTAGTGTTACATGACTAAAGGTTTTAAATAATCTCATACCATTTGGGCAAATTCACTTCACTTAGAAACTAGAAGTGGAAAAAATTTGAAGTCTACAATTAATATTTAATCAAATCTACAGCTATCTCACTTTTAACAAACACATGTACATATTAATATTATTATTAGTTAATTATTAAAACGCGAGGGAGAGTGGCGTTTTGTTATTATAGGCACGACAACATTGTTTTCGCAGATTTCAGCCACTTGGTATTTCTTTTATGAAATATTTAGGTCTTCAATACAATGATGAGCTTCGAAAATGGCTACGAAGCAACCTAGGGAAAGTCGTAACTCTCTTTCAAATTTCAACGTTTTTTTATATCAGTTTTTATCCAAAGCGCAACAATGAAAACTGCTATTAATAGTTTCCAGGTTACAGGAATATGGCCAACTGACTCATCCATATTTCCGACCCCGATTTTTTCCCAGCAGACACAACTGACATCGAACTTGGTAGGCCTTCAAGTAAAGACGTGATCATATCTGGAGCTGAACAATTGGAATTCCCTTTGCCTAGCACACCAGTTAAAATAGATAAACCTATTAGGTTGGATGATAAAGCTGGCGAGGTGTCCGCTAACTCTAATGATGACACGCTTGATAAGAACGTCCGATTTAGTGAGATTAATTGTGCTACATCTGGATACTCTTGGATGACAACTGACAACAGAGCTTCTTCATTACATGTTTCACCTGAATTACGAGTATATAATACCTATCACAATAGTTAAAGAAAACGTGAGAGAGAACAATCTGGGGGCAGCTATTTTACAGATTCCCCATACAAAAAAAAAGAGTTAGAAGCCGTTATTGAGGAAAAAGAGGAAAAGAATTTTACCAAAAAAGAAAGAGAAAGGATAAAACTATTTGAAAAAGAATAAGAATGGAAAAAACAAAGGAAAGTGCCTGAAGATAAATAGAAAAAATGAGCTGAAGAGAGAACTCAAAACTAAATAAAGTGATTCTGAGGATTATTCCGACTGTGAATGTTTATATTGCAGTGAATTTTACTCGAAATAAGTTGACGGTTATGTCGCTTGTGCCATGTGAATATTCAGTGTGCCAAGTGAAAATTCAGGTCTGAAGGGGTTTTCTATAATAAACGACTACGTTAAGACGTCTATTAGTCCGTGCCCGTTTAAATCTCTTGATTACGTAATTGCATTATATCTCGTTATATAATACTGCAATAAAAGATTAAAATAAATGTCTCTTTGAAAGGACAATTATCTATAAGAAGATATACTGAGATAATTGGAACACTGAATGAAAACCTGTAGCCTAATTGCAGAGACAACTTCGAACTTGTGCATTATTCATAGCTATTACATCTTCTTTAGCTTTGCATTTTCTTCATATATTATTTATGAAAATAAAATGGACTATGAACATTGTCTGGACTTTCACTAAATTATTTATTATAAAAATACTCTGAACAAGAAAAACTCTGACAACAGTTTTCCAATAAATAAATTTATATTCTTGTTTGTGAACTTTTTTCTAGGTTTTAGCAAATTGATTTTTTTTTTAAACATTACACATGAGAAAATTTGTCTCTTTCTCCCCTTTTTTGTAACAAACGTAATTTTGATAATATAGACCGAAACATAAACTATCGAAGATTGATTCCTTCTACTGAACATTAAACTAAAGAATGCATTTGTTTTTCTAACATTTAGCCAACAAAAAACATCCTCCAAAATATTTTCGTTAATCAAGTCAGAACACTTCACTTTTTGGTACGGAATTCGACGTTCTGGCTAGCCGAGAAGGAAGAAGACCCTTTGACAAATTGCCACCAATAAGAGAATTCCATCATAAGTTCTTTGATAATTGTAAACAAAAATTTATCACTTTCTCGATTTAATACGGTGGATGAAAAACTAAATGGGTTCAGAGGTCGCTGTCCTTTTAAACAATACTTACCCAATAAGCCTGCCAAATATGGCATAAAAATATTCGTCCTATATAATTTATATTACACACAAAACATGGAGGTATACGTAGGTAAGAAGCCTCAGACCAAATAAATATTAAGTGAACTCTGGTCTTGAGATAGCGGTAGGATTATGCCGGCCAATGATTGGATCACATAGAAATGTGACAGATCACAATCATTCCCTTACGTGACAAATTTTTGAATGATGAGCTACTTACCTTATTTAATTTAAAAAAAAAAACTTATACTTTCAAAATTCATGAAAAAAGGTAAGAATAGAAAATTTGCCTTTTTTCATTAAAAACGCTGTGTAAATGTTTATAAAATATTTACCATCTCAATAAGGTACTACTGCTATTACTAGAACTAACATGTAATATCTAACTTAAATAATGGCTTACCACTCCTCCCACTTCACAAATCCAACCTTATAACCATGAGGCTAAAAACTAAATTATTGTATTTAATCATTATTCTTTTCCTGTTCGGCGAAAAATCTTTCAGTCAACATCTTAAAAAGAAAGGAAGAAAACAACATAAAGACCCCTAGCCCACGAATACTCGAATAGTCTCAGAGTGAAATAAGTTAGTCACGAGAGATATGATAAGGAAAATGAAAGAGAAGGATATAAACCCTTGAAGACAGTACCCATTAAAAGTGAGTTCCTGACGCTTTAATTAAATCATAACTGTCTCTTCTGTAAAAATAAAATAAAATAATTTTAAAAAATAAGGAATAAACCTAATATTTTAGACAATAAATTATCCAGGTCTCACTTTATTCAGCAAAGTTATTAAAGACAAAGTTAATTATTCTATGAAAATGAAAAGACCGTGTTGACAATGTTTTTTTGTAAAGCTCCCACTAGAAGTCATTTAAAAACTTAATTGCTTTAACCTGGACTGAAATAATAACTTGAAAAAAAATTATGTTGATAAAAAATTAAGTTGATAAAAATTTATTTAAATATTTACGTTTAGGTAAATAAATCTTAGAGTTGTTTTAACAAAACTATTAATAGAAAAAGCTGCCTCTAAGAAAGACTTAAGTATCATATGGTTTGAAAACATATATTTTAGGTTAGCAATTTATAGGACCTTTCTTTTCTTTTCAAACCGGATAGAAAAGATGAAAGATGAAAACCCAAAAATACGTAAAAAAAAAGTGTTAATCCAACCAAGATACTTCGGTACTGTCAAGCCAAGCCCGTACTCACTAAAGTGAGATTCTAAGAGTTTATAAGCCAGTAAAATGCATGACACAAATTGTTTTCCTTATTTGTCCTTCTCTATCTCTCTTGTTGATACTTCACCAAATGTTATCAAATACATATTTTCAGCCACGAATTTTTTAAACTGATCATAAACTTATTTTTTAAATCGCAACATATTAGAACGTCTGGAAAAAAGGTGTTCTGGTTATAGAGAGTAAAACAGTTTACATTAATGTGAACAAACTGTGATAATGTTTAAGTGTTAAATTAAACTTAGTAATTCATCTCGATGGGGTACATCCTCCACGAAGCGAAACAATTTGGTAGATAGATATGTTGTCCTCTTATATTTTTTATATAAAATACAAAAATTGTAAGTTTCTTTTTGGGTAATAAGTAGTAATTTGTAACTTCACTTTTTCATATAGTATTATTTATTAATTATATATACGTTTTAATGTCAACAATACAAATCATTATCGGGGTATATGTTCTAACATATAAAAGGAAATTAAAGAATATTTTTAAATACTACAATATTCCAGTAACAAGACACTTTTGTTCCAGAGGTGGGGGGGGGGACTTTATTGCATAAATCAGTTCTTAGAAAATTTTTAATGTTAAATAAAGAATTTGTCACTAGTTCGTTTTGTTACTATAAATTTAAGTTGCAAAATCGAATCTTTTTTTTAAATAATTCCAAATAAGTTATTTTATTCTCCGTCTTTTTAATGGTTCGAAGCGACAAGTAATTTGTTTAATAATTATTTGAACAACATACCACCCAGCCTTAATGTTCACATCAGAAATGGAATCTGACAAAAGTATCAATTACCTGGATCATTACTCAAGTTAATAGCAAATAATTTCAATTTTAAATTTATAGGAAACCCACGCAAACTTCTCATGCCATACAAGCAACTTCAAACCATCCAGATTCACACAAGATGGCTGCTTGTAACACCTTCGTCCATAGATCATTAAGGGGGGCCGTCCACTTGTATGGTCAAAAAAATGGATTTTTAGTTTTTTTATATACATTTATCGTGTTGTTAATTAGCTTTAAGAAATTGCTTTATTTGTAATTATCCGATCAGTATTTATTGTTTTATAAGCAATTTAGTAAACGCTGACATAGTGATTTTTACTCAAATATGGGCTCAGGGATTGGGGCAGTAACTATAGCAATGATTGATGCATAGTATATCAACTTTAGTTAGCTTAGGGCATCTCATCAGATTTAAAATGACCTATAGGCATAAAGCCTAGACTACGTTGTTATCAAATATCGTACGAAAATTAATAATAGCATAGACTAGAACTCTAGCTTAGGCTAAAGGCTTCTTCAACCAAAAGCATAATCTAGGTTATTAACTTCAAGTCTGACTTTTCAAAGGCAATTTATAAGACTGTTATAACTAGACACTGCTGAAAATGACTTGTTTAACAAATTATCTTAACAATTTTGATCTTTAAAGCTATTCAGATTATTTTTACTGTTTCATAGGTAACCCTATCTTGTAGTACGTTATTTAAGCTGTTAAATCTGAATGCTAAATAGTTTGTTGTTATTGTTGCAGATGAGTTGTACCTACCTGTTGCCGAGGATGCTATTCCGCTACAATTTGAAGTTGACAATCTACCACTTTTCGCTGTAGAGAAAATCGACGAACAAGCGGTTGAACTACCTCATTTTTCGTCCAAGAAAGAGGAACTACCTGCCAGACCTGGCCGAGAAAAAAAGACGAGGGGGAGGGAAAAAATTTTGGATATTTTAAACAGACTGATGACAGCATAAACGATCCTTTATTTTCTTCTGACAACGAATCCGGCTTTTCAAAAAGAACTAAAAGTTTGAAAAAAGTATGTAACAAGCGAAAAGTGTCTCGTCTTATCATTGCTGAGGAAAGGCCCTGTTTGTTAAAGAATCCAGATAATGTTGACAAAAATCAAGCAAGTGTAAAAGAAGATAGTGTGTTTCGTGGGCAAGCAAGGCCTTGAACCAAGAGTTGATGAAGAAGGGGATGCTATAGTTGAAGACAACCCTAGTCAAGTGGAGATCTTCATAGGCCCACCGGAAAAAAAGAAACGTCGAAAAGGAGAAAATATAAATCCAAGGGACTGGGAGAGGAATGTCTCCGCAGCTAAAAGAAGAAGAGGGGAATCCTATTTTGGATTAAAAAAGCAACAGAATGAAGATGGCCCAAAATACAAGTTTAATAATGAAAGGAAGGGGAAAAACTGAAAGATCGATGCAGTTGCAAAAATGGACAAAACTTCAAGTGTGACAAAATAACAGATCTGGATAGAAACAAACTTTTTACAAATTTCTAGAAAAACATAGATAGTTGGGAAACAAAGCGAGCTGTTATTGTATCATTAGTGGAGAAATCTAAACCAAACTGGCGGCGTAAAAACACTGACATCGAAAATGCCCGCAAGAATGTCTCTTTTCAATACCACCTCAAAGTAGGAGATGAAAAAATTAGGGTCTGCAAGAAGATGTTTTTAAACACATTCTGTCTGGGTGAAAAATCAGTCAGATCTTGGGTACTGAAAGGGGTATTAGACCAACCTGTTCCACCAGAAAATAACCCAGACGACCCTGAGCTCATGGATGTTTTAAATGCTGATGTTGAGCAATAAAAAAAAGATGCTGGAAAGAGAGATGGGATCAGGCAATTTTTAAATTCTCTTCCTAAAATGGAATCTCATTATTGTAGAGCGAAAACATCCAAGGAATACTTGGAACCTAAATTGGGAAAGTAAATCACAACTGTATAGAGAATATTCCCGTTTATGCTCTGAGAGGAACACTGAACCTGCCTCAAGGGCTCTTTTTCACAAAGTTTTTATTATAATGAACTTAGGATTTTTTACTCCCAAAAAAGATCAGTGTGAAACTTGTATTAAACACAAATTAGGGAAGATTTCCCTAGACAAGTATCAAAAACATCAAAACAGAAAAGAAGGAGCCAGAAAAGAGAAAGACAGTGACAAGAAGATATCAGAAGAGACAAAAAACACATTGGTGGTAGCTGTTGATGTACAAAAGATACTTACATGTCCAGACATTAGAGCATCGTCTTCCTATTATAAAACGAAACTAAAAGTGCACAACTACTCAATTTTCAATCTGGCGAACCATGATGTTACGTGCTACATCTGGCACGAAGGAAATGGACTATTAGATGGTGATATCTTTGCCTCTATGCTTGTAAGGTATCTTAATAAACAAAAAGAACAAAACCCAGACATCACTGAGGTTATAATTTGGAGTGACGGGTGCACCAATCAGAACAGGAGTGAAACCGTGGCTAATACGCTCCTGTACTTTTCCATAAAGAAAAGGGTTAAGGTGTAACATCCAAATTCAAAACATCACATTCGTAAATAAATTCATTCACTCGTTCTTCCATATATTCAACTTCCGTCCCTTGACAGATGCTGGCACCTGGCGACCTTCTCCAAAACTAAGCATCGCATGACATCTAAGTACAAAGTACAACGGCTGGTCAGCCTAGCTGTTCCAATACCCGTTGCCAGTCTACCTGTAATTACTCACAATGTTCTACATTCTTTCATAGCTCCGTTGGATATAATTTTTTTTTCTTGTTCTCAAAACTTACATCTCAGTTCTTAAACGATATGTTAATCTACAGTTAGATACGAGAGTAGTAGTGAACAAACTTTATTACTATACAACTATTTAACACATGAACAAAAATATTGAAGAAATAAGAAGGCATATTGCATTACTTCAACGACCGGATTTGAACGCTAGCCCAAGCACTTTGCAAAGGAGAGCAGAAGCTTTAAAAAGTTATCAGGCCCTATTAGCTAGACGAGAATTAAATAGAGATCTTGCACTTGCACTTTCACCTCCAAGCAGAACACAAAACACAGCTGGGAATTTGATGAAAAGGACGAGTGCTGATTTGAAGAGTCCAACAGCTTCTAAAAAGGTAGCTTTGTCTGAAATGTCTATAGTTGACCAAGATCAGGAGATGGACGGAATGGAACGCAGTCCCCAAAAAGGTGGAAATAGCCCAAAGAGGATTTTAAATCCAAGATCTAATTCAGCGACCCAAAGATCTGGAGCAGGCCCTTCTAGTGGAGACATGGATCCTACAGATGTTAGCGTGTTTAATTTTAAGGGCAGTACAGAGACTGTGAAATTGGCTAAACTTTATACTAGAAACAAGCCGTCGCTGTCGAAATGGTGGAAGGACAATCATGTAGAAATGTCAAACATGATAATAATAGGGAAGTCTTTGAATGATCAAATCAAAGCAGCAAGGCAGGCTGGGAAGCATTACATGACTGTTGGTGACTTCAAGCTCAATATAAATCTTGATAGCAGTTTAATTACAAATCAAGAATTGACAAGAGCTAGGTTCATGGCTTTAGTACATCGTCATATTCATTTACAAGATCTTGCAACTAATGATGGTCTTGATTGTCCTGTTTCACCACTAGTAGGGAAAGTGGAATTTGATGCTAATAATCCTTTAACTCCTTTTAGGTATTTGCTTGGCACAGGATTCCAATATCAAAGTGACTGCTTTGTAGAGAAAGAAATAGATGCCAGGCATATATTCCTATTAGGTGCATTCTTGTTGGATTTTTTGAGTGTGAAAAGTCCAAAGCATCCATCATATGAGATCTTCTCTGCTGCTGATACATTATCAGAATATATTGAATATATTGATTCATATGCAGGTGATGTAGTAGTTGCAAGCCTTAGAAATATGGGTGACTGTGATGCAATCAATTTACTTTAATTTTGACAAATAACCAGATATTTTCTTCAATAAAGAACATTAATGCTACAACATGTCTGATTTTGCACAGACGCTAAAAAACGTGTTTTTTTTGCCATAGCTAATACGCTGGTAGGAGAAACCCAGCAATTCTTGCCTCACATTGCATAGACCAGCGAAAGATCTTAACATGTTTCGTCCTGTTTGCAAAACACGTTTTGTTTAATATATCTTCAGAGTTTCAAGTGCACAAAAGTGATGTTTTTTTTTTTTAAAAAAGAAAAACTGACTTTACAGAACTTTAACTAAACTCATATTGTATATGTGCCTAAATTGCTTCAGCGAATATGTGTTTCTTAAAGCTTTCTTTCGATGTAGACTTGTGTAGTTATTTGTAAATTATATAACAAATCATTGGGTGGAGCCTGCATGCAAACTTTCGGTCCTAACAACCTCCAAGAGGTTATTTTCTAAATTAATATAATTGACGTCAATTAATAAAATTTCAATCTTCAAAATTTTATCTCTTTTTTTAATAAACTTCTCATTTTTATAATAAATTCTTTATTTAAAATATATAAACTTATTGGCCAATATAGCATTTAAGAAATTTACCAAATAAGTAATATTATGTAACTTTTAGTCTAGTGATGAACCTGTTTTCAATTGATATGAATTTTTGAATTTAAAACATTAAACTCATTTATATTTTTTTTTTATTGTTAAATTCTGTAACTGTTTTAAAAAAAAAACTATCATCTCATAAAGTAAAAAGGGGGGAATAAATATCAGTATCTTTTCATCTTTTTTATTTTGTAATTTTTACATTAAGGGCGTATAACCTTTTTTTTTTGGATTAATTTTAATCCTGTTAATTATTAAGCTGTGCTCATTGTCTTTTTTTTATTGTTATATTTTGTAACTATAAATATATATATAAACTAAAAGGGGGGATAAATTTTCAGAATCTATTGATTAATTTTTTTTTATTTAAATCATTATATGTTACATTAAGGGCGTATAACTTTTATCAATTATAATATTGTTAATCATAAGCTGTTTATGATGATTTGTCTCAGGATGTCTTTCTAAGTTGTAAATGATAAAATCTGAACCGTCGAAATTTCTTTTGTTTCAATAAACTTGAGCCTTGTTAATTACTAAATTTGTCTTTGTCTTTTTTTTATTTTTCTTTTCAAACATTGTTACCATTTGGTTCCGCCTTTCTTAAATTTAAATCCCCTGGTAACATGTTTCTGGTAGCAGAGCGTGGTTTGCTTTAAATTCTAGCGTGGCTTTCTCTAAATTATAGAGTGGTTAATTTTAAACTTTGGAACCATAGTTAATTTTCAAAATTTGGATTGGAACCATCTAAATTTAAATTCAAAAAATTCTTTTGTTAAACAAGGCTCAATTTTTATGTTTTGCAGCTTTTTTCAAATACTGCACAACTATTGCTGATGAATTTTTTTTTAATATTTAAATCTATATAAATCTATAGTCTTTTTTTTTATTATTTATTTTACATATAAACACTTACACAAAAACTTCTAAACCAATTTCGATAAAATTTTTTTTAATTATTTTGTCTGCTTAAATATTTTTATATATATATATATATATTTACATACATTGCACACTCTAGACATTCACTGAATTTGATCCAGACAGCGGGCTCATTCGGGAATTCCAAAAAAAAAATTAAATAAATAATAAAACCCAAAAATAGTTAGAAACAAAAAAAAACAAAAAAAATCTTCAAAATTTCCTTCAAAAATTTTCTCGAGTTTTCTTTCGCTTGTCTGTATTAATTCATACTTACACACACACATATACACAACAATTACACAACATATAATTCTCGAGTCATTCTCTGGTCCTTCTCTTCATTTTGTATCATCTTAAAAGAAAATTTTTTTTTTAAATCACTTTGTTAATTTTTTTATCAGCAATAGTTAAAATGGCAGTAAACTTGCTGGGTTTGGTAAATGACCTAAAAAGAACTGAACTCACCTTCGAAGTCGTGGCTAGAGGTGGTGAGCAAGACACAATAGCAGAAATGCGAACCTCTCTTAGGTCCCTTTTACAGAATAGCGTTGAGCCCGAATTGGGAAATTTCACCGAAGAGATCCTTTTGCAGCAGATATCGCTAGCGCAAAACTCCTTGTTCATCTTACAGGATGACCTGGAGAACTTAGATCCAGAAAAGGGTTACAGAATACATCGTTTTCGCGGGCGGATGAATGCCTTCGGAAGACGAATAGAGTTCCTAACTCGGGTGCATACTGAGCAACTAAAAGTTGCAGATAACAACGTGCCACGGGATCTGGCCGAGCTACAGAACAATTTTGCAACACTCGAAGAAAAATTTAAAGCTTTCGATCCTCAGCAACCGACTCCCAGCAGTTCAAAAAGCTGTTCATACGTTTCCATATACGGAAAACTAAGTCATCCTGCCGAACAGATTATTAAAACAATTCCTCGAACAGATGGGTTCGACCTTGATAAATTATTAAATTTTTTTTAAATTGCTTTAAAAATAGTCAAAACTTACCCTGACGTAGCTGTAAACATCAATAATGTTCTGATGCCCTATGCACAGGGCCCTTTAAATTCATGTCTGATTAGACACCAGACATTTAAAACATTTCACAAAGAGGCCTTAAGTCTCTTTATACCTTCGAAAAGGTTGGCTTCTCTAGTGCAGGAGTTATTCTATAGGCCCCAGAAGACTAACGAGGCGGTGCACATTTTTGTAAATCAAATTAAAGAAGCTGCAGAAACATTAAATTTAGATAAGTCCGAATTGGAGGTCACGGACGTCATTCTGGAGGGACTGTCTCCGGAAGTCCGCAACTGCTTAGTTTTTGTTGCCAAACCAAAAAATTTTGCAGACTTAGATCGACTCTGCGCTCACGTTAACAATGTCATGTATACTGACAGGCAAAGGGCTCCATTAGCAAGACCCGAAGTTAGAAGTCCTGACTTAAGACCTACAAGACCAGTGGTCTGTTACAGTTGCGGTCAGCCGGGACATAGAAGCCCAGAATGTCGAAACCGGCCTCCAACAAGGCAATACCCTCCCAAAAACAGGCGCAGGCCAGTCTCCCATTTTAAAACCAACCACATCGGATTTAAACATAACCTAAACCCACATTTCACTAATAAACAATCTTTTCAAAAAAACTATCATCTCATAAAGTAAAAAGGGGGGAATAAATATCAGTATCTTTTCATCTTTTTTATTTTGTAATTTTTACATTAAGGGCGTATAACCTTTTTTTTTTTTTTGGATTTATTTTAATCCTGTTAATTATTAAGCTGTGCTCATTGTCTTTTTTTTATTGTTATATTTTGTAACTATAAATATATATATAAACTAAAAGGGGGGATAAATTTTCAGAATCTATTGATTAATTTTTTTAAATTTAAATCATTATATGTTACATTAAGGGCGTATAACTTTTATCAATTATAATATTGTTAATCATAAGCTGTTTATGATGATTTGTCTCAGGATGTCTTTCTAAGTTGTAAATGATAAAATCTGAACCGTCGAAATTTCTTTTGTTTCAATAAACTTGAGCCTTGTTAATTACTAAATTTGTCTTTGTCTTTTTTTTATTTTTATTTTCAAACATTGTTACCATTTGGTTCCGCCTTTCTTAAATTTAAATCCCCTGGTAACAAAGGTGTACCAAAAATATCTGGAAGTGGGCCACACTCAAATGGAGGTGGACAGTGTGCACAGCACTATGGAAAAGAAGATAAAAAACATTAACACTACGTAACTGCTGACTATGTTAGAGACATCAGAGAAGCGCGAATGGAACCAAGACCCTATTATGTGGAAACTCTTACTTATAAAGATTTCTTTCAGTTTGCAGATAGATACTACAAAAGTATTTGGCCAGGGAATAAAAAAGGCGATCCCTATGTCACGGATCTGAGGTGCCTGAAATATACCTCTGATGGCCATATTTGGTACAAATTGGACTTTTCGGGAAATTGGCAATTACTACCTAGGCGACCTAAACCAACAACGGAGGTTTACTCTCAACTGAAACCGCTGTACGAAAAGCCAGTGCCTATCACAGCTAGGAAATTCAAGGACCTGCAGGACCTTAAAAACCTTATGGAAGAAGATTACCATTTCTTTTATAACAGTTTATCACATGATGACTAAAATTTAAAGTTGTCTTAGATTGAAATGTTTTATGTAAGTCAACCATTGCAATAAAACCAGTTTATCATAAAAGTCGTATGTTAATAATAATTATTTCCTAACTTCAAAACAAAGTCTTATGTCTGCGTAAAAATGTCTTATGTAGAGATATACTCGTAATTTTAATTGCAAAAAGTCGTATGTGGGTGAAAAACACAAATCTGATAAGTTAGAACTATAGATACCATATTACATCATAAATATAAGCTCTAATCTTATTTCTGAAGTAATTAAATGAAAAAGTAATGAATTATAAAGTTTTTTTGCTCTCCTGAAAAGTGCCCTTTTTGACATACGAATATTTGCAATTACAGGGACGATATGTCATTTCAAACGACAACGATATCGGTCGAACAATTTGTGTGACATGTTTCGAATTTATCTTTGTCAAAAAAAGGATAATAGTAAACAGTTTTCAGGTAGTTATCGGTAATTATCCGTACTCTTAAATCTCCTATCAATAATAACGTAAAGGATTATGCTACATCAGGGGTTCGTTTATAATGAGTATAGGTGTGGCAAATTTAGAGGTACTCTAGCTGAATTCAACACTTAACATAATCGATATTGCTACATTTAAAGTCAGAAAATGCATGTACACATCATTTTTTAATACTTCTTTCAACACAACAGGGCCTGAATAGAGGAGAAATTGTCCTAACTCTGTAGCCTTCCACCGTCCTGATTCAGAAAGTGAACGTGGTTTTCTGCAAAATTCTAATGGAATATGAACTCTTACACTTAACAATTTCTTAGAAATTTGTTGAACCTCAAAATTTGCCAATCGTTTTGGACCTTTTTTACAGAACAACCACATGAAAAGGAGTTTTTTAACAACACCAAGACAAACTAAGTGCATATAGTCTAATGGTATATTTTTTATAATGTCAAAATTAGGTAATTTTATAACATCTGTACTGCCCATGTGGTATTGAATTTGTGATTGGTTAGTGAAACTTAAATGTGTTCTTGCAGGGCAGTCACTTTTCTTAAAATATACTCTTCTGTCTTTAGATTTTCCTTTTTGCACACAACGGGAACAAGAATAGTAACCAGTATGACCTTTTGTTTTCAAAACAAAAGATTTTGCTGGTGCATCACACACAATACCAATTATTTTAATTTGAATTAAGTTATTTCTTACATCTGTAAAACCATTTCGAATCAGATTTTCAGCTTCTATGATAAAATCTTTAAGATAATCATTTGAACAATGAGGTTTTTCATGACCATGATAGATACCTAATGGATAAACTTTGGAGGCTACAGATGATAGGTTACATTTAAAAGAGCACAATATTGGCCAAACCTGACTGGATGAACTTTTGGATAGAGGTAAACCATCAATTCCTACTAGAACTTTAACTGAATCAGGTTGTAAACCACATAGTATTCAAATATGATTCCAAAGCAAAGTCTAGACCAAAATGATGGTACTTTCCTGGTTCAACTGATCTAACTATTGTTGTTCGGGGAGTTTTCAATAAAGTTCGACTGTCTTTGGGCAAATGAAAATAGTCAGGTTCACTTCTTTGAATTTGTAACAAAGCGTTGATTGCATTTTGATTGATATTGAAATTACTAGCCCAATTGGCTAATTTAGCAATGTAATCTGGACTACAAGGTTTAAAATTATTAAGTGTATTATCTAGATTTGATTTATTAGGAGGATCATTCTCATCTAAACAACTGCTAACATTTTCATATAAGTCTGGGATTTCGTAGAGATCTACATTAGTTTCGGATGATACATCATCATCACCATCAGAATGGCTTAATGAATGATTACTACCAGTATCAAAGAAAATAGGATCTGACATATTCTCAGAATTGTCACTTGGTCCAAAACCAGAAGAAATTCCAGGTACATTGTCTAACTGACGGGGATAAGAAGAGATAGTACACTCAGATGTGCTCGCTTTTTTCTGTAACAAGCGATACAAATGTCTGCGGGAAACATGACGGAAGTGTTTGAAAGTTGACTTAGGCATTGCTAGAAAAAGTTAAAAACCTACTTTGATGTGAATTGACGAAAAACATTCATTTTTATAAAAATACTATTAACTAATCTTAAAATACACGTATACGTACAGTATAAAAATTAAAACTTAAAACAGTGCTTCTCACATTGAGGGGTTTTGTACGGCTCAGGTGTTTTGTACACCCACGCCAATTTTCCTGAAAAAGAAAATAATACTTTCAGTTCTTGGCCAATAAACAAATAAGGTATGCTATTAAAATAAATAGCGTGAATAAATATATAAAATCGGTTATAATAAATATATTATTTTCATCGGTTTAATCATTTAATTTCTACCTGATTGGGTTTTCAATTCGGTAAGATTTTTCGAGTTATAATTTTTTTCCATATATCTGACCAGAATAGAAATTAATCACAAACAAATGTACTAACAGCCTAGTTTACAAAAGCTGTAAATCTAAATACTAAAAAAATAACAATACAATAATCGAAGGAAGTTAGAGAATGGCCTGTGGGAATAAATTTGTAAAATGTTTAAAATTAAAGAAAGCAAGATAAAATCCTTTCCTGTGAGATCGAGCACAGGTGTGCAACTATACGTGTGCAAAGCTATACAGAAAAACATTCCTTTAAGAATAAGAATGAGTAGCAAAGTCAGTTCCTGTAAGAATGGATATAAATAGTAGGAAAATAAATAACCCAACAGACGAAAAAACCGAACTGAAACTGTTCGGAAATTGACGTGCTCATTCGAACTGACTCGGATATTGGAAAAACGTTGAATGGGTTTCTGATATTGAAAAATTTAATAATAGAAGTCACTCACTCCTTGCTGTGTATCCTGCCTTTAGCCTGGCGAAGCCAATCTTGGATTTCAGTTTCAACTTCTTTTTCGGTGGCAAATTCTGTGTCTTTGTTCTTTTTCACTGCATCTGTAGAAATAGAAACTGTAGGAGCTTAAACAATAAACTTAAATGTATTAGGACTACGTAATAACATTCTTCACATATCAAAAAATGTAATTAACTTTGGTAAAATGAAGTTTTAAAAGTTATAGATTTTAAACCTTTTAAGCAAAGCAAAATTTAGAGAATTATATTACCTTGTATATTTATATAAAGGCTTTAAGTATTCTTTAAATTACTGATTTAAGGATAGTTAACCATATACAAAATTATGTTTAACTTAATTTTACCAAAAAAATCTCTTGAGGATAAACTTTTACAAATTTATACAATTTTATTTACCATGTATAACAGAGTTCAATCCAAGAGTTTGAAATACCCGCTTCTTCTTAAACCCAAAATAGCTGTAATTTTGGGCTATGTTATTAGTAAAGATCCTTCGGAGCAACCTCCTAGTTGTTTCTTTTACTGTCTTGCCTCCAACTCTTGCCAAATCTCTGACCTACAACAAATTGACTTAGAAGTGCAGGAAGTATTGATATGTTCCTAAAATTTATAGAGCGGTTTCATATAGCTTATCAAAATAAATCAAATATTTATATAGATTAATAGGAGACCTACCAACACCGCGTAAGTATCCTTGTCAGATAGTGAGTTTTCAATTTCTTTCAATTGGTCATCGGTAGATATAGGAAAAGTATTTAGATCAATTCTGCAGCGATCTGAGATTTCATCAGTGATATCATCGACATTTTTGTTCCCTCTTAGGTTAGGTGCACTTTCTAGGATGTCAACGATGTGTTCCAGCATCAGTTTAACGTGGGAAAGAGATGTCTCTATTTTCTTTTTCCATTCTGCAAAATAAAAACAAATTGACAATCTCATCAAGCCTATTTAAAATTAAAATAAGTTAATCACACAATTATATACTTTTCTTTTTATAAACACCATTCATGGTTATTTTATGAATAAAACACTTCCAAAAAAGTAAATAGTAACAAACCTTGGTCACGATCCTTCTTCTTATTTGCTGTTTCAACAAGACTAGGTGTTGATAGCCTCTTGTCAGTTTGAGAACTACATCCTGGTGTTGCTAAATGTACAAGACTCGTCTTTGATGCTGACGAATCTTCTTGCTCCTTTTCGCTATCTACTATTCTTGTAACACCAGAAATTGTCTTTGGCGAAATTGATAATTGATCAGTCACAGCCAAATTAGAATTTTGCAGTTCAGGCAAGAGAAGCGGGTCACAATCTGAATCACCCGAATCGCTACTACTTGTATCAGATACAAATTTAAATTTTTTTCTCGGTGCTTCTTCCTCGGAAACACAACATTTGGTTCTGATAAATGTTTTATGGGAACGATTTCTGTTGTTTTCGGTTCCACCACTAAGGTCGGAATAAATTTCTGATCTCTTGCATTTCTCTCTGGCTATATTGCCAATGAATCTGTAACAAATGTATCGTATAAAAATAAGAATGAAACAATATAACAATTCAATTAGGATATTTGCAGGAAATCCTTCAAATTAGAAGGCCTAGGTATTTTTGTCTAACTTTTAATTGGTTATTACAGAAAATAAGACAGAAACAAAATAACTGTGGTACTGATGCTTTCCCTATTATTTTTGTTTAACTTCTTTAAACAATGTTTAGGCTATATGAAGAGAATTTTTTTTTTTATAAAAAAAATGTATAGTGTTTACATTTCAAAAAGAAGATAAATTGTCATTCACTATTGCAATACAATTAATTTTGTATTATATGTTAAGTTGGGTAGGGCAAATACAGATGAAATTCCTATACTACCAACAGAAAATGCTGACGGCTTCACAAGTACAACATATCGACTACATTGATTTTATCGATTGCAATCGTTATTACATAATATCGACTGTATGTTTACATTTGCACTTGATATACATTTTGTAAGTTATAGGCTATAACAATATTTACATTAGAAATATATGTATTAATGTCTATTGTGTATTGAGAAAATCAAAATAAAGGTTTAAATGGTGAAAAGTTAGTAAAGGGTTTTTGGTAAATATGAACTAGAATTACCGGACATCTAACTAGGCTATGTAACACAAACACCGGCGACGAATTGCTGATTACTTATTTTGAAAGTTCTAAATACCGAGAAAAGCAATGATGGTAATTGTTTAGAATATCTTTATCACCTATAAATCTTCCCACATTGATATATGTTTCATATTTATGTATTCTAGTAATTGATTAATATGAATTAAGGCCCGGAAAAGTAATTAGGAGTGAATAAGTTACTTTAAAAGTCATTATTTGATAAAAAAACAAACAAAAAAAAACTGACGATTCAGTAGAGGTTAGTTGACATTTATTTACTGTCGTTGTACTAAAACCAATATAGGCGTTGGTGACACTGCATTCGCGGAACAAATTATGTACTAATAGCAATAACGTTCTTTTTAAGAGAATTGCAAATTATAAACAAAACCCACAAGGAATAAACTTAACCTGCGGAATCACAGTTTATATTAAATAACAATTTTAAGTTTATATAATTAAATGTTAAACTACACTTATCGCACAAATATGAATTAGAACTCGGCGATGGAAAGGCAGACCAAAGCAAAAGACATAAATAAATAAAAATTAATAGAAAAATAAATATAGCAATAACTTTCTGTTTAACAGAATTGCAAATTATCCTATAAACAAAACCTACAAGGAATAAACTTAACCTGGGGAATTACAGTATGTATTAGATAACAATAAATTAATATATTACGACTGACTGAATACAATCGTCCACCTATGGCCAAACGTACCTAAAAACCTGTTAGTTTACCCCACTTTATTTACCTTATCTTATTGCTTCGGGTCTTCAAACATATTTTCTGGGCCTTAACTAATATTAATCCATTTTAGAATATATAAATGCAAAACATAAATCAACAGAGAAAGATTTACAGGTGACAGGTGAAAAAGATATTGCAAGCAATTTACCGCAGTGACCTACTTCAAGAACCAGGTAGGCTAGGAATACAAATTATTTTAGAAATTTGACTAATGACTATGATAGGCAACTGTTGCCATAAGCCAATGTGTATAGACCTAGGCTTACATAACATCACAGAGAGTCTTATGACAAGTAGCCCTACAATTAAGAATTTTTAAAATCCAATTTGTCCTAAGGCTAATATCATATGTTTTTTATGATGATTTAGTACAGACTTAATTTTTCTTTAATTTTGTACGGAAGATCTAATTTGTTTTCAAAGAGGTAAATTTAACGGGGTTTAGCTTAAATGCAACTATTAGTTTTCTAGGATTAAGGATTTAAAGTAGTCAGACAGCCTTAGAAGCAGGTTTGGTAATTATATAGAATAGGGGCGATTTGTTTTTTGCGTTTTTCCCCCTCTAACATATTCTAAATACCTCATTTCGTAATTATTAACCCGTTTTACACAGCGCCCGAACCTTTTTTTCACTTAAAAATAACAATTTCAATCAATGTATATCGCTATTCTATATAAATACCATAGCTCCTAACCTACAAAAGTTACGCAATACAAAATGCGATACAATTGATTTTTTTCGCGATTTGATTTTACTTTACAAGGTCTAGTAAGGTGGCTATATATATACTGGCTTTTGACTCTGGAATATTCACAATAATCATTGCTGTAAGGTGCTGCCACCTAGTGGCGTAATGTCTAATCAATTAGGCGCCAAAAGTCCTGTCATTTTCTCCCGCCTAACGCGCTGTCTTTCTCCCGCGCCAAATCCATCTTTTTTCAAAGTTAATTTTTGTTTTAGTTTTGTATGTGAAAGGTTAATTAAAAAAAAAAAAAAAATGTCATCATTGGTTTTCGGCTATATTTAACATTTTTTTTATTACATACAACAAAATAGTAAAAAATTGCAAAAAAAAATTTAGTTTTTATTAATTTTTTGTAAATTGGAACAGTTATATTGTGAAATAATATATAAAAAATACAAGGTAATGTTAAAAAAACAAAAACCAATGCTCAAATGCAAACAAGGAGGTCGTTGCCTATTGGACTAATGAGACTGCGAGTATAGCCGTTATCTGCTCTGTAGAAGCTATAGAGTGTGTGCGCCGCCGGGCAATTCCAGACAAAATAGCGTCCCCCTTGAAACAAGTCAAAATGATGCAAATATAAAGTTTTAAATAAATCATGTTATACCAGAAATGTAATGTAAATAAAAAGGTTTTAATACAACAACGCCTAGCGGCAGACTCGCGAACTATGTTATAAATTAAGCAAGCCTAAATTAACAAATTCCCGAACGAATATGAGAAATAACTTAATACCGCTACATTTTACCTAAACCTAGACTATATAAATTAAAGGCCTAAACATCTCGGTTATCTAATAAAAGTAACAAAACGGCAGTAGAAAGTAAAAAAGAAACTTTTAGAAGGGAAATTTTCCAACACAGAAATGACCGCCGCCTTAGAATAATAGCGTCAGAGAAATTGAAATAGTAATAAAACCAGGATAGCTACGACTAAATAAACTTGGCCTAAGGAAGAAACAGTTATTTCTACGTAAAATTTGTCACCTGAATTAATATCAAAAACCTCAGAATAATTAGGTATTTGCATAAATACGACAAAAGTTCGAAATTAAAAGATGGCTGCCTAGATCCGTGTTGGACACATATTTTAGAACGATCCAGTCACGTGATCAAAACAGTTTTAAAAAAAATAATAATAAATGATATAAGCGGGAATTTTAACCAACTTTAGATTGTGGCCAAGATAATTGTATTTAGTTGTAAGATAACTTTAATGATAAAAAAAAGAGAAGTTATTTGGATCCCTATAGCATGTCTTCAACATAAAATTTTATTAAAAGTAGAGTCAGTAATTATTAATGAAGTTAATAACAACTTTTGTCTTGTAAATTAGGGTCATATACATTTCATTTGTGCTACAAATCCAAAACATGATCGGAAAAGAAAGTGTATAAAAGTGAATCTCTTTGTAGAGCCTAACAATGGATTTGGAGTGGGGAGTCACAAACTGATATAGCAATGGGCAATATCTATTTAAGTTTGGCTCCTGCCTGAAGATTTCTTTTAAATATAAAAGTATTGTTTTGATTTTCTAAAAGTGGATGAAAGGAAGCCTAGAAGATCAGTGTTTAATAAAAATAAAAAGTTTAAAAATATACCCAAGGATAGATTGAATATTGACAATTTTTTACTGCTGCATAATCCAACCTGGTGAGATCGTTCAGTTTATTACTATAATATTACCTCATTCCTTTGAAACTATTAAGCCTATGAGGCAATATAAAAAAAATAACTAAATATTCACAAGTTTAGTGTAAAAGAAAGTATAAAACGTAGAAACAATTTTATATATATATATATATATATATATATATATATATATATATATATATATATATCAAAAGTGCAAAATGACTGCTATATAAGCCAACAATCATCTTTTCATCTTCATCAAATGGAAAAGGAGATAATCCTCATTATTTGATTTGTTATTAATTGTGTTAATATTTGTAATTACCTGACGTCCTTGATAAAAGTCAGCACCAACCCGATACCCCGAGATAAAGAGACTTTATGCATTAATAATTATTTTACCCCAAGATATAGACTTTTATAATTATATCATTAATTTATGACTTTGATTGTTATGTATGTGAATTTTACTCCCCGAGATATAGACTCTTATTATCCCCCATAATCATTACCCCGAGAATAGACTCTAAAATATTCATGAATTATATGTGTATTTTTTTTTTTTTTGTTATTAATTTATGTAGTCTATGTACCAATTTTTTATGTTCAATTTTTAAAGATCTTTTGTTTTCTTCAAAAAATATTGCTAAATGATGTTTAACCAGCAGATGAATTTAATGAATATTAAAGAATAATAAATCATTTACATCTTGTTAACAATTATTTACAATTTTTTTTAAAATAAATTTAATATTATTTGAAGATATTTATAATACCCTCCATTGCCTCGAGGCGTAGAACTTTCAACAAAACATTTTTCTATTCCTGAATAGACAGCGGACATACCTCTGCATTCTACCGGAACTTTGATGAACTAATTAACTAACCATAGGCTAAAATATATTTTTGCGACTTTAATCGTCATTCGCTTTTGGGTCAAAGTCTACCATTGCCGCTATACTCGTTTGCCGCGTGGGAAGGGTTAAATAAACCAAACCCAATTTGTCTATAACGTAAAAACCAACATCAAATGATATTTTTTACATTTTAAAATCTGCATTTAGTGATGTGGAGATGTATTTTCTACATTAAAGAATAAAATATCACTAAAAAAACTATTGTAAAAATATTGGCCTTAAAATCAGTCGTCATGTTTGCTCTAGTAGTCAAAATTTTAGTTACATTTTGATAGATTTGACATGCTAGCTAGATTATACTATCAGTTAAAAATATATTTTTTATTGTATGACAAAATCCAGCGTTGCATTTATTTTTAAAATTGGGTGAAAAATAAACAATATTTGGAATTTCATGTCTGGCCGCGTATGGCCATGTTATCTTCAGCAACATTTACTTTATGATAAATTTTGATTTATCATAAAATTTACTAAAAAAAGTTGTTTTTGTAAAATGACTAGTATTAGAGTTATTTCAGTTTAAAATCTTTGAAATGGGTTGGGCTACAATAATGAAACTTAACATAGTAACTGAAACTAACAATAACAACAATTCACCCAAATTTAGTTCAATTCTGTAGAGCTGTTTTTTTAAAATCATTTAAAAAATATATATACAAAGATGGATGAAAAGCCCCTGGTTCTATTAAGTTTTGGCTTCTTTTTATCCAAGGTTCAACAATCTGATGATGGTGGTTTAATCTGACCGAAATCAGTAATCTGTATAATAATAAAAATTGTCTAGACTGAGAAAATAAAGTGATTCATTTTTAATAATTGCATAACTTTAGTTAAATCAGCAATCGTGGTGGCTACATGCAAAATGTTTAAGTTATAGATTTAGTTTTAGTTTCCAACATGGTCCTAGTCTATGGTGGTGGTTTTTTCTTATGCTCTGTGTTTTATATTTAACAATAAGAGTTGATATATACTCTTGAAAATTCATGTATTAGATTTTATATACACAAATGATTGCAAATGTTCGATTAAACCATAATAATACATACATTATTTTTGCATCCATCCAGAAACGATATAAGCATTTTAAATTCACCGTGAAGGATCCAAGTCAAGTTGTATATGAACATAATAAAATAAAAGATTATCTTAATATATCCGTCAGAGACTTATTATCAATCTCGAAAAACATCAATGAATTAACAAGAGGAATTTTAATAAGTCACTGACACATATATTAAGGTAACATTTTATTTTATATTACTTTTACATTGAAAGTAAGCTGTAAGTAATAAATCAGCAATTCTAAATTTCTCTTCAATAAGCAATCTTAAAGTTGGATAATGACATCAATAATATATACAATTAGTATTTTACATACTAAACTCAATTAATACTTTGGTTGCCGCATGATTTTGTGTTGTCAATCCTGAACAATTCACTAAATTTTGCGATCTTCAACTTCTTGTTACTAACACACATTAAATATATGACTGTACTTTTGTTTTTATTTAAAATATCAAACTTTCCTCTCCCTTTTAACTAGTAACACAATTGCATTGCCTATAGTGGACTCTTTTAGTCCTTAAAATTTTTTAGAGGAAGCGTTTTGTAGTTATTCATTTTAATTTAAAAACTTCAAAAAATCTTTAAACTTTTATTGGAATGCGTCCAAATAGTTTCCGCAGACAAATGATCAAGTTTTAGTTAAAATTTCTTCGATCATTGTGAATGTGACAGTACAGATGCTCAATAAACGGCATCGAGCTGCCAACTGAACAGTCCAATGCATTAGTGACCAACTACATTAACATTGATCAAATTTTTTTAAATAATATTCAAGATGGCCGTATTATTTTTCGACATTATCTTAATAGTTTATGATTTGTATATTTTGCATGACTAGAAGTAGTACAGTTATATTTTATAAAATAGCAACACTTCATGTATCAGATTCAAAAAATCAGTTCTAAATCGTTCAATCTTTTTGGATCTAAATATTTCAGGTCTTTGTATAATGGATCTGTTATACCATTAAGATATGTACATATAAATAGAAGTATTTAGTTGGTGTTGCTTGTTTATAGCCTATTTGTTTCGTATTTCAATCTTTAACATTTATTATGAAACCAAGGTAACAGATATTTACATAAAATTTTGGATCCTGTACTCAGAAAGTTAATTTTTGCACTCTGTGTTCTTAGTTTAGGTTCTAACCTTCCAACTAATATTTCAAGTCACTGAAATAATTTAAACCTAATAATGAAAAGATAATGTTTAAATGCCCATAATTCTGTTATTTTTAAAGATAGGCTCAAAACAGCATAATTATATTTTAAAATACTAAGAAGAAATCTGTTTTATACACTTTTTGGAACATCCTAGGTTTAGATTTAACTTGAGTACAACCGAGACATGAAGCTGTTTCTATCACCCTTTGTATATAAATACAAAAATTGTTCCTTTAATAGGTACAGACATTGACCTCTGTTTAAAGGGAACATGTATTTTAATCTGTGATTGTTAGTAGTATTCTTGAATTATAATTTTGTTTACTTGTTTATTGTAGAAGAAGAATTTGTGAGTTTTCTTCCTGTGCCGTTCCATGTTTTTGTAGAACTGTTGAATAATTTCTTCCAGAAATATAATAATTCTTCTTAGTATAATAATTTGTTAAAAGATAACTACTTTTTAAACAATGAAATATGAAAAACTACAATTATAAAACAATCTATCTCAAATTTGATAATTACAGAATTGTAAAAAAATATTTGTATATATAATTTTATTTATGATCTCATTTTTTTTCTTGGTATTTGTGTACATCCCTTTGATTTGTGATAAATATAATGAATAAAACAAAAAAAAACATTACTTTTATATAATTCACTTATTGTTATTTATTTTGTCAATCAGGTTAAGAAATTTGAAAATGAAAATGCGGACATGAAAAAGGAGTTAATCAAGTTAAAGAAAGAAATGAAAAAGAAGAACAAAGAAATTAATTCATTTACAAACAGATTCGAACTAAAAATAAAAAAAATTGAATGACATGGTGTAATAAATATAAAATATGCGCTTGTTTAACTTGAAGAGTTCTTATTTTTATTAAAAAAAATTTGAAAGTAAATTTTTTATTATTATTATTTATAAAGATATGCCAAGCTTTATGGGCGCCAGGTAGCGTTAGCTTACCAATTTTGAAAAAATAAGTTAATTGTTACTATTGAAATTTCTCAGGGTCGCAAATCCTTTTGAAAGTGTACTTACAGTGGTTCTCGGTGAAATAAAGAAAATCTTATTTTGTTGTGCTGAAATTGAACATAATTTATTTATTGAACAACATGGGTTATGAATATACATGAAAATTTGTTATAATTTCTTATTATAAATTGTTTTATTTATCTTTTTAAGAAAGTTAAAATTTTTAATAAATGAATCTACTTATTATGGTTGAAACTCATTAAAAATTAATAATAAAATAAAAGAAAACAGATTTATTTTATCTGCTTTAAAAATCATTGAAATTACTTTATTTTAGTAAAATTTATGTCTTTTAAATAGACATCCTTTATCTTAAAGCATCAAAGTTTATTATTTTAAAACAACAAAAGCTTCTAATATCTAAAAAAAAATCCTATAATTAATATTTTTAACAAAAACAATTATGACTTCATATATTTTTACAACATTTGATTAAAATTGTCTTTTATACATGTTACCAGTCCGTCCTTTTGTAGATCTCATTTTCTGTCTTAGGAAATGATGAGTTGTCTCTCTGATGATGAACTCCTGCCATCTTTTTGCACGTGCTGAGCATTGTCCTGATACTGGATTAATCGACTTTTACCATCCTTCTATTTATTCCCGTCATCACATAGTTAGTAAGCATACATTTTAAATACTGAACTTACGAATAAACAGTTCAAATCTTTCATACAATGTTTTGGCTTCTTTTTATCCAAGGTTCAACAATCTGATGATGGTGGTTTAATCTGACCGAAATCAGTAATCTGTATAATAATAAAAATTGTCTAGACTGAGAAAATAAAGTGATTCATTTTTAATAATTGCATAACTTTAGTTAAATCAGCAATCGTGGTGGCTACATGCAAAATGTTTAAGTTATAGATTTAGTTTTAGTTTCCAACATGGTCCTAGTCTATGGTGGTGGTTTTTTCTTATGCTCTGTGTTTTATATTTAACAATAAGAGTTGATATATACTCTTGAAAATTCATGTATTAGATTTTATATACACAAATGATTGCAAATGTTCGATTAAACCATAATAATACATACAGTATTTTTGCATCCATCCAGAAACGATATAAGCATTTTAAATTCACCGTGAAGGATCCAAGTCAAGTTGTATATGAACATAATAAAATAAAAGATTATCTTAATATATCCGTCAGAGACTTATTATCAATCTCGAAAAACATCAATGAATTAACAAGAGGAATTTTAATAAGTCACTGACACATATATTAAGGTAACATTTTATTTTATATTACTTTTACATTGAAAGTAAGCAGTAAGTAATAAATCAGCAATTCTAAATTTCTCTTCAATAAGCAATCTTAAAGTTGGATAATGACATCAATAATATATACAATTAGTATTTTACATACTAAACTCAATTAATACTTTGGTTGCCGCATGATTTTGTGTTGTCAATCCTGAACAATTCACTAAATTTTGCGATCTTCAACTTCTTGTTACTAACACACATTAAATATATGACTGTACTTTTGTTTTTATTTAAAATATCAAACTTTCCTCTCCCTTTTAACTAGTAACACAATTGCATTGCCTATAGTGGACTCTTTTAGTCCTTAAAATTTTTTAGAGGAAGCGTTTTGTAGTTATTCATTTTAATTTAAAAACTTCAAAAAATCTTTAAACTTTTATTGGAATGCGTCCAAATAGTTTCCGCAGACAAATGATCAAGTTTTAGTTAAAATTTCTTCGATCATTGTGAATGTGACAGTACAGATGCTCAATAAACGGCATCGAGCTGCCAACTGAACAGTCCAATGCATTAGTGACCAACTACATTAACATTGATCAAATTTTTTTTAATAATATTCAAGATGGCCGTATTATTTTTCGACATTATCTTAATAGTTTATGATTTGTATATTTTGCATGACTAGAAGTAGTACAGTTATATTTTATAAAATAGCAACACTTCATGTATCAGATTCAAAAAATCAGTTCTAAATCGTTCAATCTTTTTGGATCTAAATATTTCAGGTCTTTGTATAATGGATCTGTTATACCATTAAGATATGTACATATAAATAGAAGTATTTAGTTGGTGTTGCTTGTTTATAGCCTATTTGTTTCGTATTTCAATCTTTAACATTTATTATGAAACCAAGGTAACAGATATTTACATAAAATTTTGGATCCTGTACTCAGAAAGTTAATTTTTGCACTCTGTGTTCTTAGTTTAGGTTCTAACCTTCCAACTAATATTTCAAGTCACTGAAATAATTTAAACCTAATAATGAAAAGATAATGTTTAAATGCCCATAATTCTGTTATTTTTAACTCACTATTTGGCAGTTGGGTAAGAAACTGTCATTTGACCACTGACGAAAGATGGACAACTGTAAAAAACTCACATTTTGCAACTCGTCATTAGAGTTACTTAAAACCATCTTATCGAAATAAATGTTATACCATTGTAAAGCTGACGTTTCGTAGATGCATATACATGTAATCAAAAGTTCATAAAACGCTATAAAAATATTTAATTAATTGGTAAAGTTTGGCGTGTTTTAGACAGAAACATGACGGTTGGCAAAGAATACAAAATGGAGTCCTCCTTTAGGACGTTGTGATAATAATGTTTTCCAACCATATTCCTTGACAATTATACTGTTCTTAGTACAAATGTTTACCTATCGAACAGAGTTCGCCACATGTCAGAAAGACAAATGGTTTTCATTCTAGATTTTTTTCAACACAAAAAAACAGTTTTAGAGAAAAAAAATGGTTGTTTTCTTCAAGTCCACTTTACCCTAGTAAATGAATTCTTAGAAACATGAATTATACACCATTGAAAAGCTCATATTTCAAGCTTTTAGAGGTTATGAAATTTGATTATCTTGCTACATTTAGACAAAATACAATAATTCTTTGAAGTCCCCTATTTCTCCGGCAGACTGCTGCACTCGACGGCTAAAGAACTGTAACCTACTTCTCTCCTTGTTTATTCTAAATATAGCTTTACATTTGCCCTATCTGACAGGTTCTTATCTCTTTGTATAGACAAAATACAGACCTTTCCAATGATATAAACCAAGTTTTAGTCAGTCATATGGAACCTAAAGACAACGTGGTTGTTTCGGATTGACGGTTGCAAACTGAAGCAAAATGGCGTTCTTTTTGTCGCTTTCTTCATATTTCTTGTGATAAATCGAGTGTATTCATTGATTATAAAAATGTATTATATAAGTTTATATGTGTGTTATTCTTTGTAGAATCTATTGTGTTATTGTAATTGTGAAATCTAGTGAATGTTGATTTAGGTGTACAAAACATTACTAAAAAGGCGTTAGTGGGTAAACCTTGCAAAATTTATAACTTATTACGGGTAAGTACAATTTCTATATTCAAAATTTCAGAATTTGATTTTTTTTTTACCAATTGTTATTCATATTTATACTAGAAAACGTTTGTAATACTCGTAAAAAATGTAAAAATAGATTTTCTACGCTCAATTGGACTTTGAAGTGAAATTTGGCCTTGGATTTTCGTGTTTTTTTTTGTTCTATGCAATACTGGCTCCAAAATTATTATTCAATCTTTTTTTAAATTACACTACTAAATTCTATGAACATTTCTGAACATAATTATATTTAGAAGTTGGTTTTCCATAAATATTACAAATTTTGGTGATTTATTGAAAATAAGCTGGACCATTCCTCTTTTTTTGTAAAACAATTTTTTAAATATTCAAAATGTAACAAATTTTGATATATTTTTTCCGAAATGTATTCACAAATATATCACTAAATTTTTGTACATCTTAGAAAAAGGTTGTAAGCTTTTGATTTTGGGTGATACAGGTATTTCTGAAAAATGGTAACATAAATTTTTGACATGTAACACACTTACTCCAAAACCGTTTCAAAAATTATTTTTTTTATTACATAGATAAATTATATGCATCTTTCTGAGAAAAATGATGTCTTATAAGTTAGGTTTTGTTATATATTAATATATTTTATTAATTTTTAAACAAACGAAGAATTGTCAAGAAAATTAACATTGCCAAATCAAGGGTTAAAGATAGGCTCAAAACAGCATAATTATATTTTAAAATACTAAGAAGAAATCTGTTTTATACACTTTTTGGAACATCCTAGGTTTAGATTTAACTTGAGTACAACCGAGACATGAAGCTGTTTCTATCACCCTTTGTATATAAATACAAAAATTGTTCCTTTAATAGGTACAGACATTGACCTCTGTTTAAAGGGAACATGTATTTTAATCTGTGATTGTTAGTAGTATTCTTGAATTATAATTTTGTTTACTTGTTTATTGTAGAAGAAGAATTTGTGAGTTTTCTTCCTGTGCCGTTCCATGTTTTTGTAGAACTGTTGAATAATTTCTTCCAGAAATATAATAATTCTTCTTAGTATAATAATTTGTTAAAAGATAACTACTTTTAAAACAATGAAATATGAAAAACTACAATTATAAAACAATCTATCTCAAATTTGATAATTACAGAATTGTAAAAAAATATTTGTATATATAATTTTATTTATGATCTCATTTTTTTTCTTGGTATTTGTGTACATCCCTTTGATTTGTGATAAATATAATGAATAAAACAAAAAAAAACATTACTTTTATATAATTCACTTATTGTTATTTATTTTGTCAATCAGGTTAAGAAATTTGAAAATGAAAATGCGGACATGAAAAAGGAGTTAATCAAGTTAAAGAAAGAAATGAAAAAGAAGAACAAAGAAATTAATTCATTTACAAACAGATTCGAACTAAAAATAAAAAAAATTTAATGACATGGTGTAATAAATATAAAATATGCGCTTGTTTAACTTGAAGAGTTCTTATTTTTATTTAAAAAAATTTGAAAGTAAATTTTTTATTATTATTATTTATAAAGATATGCCAAGCTTTATGGGCGCCAGGTAGCGTTAGCTTACCAATTTTGAAAAAATAAGTTAATTGTTACTATTGAAATTTCTCAGGGTCGCAAATCCTTTTGAAAGTGTACTTACAGTGGTTCTCGGTGAAATAAAGAAAATCTTATTTTGTTGTGCTGAAATTGAACATAATTTATTTATTGAACAACATGGGTTATGAATATACATGAAAATTTGTTATAATTTCTTATTATAAATTGTTTTATTTATCTTTTTAAGAAAGTTAAAATTTTTAATAAATGAATCTACTTATTATGGTTGAAACTCATTAAAAATTAATAATAAAATAAAAGAAAACAGATTTATTTTATCTGCTTTAAAAATCATTGAAATTACTTTATTTTAGTAAAATTTATGTCTTTTAAATAGACATCCTTTATCTTAAAGCATCAAAGTTTATTATTTTAAAACAACAAAAGCTTCTAATATCTAAAAAAAAATCCTATAATTAATATTTTTAACAAAAACAATTATGACTTCATATATTTTTACAACATTTGATTAAAATTGTCTTTTATACATGTTACCAGTCCGTCCTTTTGTAGATCTCATTTTCTGTCTTAGGAAATGATGAGTTGTCTCTCTGATGATGAACTCCTGCCATCTTTTTGCACGTGCTGAGCATTGTCCTGATACTGGATTAATCGACTTTTACCATCCTTCTATTTATTCCCGTCATCACATAGTTAGTAAGCATACATTTTAAATACTGAACTTACGAATAAACAGTTCAAATCTTTCATACAATGTTTTGGCTTCTTTTTATCCAAGGTTCAACAATCTGATGATGGTGGTTTAATCTGACCGAAATCAGTAATCTGTATAATAATAAAAATTGTCTAGACTGAGAAAATAAAGTGATTCATTTTTAATAATTGCATAACTTTAGTTAAATCAGCAATCGTGGTGGCTACATGCAAAATGTTTAAGTTATAGATTTAGTTTTAGTTTCCAACATGGTCCTAGTCTATGGTGGTGGTTTTTTCTTATGCTCTGTGTTTTATATTTAACAATAAGAGTTGATATATACTCTTGAAAATTCATGTATTAGATTTTATATACACAAATGATTGCAAATGTTCGATTAAACCATAATAATACATACAGTATTTTTGCATCCATCCAGAAACGATATAAGCATTTTAAATTCACCGTGAAGGATCCAAGTCAAGTTGTATATGAACATAATAAAATAAAAGAAACTCTCTACTACTTGCTCAAAGGCGGTTCAAAATGGACGTAATGCAAAGATTGAACTACTACCTCGATATTGAAGACCGTCAATGTCAGCTTTAAGCTCAGCCGGCATTGCTTCTGACCGATACTTCTCAGACGAGGGCACAGTTGCACCGGAAGAAGCTGGCGACTTCACAACAATGCTACGTATTGGTGGATACCACAACATGTGATCCAATAGGAAATGACATATCATATAATAATACTATTATATTTTAACCAATTGAGTAATATTATGATTTTTCTTATACCAAATTATAAACAAATATTACTTAGACTATAATATTGTCCAACAATAACATTTCTGGGTGAAATATTAGTTGTATGTTTTATTTGTAGCAACTCTTTCATATTTCTAATTGTTTGCAATTTTTTTAAATATTAAATATTCATGAAGTAGTCCTACCATAAGTTGATATTATGTTTTTGTGTAACAACTAAGTTACTTTTTTTAAGCATTAAAGATAAAGCTATTGTACTTGGTACATTATTCTATACCTACAAATCCCCATGAAAATATTTAATCTAATTTCATCAAAATCTGATCAGGTTACGGGACATTTCCTGATCAAATATTGATCAAATTTCATCAGATTTGGTCGTACAGTACTTGATCAAACGTGATCATGTCCCATAGCCTGATCAGATTTTGTTACAAATTTGATTAAATATTTACATGAGGGAACTAATTTACAATCATAACTACTTGTAAATAATTATCTTACCTTAAGGTGATAAAGTCTTTCCTCAGCAGTTATGCTATGTCTACAATTTGTATCTAATTTTGTAAGTTTCTCCTTCAACAGTCCGAGTAAAACTTCAAAACTCGTCACACTCATGCGGCAATAGTTGTAAAATTTGCACACTTCTAACTTAAGTTCGTTAATAAAAGAGGAAATATCCCTCTTTTGATTTATTGGCTGAGAACCCAATGTTTACGTATTGGTTTAATTTCCAACATTTGGACAATTTGCTACAAACACAGACTTACGTTCACTTCTTCCTCACACATCTTTGTGTAGACTACTGACATCGACACATTGAATGATACCGCATACCGCTAGTTGCTCAATGTTCGCCAGCACGTCCGCACACCGAGAGAGCAATAACGCAAAATGCTCTAAGCAAAATGTTTAAAAAAAAGGTGCTGTACAACAAAATGCTGCCTCAGTGTGCGTCCAGTCTTAAAGGAATATTACAGGGCTGTAAAAGGGTCCTGCAACGAATTACAAAGAATACAATTTAAAAGAAAAAACTAAACATAATATTACAGAGTTGTAGAATGACTCTGCAGTAATTGACTAGATTTCATCAAAAATATTCGAACGACGCAAAAAGGTCTATACCCGATCACTGATCTGAGAATTATCCTCCAACATCGCCTGAATGGAATTGGGTAGGCCAAAATTTCGTCGCACACCTCTTAACGCAACACATTCATTGAGGATGTGGTTTATTGACAACACACCATGACAAAATGGGCATTGTGGCGGATTCCCCTGTTCCATCAGAAATCCTAGAGTGATCATGGAATGACCGATACAAACATGGGTATCCCACCACTTCCTCTCGTCGACTGGCACGCATGGATGAATTCCACGGACGGATAGTATCTTTTACTTCCCTTAGCTTATTGGACGCTGTATTTGTTCACTCGTCTTCCCATTTCTTAAGCGAAATAATTTTAATTCTCAATACAAAGTCAGATACAATAACACGCTTTGTGATGGTATCTGACTTGTAGCTTCCTTTGCCGCTTCGTCAGCTTTTGCGTTTCCCGAAATTCAGCAATACCAAGGTACCCGCAAAATGATACTCCGACGTCCCGTGTATGTAACACAGAATAACTTCAAGCAAGGGATTCTTAGAATATATATCCTGAATAGCCTGTAAAGTACTTTTGGAATCGGAACACAAAAGATAGTGACGGAAACCAGGTGGAACGATATTAATGCCTTTCAAAATTGCAAAGAGTTCAGCAGAAAATACACTATAAGCTGAGGGTTATCCATAACTATACGTTCGACCGGATGAATAATATGCGCAACCGAGTTTATAGTCCAGTTTAGAACGATCTGTGATAATTTCACTACGTGGGTGTTCATCAAGTATATAGTCTAGTGGACAGTCCACTAAAAGTTTTTTTTTAAGAATTGAAAGCCGTGATGGGGCTCCTATAGTCTTCACACGTATTTCCTATTTTATTTATCACAAATTGTTAAAGAGAACAGACTCATGGTGTTGACTTACTTGGTCCTCGGATAACAATTGAGAAATCCATTTAGACACTGAAATAAAGAATACACATATTTGAATCATACATATTTGGTAAAAAGCTGTAATACCCAATAAAATCAGATTTGATTAAAATTGAAGTGTCAGTTTTAGATTTATTTATAATTAAAAAAGGATTCAAGAGTAACCACAACTCGTAGGTTGCAGACCAAATTTGAAACGTAACTTTCAAAGAACATTAACAAAAGAAATTGAAATATAACATACCGCTTTCAATTGAACAAACGAGAGACACTTAAAACATTTCGTGAATATATTTTTGACGATTGTGAACACTTAGGTGGAAATTGTAAAAAAAAACGAAGTACAGTATTCCAAGAATTTGCATCTGTTGACAACTGCAATCAAGATAATTGCAGTGTCTTCAAGCAAATGTGAGAGAGGCTTTTCTTAATGAACCTCATCATAACTGATTCCAGAGCATTTTTGTTAACACAAACTGTCTCCTCACTACTTTTCCTGAAGCTGAATGTCCCACCACTTACTCGTTTTGACCCTTCAAAGTACGTGGAATCTTGGCTGTTTCGGGGACGGCACTCTGCTCTGAATACTAACAGCAAGGTGAGAGAGAAAGGAGGCACATTCAACGAAAACTTTTCTAAATTTTGGACAATTTTATAAACTGTAAGGTAAAACATGTTTAAGTAAAGTACCGTTTATAAGAAAACTGTAAAGACAAAATCATAAAACAAGAAATAAAAGATTGTTGGTGAACATGTGTGTATTTTCAAACCAAATGTATTTAATTTTTTTAATTACGTAAAAAATTAAATTGAAATAATGTACATTGCTTGAATGGTAGCCTAGTTGGCCTACATTAAAATTTAATATTGGCCAACGGCTATGGTAAGAAAAATGTTGCTACGGCAGTCAAAATTTAATTTAAAATTGCAATCAAAATTAGATTGCTATTTGTCCACTGATTAATTTTTAAGGTGTTAAGAAAAGTGTAAAAATATTGTTTTTAGAACTGTATTTCAAAATTCAATATTCCATAACCCCCACCACCACATGGTAGTCCACAAACCAAACCTCTTTTTTTACAAATCAAGCACTGCTTATAATTAAAACAATTTAAGAACATACTATACATATAAATAACTTCTTAAACAATACAATGGGATCAGTTGAATATTTTGAACTTCTACGACATTTATGTCTATAGAAGGATAAAAATTTGACTGAGGGTGAAATCGTAATGTTAAATCAAATGAAAATAATATTTAAATATGAGTGCAACATTATTATTTGTACCTTTTCAAATCCCATTAAATTAACCTAGTCCTATTTTGAAAGTTATCATGTGTTCAAATTACGTTATCTTTTCTGCCATTACACTGTTCATTTTAAATATAAAAAAGGAGTATATACGATATAATTTTATTGTGACTTTTTAATACAACTAAAGAGTATTTGTTTACTAAATCAAAATCACATGAAAATACAACCATCAATTATTATAATACTATACTGCAATATTGCTAATGAATTTTTTTTCAAAACTACACATTTAACAAAACGTTTTATTCTAATAAATTATTTTTAATTTTGATCATGGTTTGTTTTCACAATTAACCTGCAATTAAAACGTAACTTTAAATAAGACGAAAGTAATACATACAAAAACTGAAGAGTATGTGACTGAATTGGTAACATCCGAAGACACTGTTCGTCTCTGATAAGTCTGATGTATGTCAAGTTGCTTAATCTAGTTTGTTAAATTTAGGAGCAATCGTAAATTCTGAAAAGCTTAGCTGTCACACCAACGTAAGGACACGCGACAAATTGAACTTCTTGATTAAGAACAAGTCACCTTCTCAGACGCCACAACCTTATAATAAACACCGAATGATAAATGGCAATCCATATAGAACTCATTTCTTCCACATTCACTACTTTCCTAATTTTTGTATTCGAGTCATTAAAATTGAGAAGAGAAAGATTTTTTTTTTCGGAGTTTAGGGCGAAAAACCATTTCGGTCATTATCGCCTTCAAAAGATTTGGCAAGTAGATGCTTTGCTTTAAAATCTTAAATATACAACATTAAAAACAATAACAGTTAAAAAAACTAGATAAACACACAGACACAAAATTAACAACAACATAATATATTACAAGGCTGTAAAATGGCACTGCAACAACTTAACAATTACAATTAACAACAATTTTAACGAACTACGCGTTCACAAGTTAAGAGCAAGTGCTTTTTATGTGAGTCTCAGAAAAAAAGCCATTGGTGTAACAAAGTTTTCGTTAACTGCCAAAAAAACTCCCTTTACCAAAGTTGCCTCACCAAAGCAATTACTATTCTCGCCAACTATACCTATATAATCTGACTATTTGAGAAGGCTCTTCAAAGGATAAACCGACTAATGAAAACACAGTCATCTATCTATACATGGGCTGAATCTGACGATTATAGAGGGTCCAATCAAATTGTTTCTGCTGTGCACCTCGCCTAATGAACACCACACTTCAAGACACCAAAGAAATTGAACTGTATTAAGATGGAGCCACAGGACAGAATAAAAATTCTAGATAGCATCTGGTCAGGTCAGTTGACGCAAAGTCAAACCGAAGAGAGATTTAAAATACCTCGAAGAACAATCATTAATAAGTTGAAAGGTGATAGTACCGGTAAACGACCTGGCTTTCCACAAATCTTTTCTGATGAAGAAGAAAATCATTTTGTGAAGTGCATCGTACAATTCAGTGATTATGGTTTTCCACTTAACCAGTTGGATCTTCGCATGGTTGTCAAAACCTATCTTACGAGAACTGGGCGTTCAGTAAATCGTTTCAAGAACAACATTCCTGGCTTAGAATGGGTTAGGTCCTTCCTTAAGCGCCATCCTCAACTTACGACACGTTCGCTGCAAACATAAAGCGTGTTCGAGCTTCAGTAAATGCAGAAGTCTTGCAGAATAAGCGCTCTTGGAGAAACTCTTACTTAAAGACGTACCTCCAGAAAACATCTGGAATTTTGATGAGACAAACTTAACACACAATCCGGGACAAAAAAAAATCATTGTTAAAAGGGGGACAAAATACCCAGAAACGATTTGCAACTCATCTAAAAGTAGTATTTCATTAATGTTTTGTGGCAGTGCAACTGGTGATTTTCTACCACCTTATGTTGTCTACAAGGCCGCACATCTCTGGAATACTTGGACTGAAAACGGACCTGCTGGATGTAGGTACAGTGTTACACCAAGTGGGTGGTTCGAGTCTAGCACATTTGAGGACTGGTTTGAAAGTATTCTTTTGCCAAAACTAAAAAAACTAGAAAGCAACAAAAGTGGTAGTTTGTGATAATTTGTCCTCTCACCTTTCAGTGAGAGTCCTAGAACTGTGCCAAGAGAATAGTGTTTCCTTCGTTTGTATCCCTGCAAACAGCACTCATATAACACAGCCTTTGGACGTCACTTTCTTCCGTCCTATAAAGGAAGCTTGGCGTAAGATTCTTCTGGATTACAAGGAAACTGCTTGGGGAAGCAGAAGCTCCAGTCTTGAGAAACAACTTTTCCCTTCACTGCTGAAGAAACTTCTAGAAGCTCTCGAGCCTAACCAGAAGGCAAATCTTATTGCAGGTTTCAAAAAATGTGGAATCCATCCGCTTGATGTGGCACCACTATTAGAGAGAATGCCTACGTCATCAGTGACACCAACAACTGATATAGATGCTTCATTTTTAGAGACAATGCATGCCAAAAGAAATGACCTTACCCAACCTAAAATCGCAAAACGGAAAAAGCTGTATATCGCCCCAGGTAAAAGTGTTGCTGTTGAAGAACTGTCTTGTCAACCTAAACCTTCAACATCTGAGAATTCCAATAAAACCAACCAAATCAAATCCGGTTTTAATCGTAAGGAAATCAAACAAAAACGTAATGCGGTTAAAGGACTGAAGCTAAAACTCAAGAAAAAGCCTTTGTTTTCAAATGCTATGAGTGAAGATGTAGACGTGGATGGCGATGGCGATTTAATGGAGTTTGTAATTGAGGCTGAAAAAGATCAAGAAGCTGAAAAGAACCTCGAGTATATTGAATTCAGGGAAAAAGACATTTGAAGATTTATTGTCGCTGGACAAAGTAAACAAAGAGATTGGTGAATATGTTATTTTTATTTACGAAAGAGAATATTTCCCGGGGAAAATTATCAATTTGTATGAAGACGGAGCTGAAATATCTCAATGCAGAGGTCTTTAAAATCGTGGAAATGGCCTGATAAACCTGATATACACAGGTATGACTGGGAGGATGTTATAGGCCATTGCAGAGAGCCGAATCTTGTTTCCAAAAGAGGATTTTTTAACGTTCCTGAGATGGGAACAAACATTTAATTTGTTAATCTTGGTCTCCAGACCAAGATTAACAAATTAAATGTTTGTTTTTAGTTTTTTATGTAATCCAACGACACATCTGTCATTGGAATGTTTTATGGGTTTAATTCATTATGAACAATCCAAACTGGACTTTATCTTGAAATCTCAAAATAAATAATAAAGATTTCTAAGTTGTTTTTTTCAAAGTGATGTTTGTAATAAATCTTTGTTGTACAACACAACACATTGTGCTCTTATTTTGCCCCAGAATTAGTTTAATATGAGTTTTAAATGTATTTAAGTATATGGAGCAAAGTATACCTTTCCTATGGGAAACTTTGCACCAAATTTCAAAAATTTTAATAAATATGTTGCCGTGGTAATTTATTGAATATAACAGTGAATATAAACTCATGATATAGTAAATTATGATGTATTAATACTGTTATGCTTTTACATAATTTAATCAATGTGATTATATTAGAAACTCAAAATAATTTTAAAAAAGTGGAGCAAAGTAACCTCACTTTACGGTACTGTATTTGTTTAAAACTTTTTAACATCACCTTCAGTCTCATTGTGGTTTTTGATTTCCAAAACTGACCAGTTGCGTTTACAGTGTCAAAACTAGCTAATTGCAAAAGGTCCAATTCCAAAACTAGCTAATTACAAAAAAAAACTTTTCCAAATCTGCCTAGTTGCACATTTTGAGGTGCAGTGGTTACGTTGTGTAACCACTTTAATTTTGACCTTAAAGGGTCAGTGGTTACGCTGCGAAACCACCCGTATTTTGTTCATTTTTGTCTTTCCAGGCCAGCAGCTACACACTGTAACCACCTAGATAGTTCCTAAATATTCACATAGGAGCGGTCTGTGAATATGAGCTGGTAATGAAATGTTACCCTCCATGTTTGTGTATATGTATACAGCTGGTAGTGAGTTTGTTACTTATCTTTCTGTGAAAAGTCATATTAGTCGTTAATATTAAATACTCCTGCCAAATAAAGCAACCGTAAAAAGGACTCAAACTCTACCATATCACTGTGATCATAATGGTGACTATTTAACATTGCTTCTCCATAATTAATTAGCAGTCAACTGTGTAATTTTTTCATTAGTACATTTTAGAATTTTCTCTAAAATGTCTTTATCAATCAAAAGTCGCCAGGCTTGAATAGCTGTTTCAGGCTTATTTATTCTAGCATTTCCAATTAAACCTGGAAGTCTACTTACAATGTTGTTTGCTCGAACTCGTGTAACAGGGGGAGGGCCAAGCTCCATTTAAAGACTGGAATGTTATTTCTCTCCATTACCTCCAGCAACTCGATTGGGAGTCTGAAGAGCAGGTCCTGATGCAGCATGGAGCAAGTCGTGATGTGGTAAGTTGAGCAGGTTGTGTTGCAGCCTGTCCTACTGTCTCTAAATCATCAGATATGTCTTCATCCGGTTCGTAGTCTGGGTCCATATCCGTATCATCTCCAAAGAGTTCAGAACCACTATTTTCATCAAAGTGTTCAGAAAGGGCGTTAGCTAACTATAGTACTCTAAAATCACACCAAACACTTATACAAAATGTTTACACAGCAACACTTATAACAAACTTATGGCCAAAAAAAAGGCAACACATCTAACCTGGTGGGGTCAAACGTGACCCCAACCGACAACAGCACAGAACTGGAACGCGATCAGATAACGCAACCACTGTCCTCCTACATAGCCAGGAGGTAACTGAGACTACATAGAAGTACATAGAAGTTAAAATTAAACGGTATGCTTTTCGGCCACTATTAAGGCTTATCTTGCCGTTATGTCTTTTTTTATAAATCATAATAATTAATTCTGTAATTAGAGATGTTACGCCAATAGCATAACTGCTACTCTAGAGTAACAGATTATAACTGTACTCTATTCTCTAACAAAACGTGATTAGGTGTGACTCGTGATTGCTGTCTATTATTGCCCAAAAACGCCGGAGGCAGTAGGCTAGTCCCGTTAGGTGTTATAATACCTGCTATCCAACTTTCTATTACTACCCAGCTGAAAATTCAACCTTGTGGATTCTCGTTTGTGATTGGCTGTTCAGTAGCAATAACGGATAACATTTAAAGCTTTGTGTTTGTTATGTTGAGCTAGACACAGGTTTTATTTCTGTTAATTCTGTTACTGCTATTTGCTTTAGCTATACTGTGTTCGCCTCGTTTGCTGTGTTGTGTATTGTATAATATTGTGAGTTGTGACTGTTACCTATTCGCTTAATGCTAATATCGTCTTTTTAAATTTTGCATTTTTATTTCTATTTATGTAGTAGTATCTTTATTTAGCAGTATTTTTATTTTAGTGTAATTAAGTGTTAAGCGTAAAGTTAAATCGAAGTGTGTTCATTTTAAAATTTTAAAATAAACATTAAACATGTCCATTTCCGTGAAGAAAAACAGACAATTGCGTAGTTTGATTTGGAATTTTTTTACTCCTGATACTGTGATACCTCATTTGGCTTTTTGCAATATTTGTAGGCAAAAATTTTCGCATAAAACTTCCACATCAAACCTGAAAAAGCACATGACATCAAAGCACCCTTTAGTTTCTATGACTTGTGTTACAGATCCAAGAAATCACTTAAGCTATGAAAATGAGGTAAGTTAAATAATATGACATACCGGTACTTAAAATATTTAAATCTCAATAAAAGGTAATAAAATTAATTTTTAAGTTACCATTTTTTTAGGATAGGCGTATTATGATATAATAATAAAGTGATTTGTCAAGCAAGTGATATCAAAATTTAAGGGTCTCGAGAAAAAGACAATCAACAGAATGGAAGATTTTTGTCCTGTCGAGTTCTTATTAACTTCAGAATTAATTTTGTTTTAATGATTGATTTGCCTATTTAAAGGATACTCACTGGGTATATATTTGTCAAATAGCACAGAATTTGGATTATCGATTTATTAATTTGATAAAAATTAATTCAGGGATACATTTTTTATATTTATTACAGTAACAACGGATTACATAAAATAACAGCCTAAAAACAGATGATTTGGATCACTAACTGAAAACAAAATTTTTTAAGTTACACCTACGCTGAAGCAACACATATATTTCTTGAATTTGCTTTATTCATTACAATAGCAACCAACTTAACAAATGTTGAAACAGTTATTTTTCACAAACACTTTATTAGGTTATGTTTATTTCATTAAGTTTATCTCAATTATTTTATTAAATTAAGTTATTATTCATATTAAATGCTGAATATTTATTCTACATATTCCTTGTTTAGTAAAGATTACTTGTTTAATAAATAATAATTGTTTTAATTTTAAATAATCAACCATATTTATTATCTCACCCCAGTTCTTTTATTATTTTATTCTAATGCATTATTTACATGGAAATTGAAAACCGTGTTTAATCAAACCAAAGAAATATAACTTTTAACAAGCCATTTTGTGTGTGTATCTTTTGTGGTTTGAAATTATAACTGATTTATTTCTGTTTCATAGATGGAGACTGATGATGTCGATAGTCCAGAATGTCGTCCAATTCAATGGAGAAAGGAGCAAACACCTTTGCCATCAACATCATCAGCTTTGCAGATTCAGCTTCCTCCTTCAGAAACAGTCCCTCCAACAATATTGAACAATTTACGCCCTATAGCCCCCAGAAACCAACACAACAGTCCTTATCGCAGTTTATCCCCAAAAAAGTGTCAGTGAGTGCAAAGAAAAAAATTGACGACAAATTAATGTTGCTTTTTAGTAAAGACTTCCAACCCTTCAGTATTGTGGAAGATAAAGGGTTCAAAGAATTTATAAATATTTTAAATCCTTCATATGATTTACCCACCAGGCAAATTATTTCCAAAACATTAATACCAGCAAAGTTCGAGGAGTGCCTTTTTAATATGAAAAATAAAATATCATCTGCTGTTAGTGTGTGTTTAACAACAGATTGCTGGACATCTATAAATAATGAAAGTTTTATGGCAGTTACAGCACACTTTTTAACAATTCATTTGAACAGGAGTGTATTTTGTTAAAGTGCGCTCAATTTTCTGGACATCATACAGGTGTAAATCTGGCTGAATCCTTAAGGGAAGTTGTCAGTGAGTATAATCTAGAGAATAAAATAATTTTGACTGTGTCGGACACAATGCTTCAAATATTAAAAATGCTATCCAGCAAGTTTTAAAGTGGCGATTTTTTGGATGTTTTGCGCATTCTTTGAATCTAACTGTTAAGTGTGCGTTAGAAAGCAACTCAAACATTTTTAATTTATTGACCCGTGTGAGAAGTGTTGTTTCACATTTTAAACGGAGCACCACGTCGAATGAAAAATTTTTAAATTATCAAGAGAACAACTACCCCAGCAAAAAAAAACTAAAATTAATTCAGGACGTAGCCACGAGATGGAACTCCACATTCTACATGTTGGAGAGATTTACTATATTAGAAGATGCCGTTAAAGCAACTGTGGCTCTAATTGGGAAAGATATACCAACCAAGTCTTACACCCGAAGAATGGCAAATTGCTCACGAGTTTGGTGCACGTACTGAAACCACTTTTTGAGGCAGTAACGAAAGTAGTGAGTGGAGAAAAGTATGCTACTGCCTCAATTGTCATACCTCTCACCCTTGGACTGCGGAAGGTATGCAGTGAGTTACTTTTAAAAAAGAATTCTGTGGAAGTAAAAGAGGTTTGCGAAAAATTAAATCAGGAAGTTCGAGAAAGATTCGGAAATATAGAGAGCAGTAACACTTTGGTTTTAACCACATTTTTAGACCCCAGATTTAAAAATGCTGTTTCCAGTGACCAGCGTGTTGCTGAAATTGCAAAGGACCGACTTGTTTCCTTGGTAGCCGCCAAAATTTCAAAAGACTCTTCTAGCCAAGCAACAAGAGAGGAGGCTATTCCTTCCAATAGTTCCAATGGAGATAAAAATGAAGAAGAAACCACATTGTCTGCATGGTGTTATGTAGACACTTGTGTAGCACTTTATAAACCTAAAGGAACAAACATATCTAGGGCAATAATAGAGGTAAATAGGTACTTGGAAGATGATATAATTCCTAGGCAAGAAGACCCATTGCAATGGTGGAAGTGTGTGAAATACAACTATCCCTACCTCAGTAGAGTTGTGCAGGAATATTTATGTGCAGTGTCAACATCAGTGCCATGTGAACGTGTATTTTTCAAAAGCGAGTAATATTATTACTGAAAAACGAAACAGATTAAGTGGTAATAAAGCAAAAATGTTTATGTTTTTAAATTCAAACTCTTAGAAATAGTTTAAGTTTTTATAATTTTATGTTAAAATTTTAGTAAAATTAACTATAATATTAAATAAATCATGTTATAATAAATATATCATACTTCTAATATGATACTTATATCAAAAAAATTTTGTAAAATTAACTATAGGCCTAATATTAAATAAATCATTTGTAATAAATATATCATACTTCTTGTATGATACTTATATCAAATATTTAGCGTTGAATTTAATTACTTTACAAACACAATTGGTAGAATTTCAATCACAGGCGATACCAATTTTAATAATTAATTGATATGAACATATAGCCTTTTTAAATGTTTCTGTTATCGGTAAGTTGGCCATAAAGCTAAAAACATATAGTAGTAGTTTAGCAAATCACAGTAGCAGTAAATCACGGATAAAAATAACAGTTATTTTTCGGTAGCAGTAGCAGTAAGAACTGCTACCGGGAAATAACGGTTAGTAACATCTCTATCTGTAATCTTTTAATTCGGCAGTAAATAAAATATAATATTTAATTTCACTTGCGTTGCGTGCGTTCATTAGCGTCCTAACCCGACTCCTTGGCCCATCCTGACAAGATTCGGTTAAAGTGTACGCGGTCTCCAGCCAGCTGGAGCTTCCTGCTGGTCAAAAGAAGTGGAGACGGTCACAACTGGTGTCAGAAGTGGGATCCGACCGTCTCTGTTTTGGGAGAGGACATCGAACGCAACTTAGGTAAGAAATTACAAATATTTATTTGAATTTTAACTAAATTTAACGCTCTAAATTATGTATTAAAAAAAAGAGAAAATATAATTCCTCTATTTTAAAATTAAATACATTTCACTGACCTCGTTCCAAAAAGACACAAAAAAAACACCCAAAAAGACAAAAAAAAATTTTAAGTCTAAGTTTACAAAATTTGTTTTTTCCAAACGTATGAAGGATTAGAGATCATTCATAAGGGGAAAGGCGTATTAAGGAAATTTGAAGCCTCATTACCTTATTCTATGAGATTTCGTAGATATAAATTCAATGAAAAACCTAACATATTACAAACTTTGTAGGAGTGGAGATGTCTGTTGCCATTTTAAATAACCTAAACACAGAAAAATATAATATATAACACAGCTGTTAATGACATCCATGGTGGTTTAGTTGTTAGGGTAAATATCAACCACTAAGCAAAATGTGAATATTCAAAGTTCAAATACTTAACAAAAAAGACGTTCATTCATTGAATCAGATTGATGAAGTCAAGCTTAAAATACTTTGCAAAATGTTTCACACTATAGTCTAACCTTTCTTTGAATTGAATTATTTACAACTGATGGACTTATGTGTTATTATATTGGTTGTTAACTTAATTTGCATTTAAACTATCATAAGATATGGTTTTTCAAGCACTATTTATTTTATTGATAAATTATTTTATTATAATGAGCGATTACACATCTATGGATAAAAGGGCATTAATTTTTTCAATCGGTCAGTTAGGAATTGCTTGTGAATTAAGAGATAAAACTTAATTTAAATATATAGGTAAAGATTGTGATATTTAATCAGCACAAACTATTGCAATATGTATTTTATACATTTTAAAATAGAATTTTAATTTATCTTGTAATTATTTTTCAACTTTAACATGCGGGAATAAAGTGAGGAAGGAATTATTCGAAAGATAATTAATTGTCTGAATTATATAAGGCGATGACGACCATGAAGTTTTTTGCTTATAAGCAACAACAAGAGGGAAAAAATTTTTGAATTACACTGAGAACAACCTAACCCCGACTCCTCCTGGTAAGGTAGGATACATTTTGTTCTTATGGACAGAAAGTTTCTTTATTATTATTTATTACTTTCAACTAGATAATGTCTGTGTTTTTTTTTTTTGCTATATATTCAATAAATTTATTTTTTGTTTAAAAATGTATTTAGAAGATATAATAACAAATTTAAAGTTATAACTATTTTATATACTTAATGTTTAAAATAATTTTTGTAAGTTTACAACCATATTCATGCTATTTTAAGAGCTTTTAGGTGCACTTTTGATTAAATTAATGGAAAGTTTTAAACTGGTAAACTTGGTTTTGTTTATATAATGATTTATGTGTTTGATTAATTTGTAAACAATTTTTAACCTCTTGACAAGTGTACATAACAGCCATTTTTTGCACCCGAATCTAAAGCAATGGATTTTTTTAAAACCCAGAGAGTAAGAAAATAATTGTTTTTAATACGAAATCATATTAATTATTGTATAATAAACAGTTCATGAAAATACAATTTATAGTCTGGAAATCTTTTTTTTTAATTTAGAATTTTTTTAATAAATTGAAACAATGGTTGACCAAGACACATATTGGCCATTCATAAAAAGTGTCTTTCCTCTTTTCGGTTTACAAAATTACACCGAGACAAAATGAAAACTCTAATCCTTGCTAGTCTATATAAGTGTCACTCTATAATACAACACTTTTAATGTCTTTTAACAATATGAATCACTCTTACTAGATATGAGCATTGATACATTTAATGGTTTTATTGTCTCTCAATTTAATGTTTTAAAAAAATTATGTTAAATGTTTACCTTTGTTAATAACTAATTTTTTAAATGATAGAGTAGGATGACCCTACTGACAACTACGTGAATTCCATACAATAAAATTTCTAGATCTCTGAAATGCATTGTATATTCATCCATTGTAAAGATAAAAAAGAAATACTTTTTAACAGTAATAGAACCGGTATCATATAGTTTAGAGTGCAGTATCATACAAGATCCATTCCATAATCTACAAAATCTAAATGAAGGGACATGGATGTTTCAGTAATACTAGAAAATTGTAAATGTGAAATTGAAAACCTAAAAAATGGTATCAAATTTTTATTGGTTATGTGGACCAAATATATAAATTGGACTTCAAAAAAATACATTTTTCATTTATTCAATTTATAGGAAAAAGTTCAAATATTTTATTTATTCAAATATAAGAAAATGGTATTTGAAAGACTTAGAAGTAAAATAAAGAAACATTTTGATTTAATGGACAGTATAAATTTTCATATGGTGAATTTATTAATGAACTAATTTTTTTTAGACCACCCAAAAAATGTTTGTATGTCCTATAATAAATCTCTTGACCATCCTTTTGAACTAGCGAATTTGAAGCTATATGTTGAAATGATTATTTGTTATCAGATTGTAAGTTTTGCTATATCTGTCAATTTAAGCTATGTCTGCAAATTGGCGTTTCTGTGGGGAAACTAAAAAAAATTAAATAGTCGAGTGTTTTAAGATGGCGATACACTAGCGAACTGAGGCTGCAACATACCGTTGCTGCAACGGTATGTTGCACCAGTTTGTACAGGTCGACATACCACCAACGAGCGGTTGCTGCAACGGTCCGTCGCGATCCATTTCCTGTCGGTTTTTTGAACGAACACAAAGGAATTTTCAGTTGCAGTTGAGCCGTGTCTGTGACAAGTAGTAGTTGTTCGCGCACCAACCTTGCAACAATGAATTGGTCTGATGAGAAAGTGTTTTCTTTAATTGAACTGTACAAGAACTGTACTGCATTGTGGGATCCTAAAGATGGGAATTATATGAAGAAGAATTTAAAGAACGATGCTTGGAAGGATATTGCTGCTTGCCTAAATGAACCGGAAGAAGCCTGCAGATCAAAAATTATAAATTTACTCTCGTCGTACAGAAGAGAAAAAGCAAAAGAAAAGAAAAGCACAGGGACTGGAAAAGGAAATGTTATTAAGTATTAATTATTTTGTATACACATTTATTTCTTCTTTGCGTAGGCTTATATTATATAATAGTGATTACAAGTCATTTTTACAAAATGCCTAAATACTTCTACAATTTGTAATTGTTTAAGTAAACAAAAAATACTTTTTATTCAAAGTATGAATATTCTAAAGTAACAAATATCTAATTATTAACCTTAACAAACAAACCCTTTACGAAATATACATATACTGTATTTAAAAAAAATTAATGTGTCATTTTTCTACAGGTACATCACAAGTTTATACCAGCCGATGGTTTGCATATGAAGCCTTCCGATTCCTACAAGACAGAGACAAACCAAGATCCAACATTGATACAGTAAGTTCAAAATCTTCAAATTAATGACTTTTACGGATATTCGTCCTGCCATGAAATAGCACCCTCCTTAACAAAATAGGCAGCAAATTCATTCCTTATTGCATTTACGTAAGAACGAGGTCTCCTTGGTATATTCAAAAGAGGAATCATTGATTCCATACCTCCTTCATTTCTCCATGATCCCTCTATCAGAATTCCATTTTCTTCATAATCCAGGAATCTATGAGGAGTGTATAAGTTGGGCGAATGGTCCCTCATAAAGTTATGTAAATAAATGGCAGCCAACACAATCAGTTGTGCATTCTTTGGTTGTAACAACATGGGTTTTCTGAAAACTCTAAATACCGCACTTATTATGCCAAACGCATTTTCAACAACTCTGCGACCCCTACATAACCTGTAGTTAAATGTTCTCTGAGGAGAACCTTTTGCATGATCTCCTGGGTACGGTTTCATTATATCTACAGACAAAGAAAAAGCACTGTCTGCAGCAAAAAAGTATGGGACTTCCATTTGTCGCCCTGGAAGAGCCTGTTTCTGAGGTAATCCTAAAGTGTTCTCAGTAATCATTTTGTACAGTTTGGTATTTTTAAAAATGCCTCCGTCCGAAATTCTCCCTTGACATCCTACGTCTGCAAATAGAAAATTGTAATTTCCGTCAACTAAAGCAAATAATACTATGCTAAACTGTCCTTTGTAATTTAAATACTCAGTAGCCGAGTTCATTGGCGATTGAAGAATGACATGTTTGCCATCAATAGCACCAACACAGTGAGGCAGATTCCAAGTATTTTCAAAGATATCCGCCACTTCCAACCAAGACTTGGGATTCTTAGGCAGCTGAAAAAAATTAAAATATTCTGTTTTAGGGTTATTATTACTCGATACACTAACATTATGCTTGGCAATTTTTCCCTTCTAGGACTCTACCATTGAGTTGGACGAGGTTGCAGCTGGAGAGGAGGAAGTACTACAAGATGAGGATACAGAATCCTCATGTGCAGAACGGCAAGCTAAAGACAGAGCTTTCACACGTCCGAAAGGGAAACGACGGAAGCAGGATGAAACCTCTAAAGTAATGAAAGATACCTTGGCGTTACTAAAATCCACCGCGGAAAAGTTTGACTCGTCCCCTACTGAAAACGAAGTTAAATCGTTTTGCAATTTTGTAATGGCTAAAATGAATAACTACTCACCAAACACTCGACGAGGTGTGCAACATGCAATGTTTGATGTACTCATGAAAGCGGATGTAGGATATTTTGAACAACCATCTAGTTCTTTTGTCACACCATTTCCACAGTTTGAAACCCAATATGGACAACAACTTCCAAACAGATTTTCTCCCATAAATTACACCCAATCAAATCCTACGACAGGATCAGGAACACAACATAACCGGGGAACCATTAATACAGGAAATACAAATCCATTATCTCCATCGACCAACACAGGCTCTGATTTTTCAGACGACTTTAGTGATTATATATAGGTGAATATCTGTTATTTTATTGTTTTATAATTATTTTAGTATTTTGTTGTTGTTATATCTAAGTGTTTCTTGTATGCAGTGTGTGGATATGTAGGACTTTATTTTTAAGTGTTCATTATTTTTAATAAATAATGTCTTTATTAAAAGAAAATAATAAGTTACTTAAATTACCTTGACATAATTATATAACTCATCCACAAGTGCACAACATACTTCTGGAATTATTCTTCCTATACTCTGTCTTGATATTCTAAATAAATACTGAAGGCTTGTGTATGAATCTCCAGAGGCCAGGAATCGTAAAGTTACTGCTAACCTGAAAAATGTATTATCTTTGTTAAATTAAATATTTTTTATGATTTTTAATTTTATTTGAATTTACGTTGTACTCTAATTTATAATAATATGTGTTTAAAATAAGAAAACAATCTATGTCATTTTTTTATAAATAATATATTTATTGAAACTGCAATGATAATACAATTTATATGTTACAGTCAACTAACTACCTATCGTTTCTGCTCTGTAATATGCATTTCTTTTGGGATTAATTTCTTATTCTACAATATGTATAAATACATTTTAGTCAAAATTTAAAATATTTATCAATTATAGAAAATCAGTTCAACTATACATCATATGTCTTAAATATGCTATACTGACCTATCTTGAATAGAGATAGATGTCCTTAACATAGTATCTTTTTTGGAAATTTTCGGTCCTATTTTTTGCAATAAAACTTCAAAATCTGTCACTGACATGCGTGTAAAATTCTTATACTGTCCACTTATGTGTTGGAATTTTAAGTCTGTCATAAGTTCTGAGCCAGTCCGTTTCTTATAAAGTTCTGTGCGCCACCACCGACGAGTCCGTCGTTTTTTTTTACCGCATTAGCAAAAATTAACAACGCACCACTTGCAACGAACAGAGTAGATAACGTGTCATGGTCCATGATGTTCAACGTCAACTGATGACGAATTTAGAGCGTACATATGGATCGTTGGTTGTGCGCTCTGTGTACGTGCAAAACACATTTTCCACGTACGTTTGCAGCAACTGTATGTTGCAGCCTCGGTTCGCTAGTGTGTCGCCGGCTTAAAACAACTATCTAACCAATGAAATTCCAAAAGACATTAAAAAACTAGTAATTTTTTCGGACTCGTGTGGTGGACAGAACCGGAACCACACTGTTTGTCGGTACCTACAGAGTTTAACCGACAGGGGAGTTTTTGAACAAATAACTCACTATTTGCCCCTTCGTGGTCACTCATTTCTACCTTGTGACCGCGACTTTGGTCTGGTGAAACGATGTATCAAGAGATCCGACCGCATCTACACTCCGGATCAATACAGTGAACTGGTTTTAAAAAGCAACAACAAACAAAAGTTTACTTGTAAAACTGTTGATCCCAGCATGGTTTACAGTTACAAGACTTGGTGGCTTGAGCATTATAAAAAGTCATGTATTTCTGTAGAAACTTCTGGCAGGGGCATCCCCAAAGACAAGAGAGAATATTTCAAAATTTCATCCTATAGGGAGTTTCAGTTTGACTCTCAGACTCCAGGTGTAGTGACAGTACGAAAATATATTGACAGTAACATAACCCAACACTCATTCAACACTAAGAAATGGGACCTGCAACCACCTTCTCCACCTGAAACCGTCTCTTACCCAAATGGAAAACTACCTATAAACATCAAGAAGATAAACGATCTCAAGAAGCTAAGGCCGTATTTGGTGGGGTATGAGTCATTTTACAATGACATTTTTCAGTGGCCCACCTGTAGTGGAGAAGCTGTTGAGGACTTGTAAAGAGAAAGATAATGACAAGCCAATTTTATGGCTTATTGTGACTATAACAATGTATTTGTTTATTATATTTTACCCATATAAATTTGATCTGACAGTGTTGTGAAAGTTGTTTACCATTTTTATTAGTGGGTTGTAATGGTGGTGAGGGGGGGGAGTATTAGGTATATAAATCCACATCAGGCATACATCCCCACTCCGCCACCACCATTACAACACCTCTCCCTACTTATCCCTTCAACCCCCATTTTGAACTAACCCCCTTCCTAATCAAAACACAGATTCTCACATTAAAAACACGAAAAAAAACCCATTTGATGTTGGTGGCTTGAGCATTATAAAAAGTCATGTATTTCTGTAGAAACTTCTGGCAGGGGCATCCCCAAAGACAAGAGAGAATATTTCAAAATTTCATCCTATAGGGAGTTTCAGTTTGACTCTCAGACTCCAGGTGTAGTGACAGTACGAAAATATATTGACAGTAACATAACCCAACACTCATTCAACACTAAGAAATGGGACCTGCAACCAACTTCTCCACCTGAAACCGCCTCTTACCCAAATGGAAAACTACCTATAAACATCAAGAAGATAAACGATCTCAAGAAGCTAAGGCCGTATTTGGTGGGGTATGAGTCATTTTACAATGACATTTTTCAGTGGCCCACCTGTAGTGGAGAAGCTGTTGAGGACTTGTAAAGAGAAAGATAATGACAAGCCAATTTTATGGCTTATTGTGACTATAACAATGTATTTGTTTATTATATTTTACCCATATAAATTTGATCTGACAGTGTTGTGAAAGTTGTTTACCATTTTTATTAGTGGGTTGTAATGGTGGTGAGGGGGGGGGGATTATTAGGTATATAAATCCACATCAGGCATACATCCCCACTCCGCCACCACCATTACAACACCTCTCCCTACTTATCCCTTCAACCCCCATTTTGAAACTAACCCCCTTCCTAATCAAAACACAGATTCTCACATTAAAAACACGAAAAAAAACCCATTTGATGCAGAAAGGACATAAGTTTCACAAATTTATTAATAAATAATAAATTAACTAAATGACAAAAAAATCTGGTTTGATTAAATTCCCATTCTTAACTGATGGCTTTATAAATAAAATTGTTTTTGTGGTCTAATTACATAACACAATTTCAAAAACCGTTTTTTTTAATTCCTGAAAACTTTTGATTTTGTCACTTATGCCCTTTCTGCAACAAGTGATTCAATTGATGAACAAACCTTTCTGGGGCAAATGCTCTGCTCGCCAAGTTGTTCGAAATAAACCAAACCCATGTGGTATAAAAATCTTTGTTGCTACCTGTACTGACGGTCTACCTCTTGATTTTTTTATTTATCAAGGGGCTGGAGATACTATATTAGCTGATCGTGCCTGCACCCTGTTAAATATAGGAGGCAAGGTAGTTATTCGGTTAGCAGAAACTGTCAATGAAGGTTCCACTTTGTACATAGATCGTTACTTTACTTCTGTTTACCTTCTTGATTTGTTACATTCCGAAAGGTCCATGCAAGCCACTGGAACTTTGGATAAAAGGAGGATCCTAAAGGAAATAACATTCATGTCAGATGCTGTTTTGTTGAAAGCTGGTTGAGGATCTTGGGATCAAGTTGTTAGAGGTGATGGCCAAATTTCTGTAATAAAATGGTATGACAACAATCCAGTAATTATCGCTTCTTCAAGTGAAGGAACTTCTCCAGCTGATATTTGTCGTCGATGGGATAAAAAAAAAGAGGGTATACGTTGATGTAGCCCGTCCGGCTGCCATTATCAGCTATAACACCCACATGGGAGGGGTTGATCTCCTTGATCGGTTGATTAGCTTTTAAAGGATGAAAGCAAAGACTAGGAAGTGGACAATCAGACTCATATTCCATTTGTTTGACTTTGCATTGGTGGGAGCCTGGTTTCTTTACAAGAGACAACAAAAGCAACAAAACACCCCTAATCGGAATACACTTGATTCCTTTGAGTTTCGCAAAAGAGTAGCAGAGCATTTGGTTTACTCTTCAACTGGTCCAGCTGCGGCCATGTACGAAGTAGTTGGACAAGACGAAGAAGATGAAGACAATGAGCATCAACAACGGAAGCGCAGGAAGCCTGTGATTCCTCAACCACCACCAGAACTTAGAACATCAATGACTCTCCACATGTCCACAATACCAGATGCAGACAACTGGTTTCACTGCAGGATGCCTGGTTGTAGAAGTAACCGGGCTCGTATTGAGTGTAACACTTGCAAAATGTAACTTTGCCTTACAAAAGGACGGAACTGCTTCCAAAAATATCATGATATGAAGTAATAGTATAACTACATCATCAAGTAATGATTGACATTTCTGTTTGTAAAAAAAGAACCACTTTATTTACATTTTTATTACATAATAAAATCTTGTGCTGAAATAAAATGCAGTGATGATTTATTAAATTAAAACCCAATGTCGCATATATGTTTCGTATAAGTAATAACAGTCAGACCCAATGTAGCATATACGCTACCATCAATTATCTTATTAATAGGTGCAATAAAAAAAATAAAAATTTTTTTTTATCTTTTAAGAAGTTATAGACTTTGATGATTTTCTTATATTTCTACAAAATCTCTCATGGGTCTGAGGAGGTTAAGTATTTCAAAGAAAACTTTGGTTATGCCTTCGGTAGGCCTCAGAAAGATGTGTGTGCCACATGCGAGAAATTAGGCCTAAAACTTAAAAGTAATTTCCTCAATGACAATGCAAAACGCGTTGTAGCTGCAGAGCTACTAGTACACAAAAACAGGTCTAAAAAAATTTATAAAAAGTTAAATGAACTAAAGAGAAGTGTGCGATTAGAGATGATGTTGCATGTATTTGTTTTGACTATATGCAAAACCTCCCATTGCCACATATTCCTGTTCAGAAAGTGTTCTACCTCCGGCAACTGTGGGTGTATGTATTTTGTATGTATTTACTTTCATACTATATTGTAACTGGAGACATAAACAATGAATATACTTGTTTATGCCATTAATATAATTTTTTAGGTGCTCTATTTGTCTGAATGTACCATTAAAAATTATAAAAGTATCATCTACGTATCTGGTATACGATATAATTTGACTAAATGATTTATTCATACTAGACAGAAAGTGTGCATTTTCATAGTGATTCAGATAGATGTCAGACAAAATACCCGAAAGTGGTGAACCCATGGCCAAACCTTCCCTCTGGATAAAGTAGTTGTTATCAAATCCAATATTATCCAATATTATCCTCAATAAGTCAATTAATTCTGTGATTTTTAATGGGTTCAGTTTCAGTATGTTTGCTTCAATGAGGCGTATCTTTAGAATGTATATTGTTTCCTGAATCGGTATGTTTTTGTATAGTTTATTATGTCGAAGGACACCATTTTATAGTTGGGTTGTAAGGAGACGTTGTTAATCTTGTTTATGAAATCAAAGCTATTTCTAATGTTGTGGTTGTTTTTCAATCTTATATTGTTACCTATGATTGAGGCTAGTGTTTTGGCAATTTTGTATCCAGGAGCTGTTGTAAAGTTGATCAGGGGTCTAATAGGTATATCGGTTTTGTGAATTTTGGGTAGTCCAGTGAGAAGTGGGGCTTGAGCGTTTATCGGCTTAAGTAAGAACCGTGTTCTTTGACTTAGCAAGTTTGTAGATCGATTTATCTGGTTATTTATAAGTTTTACAAATTTCGTGGTCGGGTCTGCTAAGTCTGCTTAATCGGTTGGGCAATTAAAGTCCAAGATAAAAATCTTAAATAAACCATGCTGTAAATACGAGACGTTAGTTGTCCTAGGACATCGATATGATGTGCATCGCAAGTGTCGCGATACGATAAGTAATGTGTAAATTTATATATATATATATATCCATATCCGTGTGTTTTAATATTTAATGTTTTAATGTTAACGATCTCAACTGAGTGAATAGAACTGAAGATGGAGCAGATGCTCTGAAACGCGTTAGTGTTTAAAAAAAGAAGAAGAAGAAGTCACCTGGCGGAAACCATATAGGATAATTCAATTACTAGTTATAAAGTTGGAAATTTAATATTTAATAGATATCATTAAACCTACCTTTTATTGCTCTAGAAATATAGGAAAAATTAATTATTAACAATAAGGATAAGAGAGATAGTTTAGAAAATAGTGGTGTATATAAAACTTCTTGTAATGATTGCAATTGTGAATACATAGGTCAATCCGGAAGGTCAGTTAAGAACAGAGGTAAAGAACATGTACACAGTTGGAAGTATGGAAAATCTAATTCAAATTTTGCAAATCATTTATTAGACACAGGACATAATTTTGATCCTAAGTTAAACGTTAAACTTCTGCATATGGAACAAAAAAGTAGGAAACTCAATAACCTGGAATGTTTAGAAATCAATAGATCAATTTTAAAAAACCATACTTCCAACTTAAATGAACAAATATATCTTAACTCATCACCACTATTGAGACCTATTGTGTAACCTTTGTTTTCTAAAACACCCCGACCTCCATCCCACAGGTTAGATCATTGACCTTTCTTTTGTCATTTCTCAAGCCCTCCTACTCTAACCTTTCCTTTCGGTCTCACATTTTTGGTTTAGACTTGTTTTTCAATCTAGTTGCTTGAAAATGCCTAATGGCGAAACATATGTCGCAAATAAAGCTCTTTTGTGGAATTGAAAAATTGTTTCATTATTTCGATAATTTGTATCAATCTAGTATAATTTGTTAAGTCCATAATTTATTAGCAAATAAATAATAAACGTTTGTTGAAAATAAACTGTCTTTTAATTGGAAATATCCATGTCTTAATGAAAAGTATGAATGAGTAATGTACGAGTTGATAAAAGTTAATAGATAAGAGACAGAGCCACGGGATCAGATTATTATAGCACAGTAACACAGTAACAGCTCAGCTGATATTCAAAAAAAGTCAGAGAACAGAAGAAAAAGGGTTACTGGTTGTAGTGTCATGTGTGCGAGAGAGAAGGTAGAAGAAGGTAAGTTGTTTCTGCAGGCAGGAATTAGGAGAATTTTTATTCTGCAAAGACATACATTCTTATAAAAGATTCAGATAACCTAAAAAACAACTTCTTAACACATATTTAACTTAATATAATCAACAAAAGGAGGAGAATATAAATTAATAGGACATAACTTCAAAAAAGTTAAAGGTGCTCAAAACCTGACAGAATTTCCATTAGCAGATATAAACAGTCCAAAGGAAAACTTGTTTTGGAGTTATCGTCATTCTTATCAGGATGTGTAGCCGGTGCAATTAAACATTTTAAGCATAGAAACAATTTTTAAATTTTAATTTTGAAAACTACTTCTTAATTACCTATTTAATATTACCTACTTCTAAACAAATTTCAGGTCAACTATAGGACTTTAAGGAAGTCAATTCAAGTGTTGAACTGCTACGTGGCATTCGCTTTTTGCATTAGTTATATTTAAAGTTAATATTTTCCTATGTTTTGTCAGCATTTCATTTTGTCTGTTGATCAACCTGATTCCCTGAAGTCACAGCTGGTTAATGCACAGCTGCTGCTTTTAGTCAGACAATATTTTCATGTGCTTGAATTGTTTGTTTACATTGTAACAGTGGTATTGTTTATAGTTTTCAATTTTTTTTTTATTATGGTGAAAGATTGTTAGTGAAAATGCCCAGGACTAAAGTTTATAATAAACGTAAACGTGTTTTCTGTGGTGATAAGTCAAAGTTGAGTCTGGATTGTCATGTTAAGCGGCGTTTTCCTAGCGACGCGATTAAGCCTGTTACGTTGCGTGCTTCGTGCTCCGCGGTTGCCGGAACCACCGATCCCTTTTAAACCAATGAGACTGTTTTCCTAGCGGCGCGGTGCGCGACTAACTGCCAACTGCGCAGTGCGCAGCGTGATTGGGACCACTGCCTCGAGAGCAGTCAGTTGCGAACCACGCTGCCGAACTGGGTCATTGTTTACATTGGAAAAATGGAGAAAACGATAAGTTGTAGTGATGTTACCAAGTTCACTGTTGATGATGACAGTTTATTAATTGACTGTGTGTCCGAGTTTGAAATTCTGTGGAAAATGAGCCATCCTGAATTTAAAAATAACTTGAAGGACAAGCTTTGGAGTGGGATAGGGCAAAAAATTAACAAGACAGGTAAGTAAAAGTATGACATTTAATTATAAACATACTACATGTTTATAAATTTATATTGATAGCCAGTACAAATCAGTAGTAACGTTAACTAATACTACCAAACTATAAATAATATTGAATCACTCAAACAACAATTAACGGTTCTATTTTAGGAGATCATTTCCTGAAATAAAAGGTTTTATTAAAATTATAAATACATTTTTGCCATTCACTGATTTCATGTTACTTTGATTTGAATTTCTTTCTGAACATAGCTTTGATTTTGTTTGTATAGTAAGCATCATTGAAATATTCAGTAAATCTACTTCTTATTTTAAATCCCTCTGCCTTAGCAAAACCTCCAGTGAAAGCTAAGGGGATCATGTTTTCGGTCGGAAGTTCATACTGTGGATGGGACACATGGCTTTTAGGGTTGCGTGCAATAAAGTCATCCTTTATCCAGTTGTGAAGGCAACAGCACACGAATATCACCAAGTCAACGGTCTCTGGTTTCAAGTTAATTGGCGTAAAAAAGATTCTAAATATTTGACATAAAATGCCAAATGAATTTTCTGTAACTCTTCTGGCACGGCACAAAGCGTAGTTGTAGTGTCGCTTGTCACCGTCATTTAGTGCTTGTTTGTGCGTGTAGGGTTTCATGACATGGGTGTCCAATTTGAATGCTTCATCTCCCAGAACAACATGTGGAAGCTTGATCTCTGATGAAGGGAGATTCTGGGGGGGGTGGAAAAATAGTTCCTTCTTGAACCAATTTACCAACTTTGGATTTTTTTAAAATTCCAGCATCGCCTTCTTTGCCATAGGATCCAACATCAATAAGTACAAATTTGCAATTCGCATCAACCATAGCAAACAATACAACGGAGAAAAATTTCTTAAAGTTGTGAAAAAGTGATCCTGATTTATCAGGTGCAACTATCCTAACGTGTTTTCCGTCCATTGCAGAGACGCAGTTTGGAAAATCCCATAAGTCCCAAAACTCGTCAGCTTTCTGTTGCCAATCAATGTCACCGTGTTGTGGCAAATGAACATCCTGTATTTTCTCCTTAATTGCTTTTAAAACTGAAGGGACAAAATTTGATATTGCCGATGCAGAAATTCGGTATTGGAAAGCCAGTGATCGGTATGATTCTCCCGTTGCCAAAAATCTGCAAATAATTGCATAGTTTTAGGTATATTTTATATTACCATAAAACAAAAAAACAATATCAATTTGTTCAATTCCAGGAGAAAGCTGCAAGAAAAGATGGAGGAGTATTAGAGACCATTTTATGCGGGAAAAAAAGGACTTGTCTGGGACTGGGAAAGCGGCCAAACGGAAGAAAAGAGCAACTTACTGGGAAAATCTGAGCTTCTTAAACTACGCAGCAGACGAAAGACAGTAAGCATGATTTAATGTTTTAGTGTTTATAATGTTTGTTTTGATTTAATTAAATATATCAACAACTTTTTGATCAGCATGCTACGTGTTGTTGCAATTATTGGAAGTAATAAATAAAAAGTCTGTTAACACTTTAAAAAGATATTTACACTTATACTGCACTCACATAGGCTACAAGACGCTAAATATACATAACAGATGGTAAAAGTCAATCAGTGTGACCATTCGAAATCATTTATGTATATGTATACTTACAGTCTTGAAAACAGTATAAGTGTAAATATATGTTTTTAAAGTGTTGTACCTAAGACGTTTCTTTTATTTAATACATTAAATATTTAAACTAAACATCATATCCAAAATTATCAATTTAACATAATTAAATATTTTTTATTTTATTTTAACTTTTTTTAAGTGAACATCTTACACTATGTAACCGGCACAATCCATGTGTGTGGAAAAACCATGTGTGTGGCCTTGGAGCGGGCTAACTTTACGCTAGCCTACCCATGCCCTAAATTGGGTTTCAAACGGTGTCAATCGTTAGTTATGTGTTAGTTCCCAATAGTTCCGTCACGAACGAACTAACTAACAAATGAACAATTTTACGGAACTATGGAGAACTAACACGGAACTAACAAATGGAATTAATAATTGTGGGTAGGTTTTTTTTGGATAGGCCAACTTCACATACCCCAATGTATGAGTCACCACATTTATTTTTTATACTTATTTAATTTTGTAATTAGCATTTATCAATATTAAAACAATGTTATTTTTGCATTTGGTTTTTGAGATAATATTGTATGTATGAACGTTTTACTCTAATATAGCACTACAAAATCACCCTCGAATACACATAATTCGTTGGTACAGTATTTTGTTGTAATATAAAATTAAAATTTTCAGTGGGTGCACTAACGTTGAAGAAGAAGATCCCAAAGAAGAAGCTAAGTCAGATGACACACGTTTTAATTTTCAAGACGATTTAAACGATGATCACTTAGATGAGGATGATGTAGATGTAGAGCTTTCTAAATCTCCCGCGTCTACACCGAACAATTCCTTCACTAATACCCGTTGCATCAAAAAGGTAAAAAGAAATGACCCAATTATTAATTTGTTGCAACAAAGGCAGGCCGATAAAAACAAGCTTGTAAATTGTTTTGAAAAAGTGTTTGTTGAGGAACAGAAACCACCTGACAATGAAAACGATTTGTTTTTTAAGAGCATGGCCGCTATTGTAAATAAACTTCCTACGCAAATGCAAGCTATTGCTAGAAATAAAGTATTTGCAGTTGTTAGTGATTTAGAATTAGCATATTATTCTGCTCCCTCCACATCACATTGAAGTGCTGGAACAGGCCCAAACAAAGTTTTTTCACCTTCACATGTTGAAACTTCGTCTTCCTCCTACGAACCAAGTGATGTGTCCCGTCAAACATCTAACTCACCCAACCAATATCAATGGATGGACAAATTCATAACCCTAAATTAGTTAAGAATATGAAGGCTAATATTGTTTAAGTGTTTTTCTTTTGCTCAAATAAAAGACATTCCATATTGAGAACCTGAAACCTAGTCTATCATTCACCTAGTCTTACCTTTTATTTTTCTTAATTAAAAATAAGTAATATGAGGTAAGTAAGCATTACAGTCTAAAATCTGTCGCCATATTTTATTATCGTTACCAGTAATCATTTTTGGAAACAAAAATGCTTTTTTATTTGTTATAGGCCTACTAATATTTTCTGATTATTGTTTATAATTTAAAAGAACCAAATTTGATCAACAAAATAAATCTATTAAATAAGAAAAAAGTAAAGAATAATACATACCTAAGGGTTACAGCAAGTTTCATTTCCGGAGGTATGGGGTTTTTAACTCTGTTTGTTGGCTTCAAAGTTATATCACTATGCACCAACTCGACAAGACAGGAAAACTGATATTTAGTTAACCTAAAGTATTCCTTAAATTTTACTTCATTGTCTATCAGGTGCCTATTAATAAGAATACTAAAAGCACCCTCATGGCTCCTAGATTTAAACAGTTCACTACAGGAATTTCGACTTTTGGACAGTAGAGCTAGGGCTATGTCGACATCTTCGTCCATCTCTTCCTCTTCCACCAACAACATAAAAGCGAGACTCTTCTTTCTCCGATCCATAGCAGAACGCTACTGTGGAAACCGCGAATCTGCTTGTTACGCAACGCATTGCCAGTATTTAGGAAAACACTTTTGCGCAGCGTACAATTTTAATCACGTTGTTCCTGACCACGCTGCGTTCTTTAGATTAATCGCGTAGCACGCAGCGCGGTTACTGAAGTTGGAGGAAAACACACCTTTAGTGTTAGTGATAGGGTAAATATTTTTAGCTCTGAACCTAGTTGTTCTAATCTTAGGCCTAGTCCAGAAATTGACATCGAGACCAAAGATTGTAATTTGGTGATATTATTTATATTTTATACTTTTAACCATAGTATTTTAAAATGCCAAGATGTAAACCTGTGTTCTAGAAAAGACAATATTGGGGAAATAAAAGTAGGCCTACAGAAATACAGTGTACACCAGACTTTCCAATAGCAACTAACCTACAACATAAGAGTTCTAGGCCTACATCTTCTTCAACAAAAAAAGTGAGTAAGTCATTTGATTGGTACAAAAATCAAACTGATGATTTTCAATATGACATGATTGACATTACGAAACTAGAAAAATCTTTGAGTGCAATTGAAGTTTGCAAAATTTGTCATAGTTCTTTGAAAATAAACAGAAATACAGTGGCCGGTCTTGCAACTGAGTTAGTGTTTCGGTGTGTATCATGTGAGAACAGTGTGAACAATATAAATGGTGGATCAATTGATAAAAATATTGGTGTAGAGCAATCATTTACTAAATTATATCATTTAAATATTCGTTTGGTCTATGGTCTTCGAGCCATTGGAAAAGGCAGAGCGGCAGCAGAAATGTTTTGCGCAATTATGAATCTCAGTCTACCTCAAAATAAATATTTTAAATATGAACATTTTTTGGGTTCATTGGCTGAAAGTGAGTGTAAAGATTCTATAAAAAAGGTTGTTGAAGAAACAGTCTTACAAAATGACAAATCTAGAGATTTTCGTTTCGCAATTGATGGATCATAGCAAAAGCGTGGTCATACGTCACTAAATGGGGTAGTTTCTGCTACTTCCGTAGTTACTGGAAGAGTTGTTGATGTAGAAATCTTATCTACATTTTGTATATGTCCTAACAAGTTAGAGCAAGAACATTCAGAAAAGTGTAGAGCAAATTTTACAAGTGGGGCAATGGAGGTTGCTTGTGCGGTAAAAATCTATGAAAGGTGTGTAGCATCGTACAATGCTCGATATATACAATATCTGGGAGATGGCGATTCCAAGGCGTATAACCAGGTTTGTAGTTATAAACTATATGGTGATAAACAGATTAATAAAATTGAATGTGTTTGACACATCTAGAAGAGACTTAGAATTTTGAAACAGAAAACCAAAAAACTACCAAACGGAATGGCGTTTGGAGGTAAAAACCGACTAACTGATGCTGCAATTTTGAAAATACAAGACAATACTATGGGCTAGCAATTAGGAGAAATTGTAATTGTATAATAAAATAATTTTGTACTAAAAAAATTTTTGTGTTATTTTTTGAAAATTATTGTAAGCATTAAGTTTTTAAAAATTAGCAAAAATATAAATGTTTACATTAAAATACATTTTATAATTTCCATGTATGCAGAAAAGCATATTCTGTATATAGAAAAAAACAGAACTGAAATACCTCTTACCGTTTTTTTAGAAAAGTGTACCTATGCTAACATGGATAGGGCGAAGTGACCCCCTTAATTGTTTAATCTGATCTGCAAGGATACGAACCATCTCGCCCAGTTCCTTACACGATGAACATGTATTCGGGACTTACAGATGTCGCATTTGCATAAGATTTTCCTGATATGAGGGAATAGTAGTTCTTTGTCTGTACAGTTTTCTAGCTTCAGGAAAAGAAAGTTTTTCTTTATTCTTTAGCAACAATTTCTAAAATCACTTTCTCGGCTTGTTATTTTGGGCATTTTGGTGAATGTGTGGAATGATCACCGCCACTATTTGCACACTTTGCATCAATTTTACACCCATCACTTATGTGGCCTTTTACACCACACTGTCCACAAACATCTTGTTTAGAGCAAGTCCTGCTAACATGTTCAAATCCTTGGCATCGCAGACAACGCCTTGGATTTGGTCTATATGGTCTCTAACAGTTAGACTGTAAAATCCAGCAAACACTCCCTCAGGAAGATTTAGAGCCAAAGGTTAAAATGAGAGAGCCGGTAGTTTTTTTTTCTCACAATTTTCTGTACGGAAAATTCATTCCTCATTGATAACATGCTGTTCTACAAGCTCTTTCTGTATTTCCGTGTTCTCATTTAACAAGTTCACTGCGGGCTACTATAATTGTAGTACCTCGGCACTAGCGCGCCACGCGTCCTACTATAAATATAGCACAGCGCTCCCCACTACAACATTGCCTCAGTGTGAGCTCAGCATTTGACGGTGAACGTTGTCGTTGTTGCCACGTGTAGTGCCGGTTTCGTTCTTCATTTTGGTGCAATTCGTATTCGGATCGGCCATTTCTGTTTCTTACTGTGTCAGTGCTTTGTGGGCAGTGTACTGTGGGGTTTTTGGTTTAGAGTAAGTGAAATGGAAGGTATAATGATTATGAAATTGTTGAAAACGTTGTTTCGGAAGATGAAGATGAGTCGGAGTCTAGTTCAGACAGCTCAGATGACGACACAGAGGGCGTTGCCCCACCCACGTGGTCGCCGACGCCTGGCGCAATGGCGGGCTTGCGTGACATCCCTTTCACAGGTAATCCTGGCCTAAAGGTACCAATACCAGGCAACAATTTACCTATTGACTGGTTTAAATTGATGTTTGATCTTGTTTTGATTGAAAACATAATATTTGAGACAAACCGTTATTCTTTGGAAGTATTTTGTGGCCCAAGATTAACCCCGAAATCTCGAATTGTAAAATACAAAGATCTCTGTTTGGATGAATTTATGACTTTCATTGGCCTACTCCTCCATACCGGTACTATAAGACTCAACAGACTGAATGATTACTGGAAAACTCATCATTTGTTCAACCTAACAGCTTTCAGTCAATACATGTCCCGAGATAGGTTCCTTGTCATCCTAAGATGTTTACATTTTTCTAGACCTGGAACAGCTGAACACCCTGAGCCTACAAACAATAGGGCATACAAAATCAGTCCTATTATAGACTACTTGAACAACAAGATGAAAGAAATATATAATCCTGATCGTGAATTGACCATTGATGAGGAAATGGTGCTTTGGCGTGGCCGCTTAGTCTTCCGCCAATACATAAAAGGAAAGCGGCACAAATATGGGATTAAAATATACTCCCTCAACGAACCTGAAGGACTCATGCTACGGTTCCATGTTTATACAGGGGAAAATGATCCTTGTGGGGGGAAAGGCCATACTGTGAAAGTTGTTATGAAGCTCATGTCTGATTTTCTAGGAAAGGGCTATGCGTTATTCATGGACAACTTTTATAATAGTTATTCGCTCACCTCTAAACTTTTACGGTGGCTCACTTACTCAACAGGCACGTTGCGTAGTAACAGGAAGTTCACACCACAGGCTGTGAAGACGACCCATTTGGCAAAAGGTGGAACAGTAGCAAACTATGCTGAAAGCGTAATGGTGGGCAAATGGAGAGACAAACGGACAGTCACTTATATATCCTCTCAATTTGACAATGAGATGGTGAAAGCCACCAATAAACGAAAACAAGAAAAAACGCTTCCTAAGCCTGTGATGCAATACAATGCACACATGAAAGGGGTCGACCGTCCAGACCAAATGTTGGCCTACTACCCCTGCGAACGCAAAACGCTTCGCTGGCACAAGAAGATGTCCGTGCACTTCCTTCAAGTGTGTATGGTAAATGCATATTTCCTACATAACATGCACAATCCGGTTCAGAAACTTAGCCTTTATGATTTTCGACTGAAGGTGTTGGAAGCACTCCTGCCCCCCAAACAAGCCCCATTGATGGTGACACCAACACGGAATAGTCTACATAAACTATCAAAGAATGAAAAAAGAAGGGCAAATGGTACCAGAGTCGCCAAACTTTGCCGTGTTTGTTTCAAAGAAGGAAAACGTAAACAAACTGTCTACATTTGCGGCGTATGCCCAGACGAACCTGGACTTTGCGAACTTCGATGTTTCGATAAGTACCATGAGGAAGTTGGAAATTAATAAATAAAGAAAAAAATGGCGGCGGGAGAGGATGTATATATATTTTTTTGTAGTGTAAGTTATTTTAGTATTATTTCATGCACTTTATATTTTTACTGCTTTCATCTATAATTTGTTATTAGACATTTTTTAAATTTGTTACACTAGGGGAATAGTTGGGGGGGGGGGGGGTTAAATATATTTTTTCTATACATGGGTATATTTTTATGATTTTGTACGTGATAAGAACAATTGTACGCGTGTCAGTGGGCTCGTGGGACCAAAAAAGTGAACGGCGACAGTACACGGACTGGCACCAGTCGCGGCATACTACAATTGTAGTACCGGAAATGACGTCCTCCATTCCTTCTTCGATGGATGCGTAAACATCTGCAATCCACATTTTGGACACCTGGACATCATTTTCTGGTAAGTAATCAAAAAAAATATATTTAGCATTTTAAAGGGTGTAATGTTACTTGTTTACAGCAGCGAACGTGTTAAGGCTAAACATCCCAGGATTAGGTACAAATTCTGCCACCACGGCGCAGCACCAAAATGGAGTCATTTTGTATTAATGTTTATTGGTGGAATTTTCGTCCGATTTTTATTTGAAAAACTGATTTGTAAACAGAATAATATTGCAATTTACGCTACGTAAGCCTAATTTTAATTAAGTTATTGGTTAAAAAAATAATAATAAGATCTTCATGTTAAAAAAAGAAATATGCAAATCGCAGGTAGTCATTTTGTAGACAATAATTTTTAATTAATTTTACACTTTTAATATTTAAAATCGCCCGAGTGGTTGAATCGGTATCATGTTTTATACATTTAAAATAATTCCTCTTAGGGGTATGAGGGCGCGGGAGACACGAAACACTTGCAGGGCCGAGGTGACTCACTGTGGCACCCCCCCCACCACGTCGCTCGTCTTACAATCTTTGTGCTGGATGACTACTTTCCCGCCCTTCCACTCATGTGCTCTCGGTTATTAGTTACCGTGATTCTTCTTAGGGATTTGTTTCGTCGTCTGTTTATAATTTTTATTGGGAACGTTATTTTGTTAAACTTTTATGTTCTCCATGGATTGCCCAGGAACAACCAAATCTAAAAAAACAGATTCCTCTTGAGGGATTCAATGGCGAAATATCAAGGGCCAAGTAGCCTAAACGATGGAACATAGATCCTTGTAAAAATGTTTCGTATATTTTTTGCACTGTACATTTTGTGACTGTTATGTAGCTGCATTAAGTAAATTAAGGTCTTTTGCACTGTTTATTGTTTATTTATTTATCGTTTTAATTGAAAGTATTATCGTTCTAATTATGGTTAGCAGCTTAAGCTGCTAATGCTAATATTGATTATCAGCTAAAATTAGCAACTGCTAACTGTCGTATGCAATGATAAATAAGCAGTAGTGAGTAGGTTGCTAAACTAAATAGAAAGTCATTTGATCTGTTATCGTCTAAAGCTAGATTCGTGGAATCTATCAAGTATCAATTCGTGGAAGTGTCCGCTTCGCACAATAACAGTATCTGTCTGGACTTTGTTAGTCTTTTGTATAAGTCAGGTCAAATATAAATATACAAATATTATATAGTTTAATTTGTGTTCATTAATTTAAAAATTTTATTAAAGTATTGTTTAGTTTACTTGTGTTTAATCTCTCTCTCTCTCTCTCTCTCTCTCTCTCTCTCTCTCGCTTGTACCCTTCTAGGGATATACGTCCTGGAGATACCTTGTGGGATCTCGGTAAATATAAAAGGTAGAAGTCTGATTTTTTTATAGTGTATTGCTTAATAAATAAGTATTACTCCTAATACGTTATCTCTCGAAAATTTTGATTTTGATTTTTGAAAAAATATGTGTTTTGTGGGGATGAACGGTTACGAGAGACAGAAACTTGTGGGCATGTAAGAGACAAGCTTTTCTGGGGATGTGATTATTTTGTGAGAGAGAAGCTTTGCGAGGATGTGAGAGAGTGATTTACGGGGATGTATTATTTGTCCCACGTTTACATCTTATTGCATGTCATTATGTTTATATTTGTTGTTATTCGTTAAGTGATTGATTAAATTAAATTATGTTTCATATTTGTTAAATAAATTGTAATTAATAAAGTAAATTGTAGTAAATGAAAATAACATTACTAACAAATTTACAAACTTTTTGATAAGTCAAGTTTTAAATTATTACTTCGGAAACAAAACTAATAATGTATAACAAAAACGCCTGGTTGATACAAGGACGCTTCAAATGAATGTTAAATGAAAATAATCCTGAAAAACTCACTAACAATATTTGTGTGAATTCTTGCATTAGCGTTTGCATTTTATTGAAATGCGATGACACGCCTTTATTAAATCATTTGTATCTCGAAAACTACTGAACGGATTTGAAATATCAAAACATTTTTGAATTCACAATTAAATTCCATCAACAGTTGTTAACACAAGTTATACATGATTAACCATGCCTTGTTGCATAACAACCCCATAATAACTAAAAACAAACAATAAAAATAATCCAGTATATTATTGAACTATAGACTATATTTATGTGTATAAATAAACATATATAAACATGATATATGTTATAATTGTGTAACATATTTATAAAATTTTCCATTCTAAACCTTGAAATAACATCTCAACCTTCTATTGTCATTGCCAATTGAACTGTATAATATTTAATTGTATAAAGTTAAAATAACATCACAACATTTCCTTCGAAGACATCACATTTTTGAATCAGAGAATTTGTACATTCTATTACCACTTGTGAAGAATAACTGGGAATAAAAAACATTTCATATATAATTTAAAAATATAAATGAAATACATTTTCATTTTCATTGGATGTTTAGAAATAAGGAGTACAAGTAGGATGGGTTGAATTAAAACTAACGCAATTGTATAATAAGTTGTACTAAGTAAAATGTAATGATCGTTGAATTTACTCTAAAACAATTAATATTTTTAATAAAACTGTACATTATTTCTGGGAAGAATATGAACAGTAATATATTACTATTCCAAAAACCCAAAACTATTCCATATTATGGATTTGTAATACATCTTTTATTTCATTTCAGTTTGTAACCAAAGTTTCCAATATAAATTAGTCTCCTAGATAAATTACTACGTAACCATTCGTTATTGATTAATTCATACATAAAATATGTAACAAAATTTTTAATAAAGATAATTTTCCTCTTTAAAACTAGTTATATATATTATTTAAAAATCTGAGACAAATTTATTCTGATATAATAACACTTTTCGACGTAGTCAAAACAGATTAATAGTTTTTACATTTCATATAAAAGGTAGAACTCTTTAAATGGAGTAATTATTTAGAATGGCGAATAACTTATGTAATTTATAATATATATTGCACACATTCAAATAACGCAAAGAAGCAACAAGTATACAACCACATCTAAGAAATTGAAATGGACAAACGGACTGAACTCTAAGTTTATGAAAGGTGCTGCCATCAGCTAGTATAAGTTCTGCTAATTGTTAAGCAGCTATTTCTAGTTGTTAGGAGTGCTCTGCAACTGCTAACGTTCGTTAGCTGCTTGTAATTAGCTGCTTTGCTAACTAGCACCACATCACTACAGGAGGGGCCTCGCGTTAGAGCGGCTGGGCAGTATGGCGGTGCGCCACGCGGAAGGGGGGCGCGGGGCGTGAGAGAAATAATGATAGTATATTTAAAACACGATTCCGATAGGACCATTTGACCGATTTCATATCTGAAAACGGCAAAATTCATTTAAAATTATTATTTAAAAAATGACTACCTGCGATTAAAAATAATGATAATAATAATAATATTTTTGCTCAACAACTTTTTTATAAAAAAATCTAAAAAAGTTTCACCTTCGTAGCGTAAATATTTTATTGATATTATTTACAAAATAACTTACAAAACAAAAATCGGACAATAATTACGCAAGTTATCAGTAATGCAATTTTGCCACAGAGGTGCTGCTATCTAGCGGGCCAGAAACACAACTTTTTCAGGGATGTTTAGCCTTAAGGAGATTCCAATACTGAAAAATTACCGATTTTATTTTAAAAAATTTAATTTTTTTTCTTGTTCTATGGTCTATAAGGTTTCAGAAAAACACAACATATGGTATAATATCTATTTTTATCACTGTGAAAAAATTATTTGAAGTGGAGAGTGCACACCTGTTTTGGGGCAATCAGACAGATCCAGATAACTCTAATAATTATTGTACTTCGCTTCTTCCTGTTAGAAAGTAAAAACTTCCAAGATAATTTTCTTTATTTAGTTCTACAGTATTTATGCTATTCAAGCCTTTTTCCTTTTTACTGTTTATAACTAACAGGAAAAAAATCAGCTGTTGTTACAAACATTTGATGTAATTTGTCAGCTTATTGTTTACTTTGTTTACAATTAATTGTTTTTGGTTAGAGTAGCTTTGAGGTTATTAGAGTGTAGTGAGTATAATTGTAGAGTGTAAAATGGTAAAAGTAAAGAAAAATAAAAGACTACAATCAGAAAGAAATAAAGAGAAAGCTAACAGGAAGTGAGAGATGGAAACCATCCTAGACAACCCTATCGGTGGTATCTGTTCCTTCATAAGGATGACGGGTATTACTGGGGGGGGGGTGTAGGAAGGAAATTGGGGCGGCAAAAGATCTATAGGTCGACGCCGGTGAGGCCTCTGATGGAGGTTCTCACAGCCCAGTTATTAAAAAAAAAACAGGAAGTGAAGTCAGACTGTAGGCCTAGCCAGCAAGAAGAGAGATGAGTCAAATTTATGTAATGGTGAGCTTGATTAGGCCTAGTACAAGTGATTCAAGTGATGTAGTCATCAGAAAAAACAATTTGAGGACCAAGGTAGGCCTTCTAAACCTGTAGGTTTTGCTTTGTACGATAGTTACAAACCACAAATAATCATTGAAAACAAAAGTGTAGAATAGATTTTTGTGAATTCCAACAAACTTATTGATTTACTTTCTTCCTTTCCTTGCAAGGAATGATTTGATAACAATGTGAAGGTCAATTTAGTGGTTACTAAAGGTTTTGCCCATACCTTTAGCTTAGTCTGTTAGGCTTGCGAGAACAAAACTCTATTTCATACATCGGACTGAATAAAGAATCAAAAAGACCAGGATTTAATAATCAACCGTAGGGCTGTGAAGGCATTTTCTTCCATGGATAAAGGGCATAGAGCTTTAGAAATGTTTTGAATAGCTATGAATATGAAACCTATCCAGTTTTTGCCATACAATAAATATGTCATAGGTCTTAGAGATGCCTACAAAGACGAAGTAAACAAGTCCCTCGTCGAGGCTCGTAATGAGGTTCGTAAATGTTATGGGGACTTGAATGATGAAAAACAAGTTTTTGATATCACAGTGAGCTATGACGGAACTTGGCAGAAGAGAGGGTTTACGCCTAAATATGGAATTGGGTGCTGCATCGAAGTTCTTACCGGGCTGGTTATCGATTTCGAAATTATGTCGAAGTATTGTAAGCGTTGCCAGCTAATTAAAGCTAAAACTAAAGGTGACTGGGAAGCTTTTGATAAATGGTATGAAGCTCATGGATCTTCTCTACTACACTGGATCTTCTCCTGCAATGGAGGTAACCGCAGCTGAAAGGCTCTGGGCCAGTTCGGAATCATTAAGTTTCCGGTACACTACATTGGTGTCAGATGGTGATGCAATAACCCAAGATCATCTAAATGAGCTTGAACCGTATCCAGGTGTCCAAATTGAGAAAGTTGAGTCTCAACCACGTCACTAAAAGGCTTGGTACCGGACTTAAAAATCTTGTCAAAAATTATGTCGGTTCAGACGAGAAAATGGGTGGAAGGGGCGAGGGCAGTTGACTGAGACTGTGATAAAAAATACTTACACGTTACTATCGTAATGGTATTACTAAGAACTTGGGTGATGTAATGAAAATGAAAAAGTCATTTTTTGCAACACTCTCACATTGCCAGTCCACAGACAAAAACCCTCACAACACAACAATTGTCCTGCCGGAGATCAATCTTGGTGTTTTTATCAAAGGGCTAAGGCCAAAAAGACAGAACCACAACCACATGACACTGCTTTGAAGACACCTTTGACTGAAGAAAATGTAAGGAAAATGATGTCACTTTACCAAAGGTTGTCATCAAACAGTTTGTTGGAAAGATGCCTTGCTGGTAAGACAAACAACGCAAATGTAGCTTTGCATAACATAATATATGGACTAAGTGCCCCAAAGACTACTTTTACCTCAAAAGTAAAGATTGACATTGGTGTTTGTGAAGCTATCAGCATCTACAACACAGGCTACTTGAAAACTAGTGTTAGCTTCCAAAATGCTGCTTTTTAATGAATCTTTACATTTTTGGTATTTCTGTGAAGAGGAAGTTTCAATGATTAACCTTGTGTATGAAACATATTTGTAGAAACTATATTACCAAGGCTATGAAAGAGTGGAAAACGTACATCTTGTGGCAAATTTCTGTTTCCATTCTAAAGCTTTTAGCCATCTTGAATACGTGTAAGTGTATTTGTGCTTGTATTATTTCGTATATTTTGAATTTATAGTCTTTTGCACCAACTTCTAGAGATTTCATTGAAGGCGATGATGAACATTTGTTTGAAAACAAAATAAATATTACATTATTACCACCAACAAATGCAACAGATGACATGACTGATTACAACTTGGGAGAAGAAGATTTTGTAAATATTGATAAAATACCTCTAAGTAAAATAAATGCATCTGCTTTACTTGATGAAGTAAATATAACCACAGATGAACAAGAAATTGAAGATTCACAATCTGGAGAGCTAGAGAACCTGAACGCACCAAAACTAATCACCAAAAAGAATCGTTTGGGTGATTGCTCTGTAAATTAGATGAAATCATTCATTTGTATTTTATTGATGAGTGTATATGTTTCAGTCTCCAATAGAGAAATGTACTGGGAACAGTCTTCTGATACACATAACCCTCTTTTAGTGGATGCCCTTTCACGTGATCGTTTTAGATTTACAATGCAAAATTTACATGTTTGCAACAATGATGAATTAATTAGACCCAAAAGACAAATTTGCTAAAGTAAGACCACTCATTACAGAAATAAATGACCAATGTAAAAACTTCATGCCTCATGAACAAAACCATTCTGTGGATGAAAGTATGGTAGCATACTTTGGGCGACATGAAACAAAACAATTTATAAGAGGTAAGCCAATTCGATATGGTTTCAAATTTTGGTGTGGAGGTCTTAGCAATGGTAATTTCGCTGGCTGAGAATGCAACTGTTCTATCTCCAATTTTGGTCAAAAATGAGTTATATAGTAATTTTAACTCTTTGTAATGTTTACTACATTTTAAAATCATATTTCTACAAAAAAAAATTGCTTATAAGCTAAAACCAATATGTTTAGTGTTCCATATCCATGGAAAAAAAACAACAAAGTTACAATGTGACTGTTCCAACTCCACCAACAGAGAGGAGTTGGAACACTTGCATTCTTACTTCAAAGATTCACCAATGAGGTGCCAGGAAAAAATTGATTTAGAACATTTGCATTTCAAGTCACCTGTTGATCATTTGCTGTCCTAAGTTGCACACAGCTGAGAGGTCTTTTGCTGAATAAACAAGCAAATTCAATGATTTATTGTTGTTTTCAGAAAGTAATAATTAATAAAGTGTAGTTATTTTTGGTTTTAAAATGGAAGCTTGGCTAGATGAAGAAGATATTGACTATGCTGGAAAATCATTACTCTGACAGGTAAGAATAATGCCTATTTTAACCTAACCTCAATCTGCATTTTGATAGTGTTTATCTGTAACTTAGAATGATTCTTTTCTTTTAACAAGAGTATTAAAACTGATATAATAAAACTTTATTGGAAACCTAAACTTAAGGTCTGTTACTTTTTTCTTTTACATAGTTTTTTTAGTCTTCACTTAAAAATTAATCATTGAGCTAGGCCTAGGCCTATCATAACACCTAAAAGTACAATAAAATACATATTTTTTTAATTCGAAATGTTTATCATCATGTTTTAAAGGTTTTAGGCCTATGCAGAAATCTAGAGCTACAATCAATCATAATTTAAACATTACAGTGTCTCTTTTTAATTAATTGATTCTATTTCAGTGACGATGGAATGAATAAGCTAGAAGAAGAGAGTGCTCAACCTACCACTGCCGACCAAGATGGGATGAATCAGGAGGGAGAAAGAAAAGCTGAAACTTTCACTGACGACCAACATGTTGGAATAAACTTCGAAGATCTGAAAGTGGGAAATGAAATAACACTTTACACTTGATGTACTTACAACAGATGATTTAATTGCAGTAAACCTTGCCGATAAGGTAAGTGGCAACCAACCAAATGATGATGGTTTGCTAATGGATATTACTGAAAATAATATCAGCAGTGATAATATGATATTAGAAAGTTCTGAATTTGAAGAAGAAGAAACTGAAGTTAAAAAGGCCAGGAGTCGCAAACGTACAGTTCAAATGAAAAATTGGAAATCAGAAAAAGACAGAGGCAGAGAGGACACGAGTATGAAGATTGAAAAGGAAAAGTACACAGAAAAAGAACAATACAAGGACAGTGTAAAGGAACTTATAAATTTGAATGTACGAAAAAAATATCAAGAGATGATTGTAATTTAATACACAAACAATTTTGGACTCTCAGTGACAGTGGGAAAAACCACTTTTATAATAAATTTGTAGAAAGGTATATTAAAAAGCGATCTCGAACGGGAGAAAAATATAACAGAAAGTACTCATACTTTTATAACCTTGGAACACAATCAGAAACTCGCCTCAGGGTTTGCAAGGAATTTTTTTTCAAAACACTTGATATTAGTCAGAGGAAGTATTATAGGTTTTTTGAACATGCATATGATGAGCAAACTGGTATTGGCAGATCTCCTGTGAAGGGAAGTAAAACTATAAGTCATATTGAAAATGACAGGAAGGATAAGGTGTGACAACACATAAACTCATTTAACAGGGTTGCATCACACTACTGTAGAAAAGACAATAGTAAGGAGTACTTAGAAGCTACTCTTACACTAGCTGAAATGTACAGAGTATACAAAGAAACCAATACAGAAAATCCAGTAATAGAATCCCTCTATCGGTCGATTTTTAATTCCGAATTTAATCTTGATTTTCACAAACCGAAAAAAGATCGATGTGATACATGCGAGGCATTCAAGGCTAATCTAAACCCGTCACCAGAAGAGGTTCAAAGTTACGATAATCACCAAAAAGAAAAAGATGTAGTTAAAACAATGCGTGATGGCGACAGAAACATTGCTATAAAAGCTCTTGACAATACGAATACTTGTATTGTTGCCTTCGATCTGGAAAATGTTTTTCCATTGCCAAATGACGAAGTGTCAAACTTTTTCTACAAAAGGAAACTGAACTGCTACAACCTCACAGCACACAGTACTTACAAAGGCCAAACTCAGCAGTATTGCCTTGTTTGGCATGAGCTCATTTCAGGAAGAGCGGGTAATAATCTTGCTAGCACAGTATATAAGTTTTTAGAAGATATACTAGCCAAAAACGATGCTATAAAAAGATTTATCCTGTGGTCCGACTCATGCGTACCACAGAATAAAAACTCTAGTCTTTTGCAATCCAAACGTTTCTGAAAAACATCCATCCGTTGAGGAAATCATCCAAAGGTTTTCCGAGCCAGGGCACGGGGTTGTGCAAGAAGTTGATGCTATACACAGCAAGATTGAAAGGTGGCTGAAAAATATGGAGATATTCAGTTCTCTGTCCCTCGTACGCCTGTTAGTTCACAAGGCTACTAAGGATAACACATCAATAACAGTAATACAAATGCTAGAAAAAGATTTTTTTGACTTCCAAACACCCGCAAAAACTCTCCATTACTCTTTAATCCCTTATACTAAGGTAAAAGAGATTGCACTACACAATAGTAACCTATTCACAGTAAAGTTTAGAACTAGTTTTACTGAAGAAAAGCCTACAGAAATCAATCTGCTGTGCAAGGACACCACCCGAAAGCAAGACAAGAAGGAAACAGATAAAAAGAAAAACGCTAGTACCACATCAAGACAAAATCTGCCTAAAAAAACCAAGCAAGTAGATACGAGTAAAAAAAGTCCAGTACTACATCAGTAGCAAAAACTTCAGAAATTCCTGCTGCAAAACCTGTGATCTCACTGGAGAAGAAAAAGGATATTCAGTCGATGGAAAAATATATGCCTGAAATGGATAAGCAATTTTACAATGTCTTATTTAGCAAACTTAACAAATAAAAATGTACAGGTTTTCTGTAATGATTTAGCAAGTTTAGTTTAAAGTATGGGATGAACATTTTATGAGTATTTTATGAACATTTTTTGTGACTCATTCCATGTGAATTATTTCATCTCATTTTTAACGATGACAATTAAAATAAATAAAAAAAATATTTATTATTTTTTCATTTTGCCCATCCTGTACAATAAATTTAAAGTAGTATCAATGATCATTCTTGTAATTTTGCATGGAGATTAAACAGTTGACCCAAAAAGATGCGGGATGCAACTGTTCCATCTCCAACAATCGCTTAAAAAAACTACTTTTTTTATATTAAACCAATAATATTTTGAGTTATCATGAGGTTATTTTCATTCTTAAATGCATATTTAACTCAAATAAACCTTTGAATCGGCAAAAAGATAATTACATTTTCATATATACAGATCCAAAGTTTGTTATTGTGATAAATCAAAAATACCAAAAGTGGAGATAGAACCGTTGCTTCTCAGCCAGCGATTTGGCATGGCTAGAACCTTACCAAGGTGCAGACACTTTACCAGAAAAGTATGCTAAAAGTGGTCTTGGCTATGGTGTTGTCATGCTATATGCTGATACACTGCCAGACCTAAAATACAGTCTATTTTTTGACAATTTCTTCACATCATTCCAACTATTGATTCATTTAAAGGCTAAAGGAATTCAAGCCACTGGTACAATGAGAACTAATAGATTCAGTAAAGAATGCCCTAATTCAGACCCCAAAGTTTTGAAGAAAAAAACAAGGGGGTCAATGGAGTATGCTTGTATGGATAAAAACTCCCTTTTGTTGGTTTCGTGGAATGACAATAGCGTTGTCAAAGTCGCAACCAATTATGATAATTTTCATCCTCTTTGCCAAGTTCAACGATATTCTCAACAAAAGAAAGGAAAAGTGTCAATTCCACAACCAAAACTGATTCATAACTACAACACTTCCATGAATGGTATTGATAGAGCAGACCAGAATATATCGTTATACAGAGTATTTTTTTTTTGTTTGTTTGTTTGTTTATAGGCGAAAAAACCATTTCGGTCATGATCGCCTTTGCAAAGTAGAGCGTAAAGAATGCTCCAACTTAAAAACTTAAACTTAACCTTAAAAAACAGTTACATAAAATTTAAACATCAATCAGAGGGGGGAAATGGTACTTCCCCATCATTGCACACTTACTGGATGTAGGTGTTCAAAATGCATGGCAGTTGCATAGAAATGATGATGCAAAAATAGACCAACTTGCCTCTAGAAGAAGAAAAATAGTAGTTGCAGTTTTGGAAGGGCACAAGCGAGTTGTTTCTGGAAGAGGTTGGCCCTTCCACTAATTCAAAAATCGACACAAGATATGATAGGATTGACCACTTCGTCATTGACTTAGATAACGATCCACTTACAGGAAAGAAGAAGCAACTGCACTGCCGACTATATCATATAAAGCCACAACAAGTTGTATAAATGTAAAGTACCACTCCATGTATCTTGTTTTTTGAACTATCATACAAAGTAAAACACACTATGCAAGAAAAATGTGTATATTTTTGTATAATTTATAAAGCCCATTTCACATAATTTGCTGATCTACATTCAGAAGGAAGGCTGTTTTTCAGAATGTCGGAAGTTTTGGGAGGGACAATTAATTTCACTGTCACAAAATACCATTTCAAAATATAAATTTGTGCCTAAAATGACGAGCTGTAGACATCAACACAGTAATAGTATAAATGGTAATACCATCCAATAATCATACTTTACTAGTGACATTTGATACAACTATTTTCACTGTCACATAATCCCATTTCAAAATATAAATTTGTGTTTAAAAAACTAGCTGCAGACATCAACACAGAAATGATATGACAAGGTAGTAACTACCAATCATCATCCTATACTAGTGACATCTGATACAACTAATTTTACTGCCACATATCTCAGTTTCAAAATATTGAGTGAAAAAAAACCTGTTGTAGACATCAACTCAGATATTGTATAACATGGATACTACCAATGATTATACTTTACTAGAGACATCTGATACAACTAATTTCACTGTCACATAATCCCATTTCAAAATATAAATTTGTGTTTAAAAAACTAGATGCAGACATCTACACAGTAATGATATGACAAGGTAGTAACCACCAATCATCATCCTATACTAGTGGCATCTGATGCAACTAATTTTACTGCCACATATCTCAGTTTCAAAATATCGAGTGAAAAAATCCTGTTGTAGACATCAACTCAGATATTGTATAACATGTATAATACTACCAATGATTATACTTTACTAGAGACATCAGATACAACTAATTTCACTGTCATATAATCCCATTTCAAAATATAAATTTGTGTGTATAAAACTAGCTGCAGACATCAACAAAGTAATGATATGACAAGGTAGTAACTACCAATCATCATCCTATACTATAGTGGACCTGAAAAATATAGGCGGCTCAGGGTCAAGCCCATCTAGTCCCGCCACGCCTGCTCTGTACTCCCCTACTTCTCCTCCATCCATCCGCTAACACTCCTACACCGGTGGTTTACATCCGGTTACTTAAAATAGTTTCGTATAAGTTTGCAACTTATTCTATTTAAAGAAATATAACCTAAAAATAAAATCATTAGAAACAAATCTTACACTAACATCATTTTATAAATAATAGTTTAATTTTTGTTTGACTTATTTTGGCGTCCTGCTGTTGTTGTTGCAATGATTGGTAATAGAGATAATATAACAAAAACAATAAAACAGATCTTTTTTAATTTAAGTTGGAAAATAACTTTTCAGTTTTCAATTTAAAACAGTTTACAGTTAGTTATTCAAAAATGTAAATAGAAATTCATGTTATAATAGCTGTATAAAATATATATATTATGCATTTATTATATAATTTATTTACATCACCAATATTTTTATATTGACATGTTGAAATATAATTATGTTTCGTAACTTTACGATAAAAAAATAATTTTAAAATTAAGTAACTTTATGGTAAACTATCCGTAGTTAAATTATATAAAAATCGGTAGTTTTGGCTGGGGAGTATGAGAACGGCCATACAATACAGGCAAAATTTATAAGTCTTCCTCGTCTTCACTTTGGATGGGCACATCACTGAAGCTGTCACTATCACTTTCGTCCTGTAAATTAACAACTATGCGTTGAATGTTATCATCACGAAGACCTTCTTTTTCAAAATCTTCCTCTTGTAGCTTCACTGCATGACGATCACATTTCACCCAGTCTTCAACAGTCACGTTATTTAGAGCGTCTTCAAGGAGTTGCCTCACATCCTTTATTTTAAATGTGGTGTTTTTCTGAGCTACTTCCCCTTTTACCTGTGCCCATATAAGCTCGATGGGATTATATTGGCAGTGGTACGGGGGTAGCCGAACCACTTCATGCCCCATATCCAGTGCAATCTCATCGAGCTCATACTGCTTGCTGTATTTGTGTTTATGATGCCCAACTATGGTTAGCAGCTCTGCAACAGTGTGTTTTGGATTGTGTGCTATACCTTTGGATGTTAACCATGCCGTAATATCTGCCTTTCTCCTCTTGGTGTTCGGGACTTTTTCTTTGAGTTTAGAGTGATAGCTCGCATTGTCCATGACTATCACACACCCTTCTTCTAAACTCCTAAGCATGTCGATTTTTTTTTTTTTTTTTTTTTTGGTTTAAAGGCGAAAAAACCATTTCGGTCATCATCGCCTTTGCAAAGTAGAGCGTAAAGAACGCTCCAACTTAAAAACTTAAACTTAAACTTAAAAAACAGTTACATAAAATTTAAACAACAATAACACACTAAACATGCTACATGGCTGTAAAAGGGCCCTGCAACAAGTTAACAACTATATACTATGGACAATAAATTACCAAAATTAACAAATAGTGCAGGACTACAAAAGGGGCCCTGCAACATATTACCAGGAATAAGATTTAAACAAAATTTAATTCAACAACTAAACATGATATTACAGAGCTGTAAAATTCTCTGCAACAAATGACTAGAGAAAACTCATATATTATCAAATATTTTCAGACGACGCAAAAAAGACAATACCCGATCGAGGATCTGAGCACTATCCCCCAACATCGCCTGCATAGAATTTGGTAGGGCAAATGTCCTACGCATACCTCTAAGTGAGACACACTCAACAAGAATATGCCTAATTGATAAAATACCTCGACAAAAGGGACATTGTGGCGGATTCCCGTGTTCCATCAGAAATCCATGAGTAATCATGGAATGACCGATACGAACACGGGTAATCACCACTTCCTCTCGACGACTAGGACGTATGGATGAATTCCAAGGACGAACAGTATCTTTCACTTCCCTCAGTTTATTAGACTGTATATTTGTCCATTCTTCCTCCCATTGCCTATGCAAAAGGGTTTTAACTGTCGATACAAAGTCAGATACCATAACACACTGTGTGACTGGTATCTGACTTGTAGCTTCTTTTGCCGCTGCGTCAGCTCTTGTGTTTCCTGAAATTCCGCAATGCCCAGGTACCCAGCAAAATGATACTCCGACGTCCCGTAGCTGAAGTCTATGTATAGAACACAGAATATCCTCAACCAAGGGACTCCTAGAATACATATCCTGGACAGCCTGTAAAGCACTTTTGGAATCGGAACACAAAAGATAGTGATGGAAACCTGATGGAACGGTATTAAGGCCTTTCAAAATAGCAAAAAGTTCGGCAGAAAATACACTATAAACTGGGGGTAATCCATATTTATGCGTCCGACCGGATGAGTAATACGCGCAACCGACTTTATTGTCCAGTTTAGAACCATCTGTGAAAATAATTTCACTAGATGGGTATCCATCAAGTATATTGTAAAACTCTTGACGATAAACTACATCAGGAGTGTTGTGCTTGATGAACCTGGACAGTGAAAAATCAAAAGTTGGCATTTTAATGACCCATGGAGGAATAACACATGGTGCATTCTTAATCAATGGAGGAAGTGAAAGTCCAAAATTGTCGAGGATTCGTAGAGTTCTAATACCAAATGGTGCAGTACTATTTTCACGACATTCATATCTGTCAGTCAAGGAATTATTAAAAACATCGTTGTATGTTGGATGATACGGTTTGGAGCGCAGACTACAGATGTATGTCATTTGTAGTTGTTGTCTTCGTCGAGAAAGAGATGGATCGCCAGTCTCAGCAAGCAAGCTAGGAACTGGACTCGAACGAAATGCTCCAGAAACAATACGAAGAGCAGAGTTATGTACCGAATCTAGCCTTTTTATAGCTGATGGTCTTGCGGATGAGTAGACTATGGAGCCGTAATCAATCCGCGATCGAATAAGAGCACGATAAAATCTCAACATACAAGTCCTATCGGCTCCCCATCGAGAACCGCTGAGAACACGTAACATGTCAAGTGTTTTATTACACCGTGTTTTCAGATCAGATAGATGTGGAATCCAAGAAAGTCTACTATCAAATATTAGGCCTAAAAATTTAACAGTTGCAGTAGTTTGAAGTTGTGTTCCATTTAGAAATAATACGGGCTGATGGTTCATTCTTCGACGACTAAAAGCAATACATTGCGTTTTGGAAGCAGAGAACTTGAATCCTGTCAAATTTGACCAAGATTGCAATCTATTTATCGCTAGTTGAAGGGCTCTTTCGGCAGTTGCCATACCTCGAGAAGCCACATATATAGCAAAATCGTCAACAAATAGAGAACAGCGGACAGGGCACCGCACATCAGCGGTAATGCTGTTGATTGCCACAGCAAACAGGGTCACACTAAGCACACTACCCAGAGGAACACCATTCTCTAAATGATAACGATCGGAAAGCATAGGTCCAACACGCACTCTGAAATATCTGTTGCTAAGGAAGTTTTGGATAAAAGCAAGAATATTACCATTTATACCCCATGATCTTAAAGTATTCAGAATTCCTCTTCGCCAAGCCATATCGTATGCCTTTTCCAGGTCAAAAAACACTGCAACCAATGACTGACGCAACAAAAATGCATTTTGTATGGCAGACTCTAATGAAACCAGCTGATCAGTAGATGATCGACCCTGCCTAAAGCCACATTGTTCATCACAAAGCAGCCGGTTACTTTCGAGATACCAAACAAGGCGCCTATTGACCATTCTCTCTACCAGCTTGCAAAGCACACTAGTGAGGGAAATGGGACGGTAATTTCCTGGTTCGGTCTTTTCTTTACCTGGTTTGAGAAGAGGAACTACTGTAGCCTCCAACCAAGCATCAGGAAAGCAACGCTCCTCAAATATACGATTGTATATTCGAAGGAGAGCACGCTTCCCCGAAGCTGGGAGGTGTTTAATCATAGAATGAACTACGTTGTCAGGGCCTGGAGCGGAATCCCGTCCCGACAACATAGCAGACTCTAATTCCTGCAAGGAAAATGGTAAATTTAATTGCGATCCTTCCGACAGACATACTGTGAAAGGTAATGCTTCTTGAGAAGTTTTATACAAACGAAAGACGTCGCTGTAAGCAGTAGTTGACGAAAAGTTAGCAAAAGATGAGCCCAAAACATTAGCAATTTCATTTATATTTGTAGTCACGATGCCATCCTGCTGCTTAAGTCCCAATAAGGGAGCAGAAGGTGGAGGACCACAAACAGAACGTAACTTTTTCCACACAGTTGACGTGGGTGTGGTTCTTGATATCGTGCCAATGTACTGGGCCCACGAGTCCTTCCTACTCTGCCTAAAAACTCTGCGTGCTTTAGCTCGTAGAATTTTATACTTTTCAAGATTTTCACAAGTAGGTCGCCGGTTAAACTTCCTTAGTGCTTTACGGCGTAAACGGAGAACATCACTACATTCATCGTTCCACCATGGAACCGGTGGGCGTAGTGGCCTCGTTGACGTTTTTGGAACATTTTTGTCTGCTGCTGTAAGGATTGCTGAGGTAAAACACCGTACTGCTTCATTTATAGGAACACCATTAATAATAGGTGATACAAAGTCATCAGTGAAAGTTTCCCATTTTGCTTTACGCAAAATCCATCTGGGAAGGCGATCGTTACAGTGCGAGAAGTCAGAAAATGTAAGCTTAACAGGAGTATGATCACTACTGTATGTGTCAGTTAAGACAGACCACTCAAATTTGGTAGCTAGACTTGGGCTACAAAAAGACAAGTCGACTGTTGTCCAGCCACCTGTAGAAGCTGCTAGATGAGTTGGAGAACCGTCATTGAGAAGAATCAAATCCAAATTGGATCGAATCCTATCAATGCGGCTTCCTCTAGGGTTGCAGGTGTGTGATCCCCAAGTATAGTGGTGAGCATTAAAATCGCCCACCAAAAGAAATGGGGCAGGCAACTGTCTGATGAGGTCGATTAGTTCTACTTCCACAAACCTGAAATTAGGTGGCAAGTACAAACAACAAATGGTCATTTTGTATGGTGTAGTGATCGTTACTGCTACTGCTTGTAATGAGGTCCTAAGGTTTATAGAAGTACCACAAATAGAGTTGTGGGCTAGAATTGCTACTCCACCCTTAGCTCTGTCTGCAGTGACATAGTCATTTCTAAAAACCGAAAACCCCCTCAAATTAAGAGAGTGAGGTTGATGGAGATGAGTCTCTTGCAGGCAAATGACTAAAGGATATGTATCTCGTACAAGAACCTTAAGATCTTCGATGTGACTCCTCACACCGTTAATGTTCCATTGTATCACGCTATTTAATTTTAAATTTCTGGCCATATTATGTAAATGGATTTATTAACAATTAAAAATTAAAAGGGATTTGGACCTGTATTATTCATTCTACCTGCCTGGCTAGATATACCATCAGGTGGTTTAATTTTTGTTTTAATTTTGGATGTTTCAGGGTCAAGTTCCATAGCAACCTCAACAACTGGATCGTCAGGTGTTGAGGGCTTGGTAGACGCCTGAGGTGATTTTGGGAGGGGTTTTGAAGAACCCGCCCCTCCCTTATTTTTATTTTTATTTAGTTTTTGTTGAAGCTTTGTTGAAACACCCAGTGGAGTACTGGGTTTAGCTCGAGAATGTGTGTTCTGTACTTTAACAAATGACGGGGATTTATTAAGCACAGACACTGACATTGACTTTTGCTTAATTAGCTGTCCAGTTATTGGTGGTACTTTGATGTTTTTTAGAGGTGAAGGCTCAGATTTGGCTTTGGATGCAATTGGTTTTTTTATCGAGAAGGTCGACTTTAGAAGAAAATGAGTTATTTGAAGATGTACAGCTTTGGACTGCTATCAAAGTTTTAATCTGATCGGCAAGCATACGAACCATCTCACCCAGTTCCTTACACGAAGAACATGTATTCGGGACTGAGGCTGATGTCGCATTTGCATACGATTTTCCTATGGTAGGTGGTAAAGCAGTTCTTTGTCTGTAAACTTTCCTAGCTTCTGGAAAAGAAAGTTTTTCTTTGGCAACGATTTCTAAGATCGCCTTCTCTACTTTGTATTTTGGGCATTTTGGTGATCGTGCAGGATGATCACCGTTGCAATTTGCACACTTTGCCTCAATATTGCACCCATCACTTTTGTGTCCTTTTACACCACATTGTCCACAAACTTCCTCTTTAGAACAAGTGCTGCTAACATGTCCAAACCCTTGGCATCGAAAACAACGCCTTGGATTTGGAATGTAAGGTCTAACAGTTAGACTGTAGAACCCAGCAAACACTCGCTCAGGGAGATTTGGTACAGCAAAAGTCAATATCAGAGACCCAGTAGGTTTTTTCTCGCCATTTTCAGTACGAAATATTCGTTCAACATTGATAACATGCTGTTCGGCGAGCTCTTTCTTTATTTCCTCCGTGCCATCGTTCAATAGATCACGGCAAGAAATAACGCCTCTAGATGAATTCAAACCCTTATGAGGTTCAACACACACGTTAACAACATCGAAAAAGGACTTCATTTTTAACAGAGAGTGACTCTGTTTGTCAGAGTCAGTCTGTATCAATAAAGTCCCATTTCGAAGCTTTCTAATGGAACGAACATTCCCTGCAGCACCAGTTACTGCTTTGTTAATGACAAAGGGCGAGATCTTAGATAGATCTGCCCCCTCAACACTGTTACGGACAGTAAGGAATCTGGGAGCGGGTCCCTGGATCCGTATGTCCAAATTTCTCTTCTTTGTTTCACCACAGACAGACTCCTCAGACGATGCAGATAGTTGTCTCTTTTCACTTCCCGGGTTGACGTTTGTGGATGTAGAGGCCATAAACTTGTTAACCAGCGCATCGTGTTTGGCGGTTGCAGATGAGACCCTGGGAACGGGTATACCCTTGGATCACTTTTGATCATTTCCATACCCCAGAACTCTGGGGCCCAGAGTATCCTCTTTAACCAGACTGGATGGGCATCAGTCCAGACCCGCAACTGGAGAGAGAGGATCCGACACCTCCCCCATCGCGAACACTTCCTGACCAAGGACCGAAGTGGCTGGCTACTGAACAGAAACCGCGCATACGTCATCGGCAGAGCAAGCTCACATCAGCTTACCAGATGCAAAGGTTGTCACGCTTTGGTCTGGCAAACACTCCCAGACGCGCTACGGCTCCACACGGTCAAAATCCCTATATATTTAATCCCTATATATGAGTGTAGAGTGTATATGTTTACCCAGTGTTCGTGAAGTGTAACAGCCTCTACAATGTGTATCAATATATAAGTGTTGTTTGTGTGTGAATATTCGAAGATGTTTTATTGTTCCACCCCTGTGTAGCTCGGGTTCCGCGAGGGACGCTAAAACCCTCTCAATAGGTGCAGATAGTCTGCACCCCCCTGCGATCAGGATCCTAAGTAAAGGTGAAAGTAAATGACTGTGTCTAAAGTGTACTGGGTGTGTGTTTATATGGATGATAGTTAATGTGTTGCACGTAAGTGGAGTGTTTGACTGGGGACCGCGAGGGACGCCAACCTCCTCTTAATAGGTGCAGCTAGTCTGCACCTCCCCTGCGGGGCTAAGCATGTCGACAAACCATTCCTTGAAGACCTCGTAGTTCATCTCTTGGTGGTAATCAATGGTACTTTTCGACTGAAAAACCAGTTGAGTACCCCCTAAGAAGCCGTACTTTGACGATCCTGCATGGCAAATAATTAGTCTTGAACCCTTGCCAACTGGGACTCGAAATCCACCTTTGCTTGTAGAATGCTGCCAGATATATTTTTTTGAATGGTTTTGGTTTACCCAAGTTTCGTCTAAGTAGATAATTGGGCGGAGGTGTTGTTCTTGCCTTAAATCATGCATTTTCCGAAGAAACAATACCCGAGCTGCCACTATGTCCCTTCTTTCCATCAAAATTTTTCTGCCATCATTACATTTTTTAAACAGGAATCCGACCTTCTTTAAGATTTTCCGAGTGGAATCTACTCCACCAGCAAACCCTATCTTTTCCCTCAACACATTTTTAATTTTTTTGCAAGTAGGGTATTCTCCACGATCATAAAAATCAAATACAGTACGACGAACAACGTCCCTGTCAAAATCGTCTAAATTAGTAATCCACTTTTTGTGTGCCTTTTTCTTCCGTGGAGATACAAACAATGGTCTAGCATCATCTTGCAAGTTAAAAATCGGATGTTCTGCAGCGATTCTTTGCACAGTGCGTACTGACAATGAACATGCAGCTGCTGTTGCCTTTTGTGTGTCATTAAAAACTTCTTGTATTGTGGTATTTGGTCTGTTAGTCACGAGATCCTTAAGATAATTATATACACTAAATACAACCTTTTTGGACTGGCTTCTGACATCTGGGCTGGTGACTGCCATGATTTAAAAAATAAGCACTATACACATATAAATACACAAATAAATAAAACTTCAATAACTAAACAGCACCAATCAAAATAAAGAAAATAACTAAACAACACCGCAGCAGAGTGAAATAGAGACTAACTGTCACATGCGTAAACAAAACTGCTTATCGTTATTGATAACATTAACTTCAGTCTAGCCTATATAATCAACTGATGATTAAGATATAAGTTTGTCATACAATGTTGACTTTGATTGCTTATGCCCGAAGGTAGATGGGAATTGTTTGTAAATGTCAATTTTTAGTTTATAATGAATGCCTTTCATATTTTATGTTAGTAATTATTAATCTGTTTCATTATAAATTAAAGTATTATTTCTGCTTCGTTTAGAAATTTTTCTTAATTATTTAGTAATAATTTATGTTTGTTGTGTGAATGTTCCATGAATGCAGGTTTATAGAGAAGTTAGCTATTTTTATTTTAAGAACGTGTGTATGTTAATTTTATTTAGTTAAATTTTTTATAACTAAAAAAATATATTTTATAATTATTAATAAATATATTTTATATTTCGTTATAACGCTATTACCGCTAAACAACAACATTTCCCTTCCCTACATGCGATGCGAAGGCAGGCAGTGGGTGAAGGAGAGGGGTAGGCAGGGTGGGGAAGCGATGCGTGACCCTGAGCCGCCTATATTTTTCAGGTCCACTATAGTGACATCTGATGCAACTAATTTTACTGCCACATATCTCAGTTTCAAAATATTGAGTGAAAAAAACCTGTTGTAGACATCAACTCAGATATTGTATAACATGGATACTACCAATGATTATACTTTACTAGAGACATCTGATGCAACTAATTTCACTGTCAAATAATCCCATTTCAAAATATAAATTTGTATTTAAAAAACTAGAAGCAGTATTACTGCCACATATCACAAAGAAGTATTACTGCCACATATCTCAGTTTCAAAATATTGAGAAAAAAAATCCTGTTGTAGACATTAACTCAGATATTGTATAACATGGATAATACTACCAATGATTATACTTTACTAGAGACATCTGATACAACTAATTTCACTGCCACATAATCCCATTTCAAAATATAAATTTGTGTTTAAAAAACTAGCTGCAGACATCAACACAGTAATGATATGACAATGTAGTAACTACCAATCATCATCCTATAACTAGTGACATCTGATGCAACTAATTTTACTGCCACATATCTCAGTTTCAAAATATCGAGTGAAAAAATCCTGTTGTAGACATCAACTCAGATATTGTATAACATGGGTACTACCATTGATTATACTTTACTAGTGACATCTGATGCAACTAATTTCACTGTCACATATTCCCATTTCAAAATATAAATTTGTGTTTAAAAAACTAGCTGCAGACATCAACACAGTAATGATATGACAAGGTAGTAACTACCAATCATCGTCCTATACTAGTGACATCTGATGCAACTAATTTTACTGCCACATATCTAGTTTCAAAATGAGTGAAAAAACCTGTTGTAGACATCAACTCTGATATTGTATAACATGGATACTACCAATGATTATACTTTACTAGAGACATCTGATACAACTAATTTCACTGCCACATAATCCCATTTCAAAATATAAATTTGTGTTTAAAAAACTAGCTGCAGACATCAACACAGTAATGATATGACAAGGTAGTAACTACCAATCATCGTCCTATACTAGTGACATCTGATGCAACTAATTTTACTGCCACATATCTAATTTTAAAATAATGAGTGAAAAAATCCTGTTGTAGACATCAACTCTGATATTGTATAACATGGATACTACCATTGATTATACTTTACTAGAGACATCTGATAAAACTAATTTCAGTGTCACATAATCCCATTTCAAAATATAAAATTGTGTTTAAAAAACTAGCTGCAGACATCAACACAGAAATGATATGACAAGGTAGTAACTACCAATCATCATCCTATACTAGTGACATCTGATACAAATAATTTTACTGCCACATATCTCAGTTTCAAAATATTGAGTGGAAAAAAACCTGTTGTAGACATCAACTCAGATATTGTATAACATGGATACTACCAATGATTATACTTTACTAGTGACATCTGATGCAACTAATTTCACTGTCACATAATCCCATTTCAAAATATAAAATTGTGTTTAAAAAACTAGATGCAGACATCTACACAGTAATGATATGACAAGGTAGTAACTACCAATCATCATCCTATACTAGTGACATCTGATGCAACTAATTTTAATGCCACATATCTCAGTTTCAAAATATTGAGTGAAAAAATCTTGTTGTAGACATCAACTCAGATATTGTATAACATGGGTACTACCATTGATTATACTTTACTAGTGACATCTGATGCAACTAATTTCACTGTCACATAATCCCATTTCAAAATATAAATTTGTGTTTAAAAAACTAGCTGCATACATCAACACAGTAATGATATGACAAGGTAGTAACTACCAATCATCATCTTATACTAGTGACATCTGATGCAACTAATTTTACTGCCACATATCTCAGTTTCAAAATATTGAGTGTAAAAACCTGTTGTAGACATCAACTCAGATATTGTATAACATGGATACTACCAATGATTATACTTTACTAGAGACATCTGATACAACTAATTTCACTGCCACATAATCCCATTTCAAAATATAAATTTGTGTTTAAAAAACTAGCTGCAGTCATCAACACAGTAATGATATGACAAGGTAGTAACTACCAATCATCGTCCTATACTAGTGACATCTGATGCAACTAATTTTACTGCCACATATCTAGTTTCAAAATATTGAGTGAAAAAACCTGTTGTAGACATCAACTCTGATATTGTATAACATGGATACTACCATTGATTATACTTTACTAGAGACATCTGATAAAACTAATTTCAGTGTCACATAATCCCATTTCAAAATATAAAATTGTGTTTAAAAAACTAGCTGCAGACATTAACACAGAAATGATTTGACAAGGTAGTAACTACCAATCATCATCCTATACTAGTGACATCTGATACAACTAATTTTACTGCCACATATCTCAGTTTAAAAATATATAGTGAAAAAAAAACCTGTTGTAGACATCAACTCAGATATTGTATAACATGGATACTACCAATGATTATACTTTACTAGAGACATCTGATACAACTAATTTCACTGTCACATAATCCCATTTCAAAATAAAAATTTGTGTTTAAAAAACTAGATGCAGACATCTACACAGTAATGATATGACAAGGTAGTAACTACCAATCATCATCCTATACTAGTGACATCTGATGCAACTAATTTTACTGCCACATATCTCAGTTTCAAAATATTGAGTGAAAAAATCCTGTTGTAGACATCAACTCAGATATTGTATAACATGGGTACTACCATTGATTATACTTTACTAGTGACATCTGATGCAACTAATTTCACTGTCACATAATCCCATTTCAAAATATAAATTTGTGTTTAAAAAACTAGAAGCAGACATCTACACAGTAATGATATGACAAGGTAGTAACTACCAATCATCATCTTATACTAGTGACATCTGATGCAACTAATTTTACTGCCACATATCTCAGTTTCAAAATATTGAGTGAAAAAAACCTGTTGTAGACATCAACTCAGATATTGTATAACATGGATACTACCAATGATTATACTTTACTAGAGACATCTGATACAACTAATTTCACTGCCACATAATCCCATTTCAAAATATAAATTTGTGTTTAAAAAACTAGCTGCAGACATCAACACAGTAATGATATGACAAGGTAGTAACTACCAATCATCATCCTATACTAGTGACATCTGATGCAACTAATTTTACTGCCACAAATCTCAGTTTCAAAATATCGAGTGAAAAAATTCTGTTGTAGACATCAACTCAGAAATTGTATAACATGGATAATACTCCCAATGATTATACTTTACTAGAGACATCTGATACAACTAATTTCACTGTCACATAATCCCATTTAAAAATATAAATTTGTGTGTAAAAAACTAGCTGCAGACATCAACACAGTAATGATATGACATGGTAGTAACTACCAATCATCATCCTATACTAGTGACATCTGATGCAACTAATTTTACTGCCACATATCTCAGTTTCAAAATATTGAGTGAAAAAAATCCTGTTGTAGACATCAACTCAGATATTGTATAACATGGATAATACTACCAATGATTATACTTTACTAGAGACATCTGATACAACTAATTTCACTGTCACATAATCCCATTTCAAAATATAAATTTGTGTGTAAAAAACTAGCTGCAGACATCAACACAGTAATGATATGACAAGGTAGTAACTACCAATCATCCTATACTAGTGACATCTGATGCAACTAATTTTACTGCCACATATCTCAGTTTCAAAACATTGAGTGAAAAAAACCTATTGTTAGACATCAACTCAGATATTGTATAACATGGGTACTACCATTGATTATACTTTACTAGTGACATCTGATGCAACTAATTTCACTGTCACTTAATCCCATTTCAAAATATAAATTTGTGTTTAAAAAACTAGCTGCAGACATCAACACAGTAATGATATGACAAGGTAGTAACTACCAATCATCATCCTATAACTAGTGACATCTGATGCAACTAATTTTACTGCCACATATCTCAGTTTCAAAATATCGAGTGAAAAAATCCTGTTGTAGACATCAACTCAGATATTGTATAACATGGGTACTACCATTGATTATACTTTACTAGCGACATCTGATGCAACTAATTTCACTGTCACATAATCCCATTTCAAAATATAAATTTGTGTTTAAAAAACTAGAAGCAGACATCTACACAGTAATGATATGACAAGGTAGTAACTACCAATCATCATCTTATACTAGTGACATCTGATGCAACTAATTTTACTGCCACATATCTCAGTTTCAAAATATTGAGTGAAAAAAACCTATTGTAGACATCAACTCAGATATTGTATAACATGGATACTACCAATGATTATACTTTACTAGAGACATCTGATACAACTAATTTCACTGCCACATAATCCCATTTCAAAATATAAATTTGTGTTTAAAAAACTAGCTGCAGTCATCAACACAGTAATGATATGACAAGGTAGTAACTACCAATCATCGTCCTATACTAGTGACATCTGATGCAACTAATTTTACTGCCACATATCTAGTTTCAAAATATTGAGTGAAAAAACCTGTTGTAGACATCAACTCTGATATTGTATAACATGGATACTACCATTGATTATACTTTACTAGAGACATCTGATAAAACTAATTTCAGTGTCACATAATCCCATTTCAAAATATAAAATTGTGTTTAAAAAACTAGCTGCAGACATCAACACAGAAATGATTTGACAAGGTAGTAACTACCAATCATCATCCTATACTAGTGACATCTGATACAACTAATTTTACTGCCACATATCTCAGTTTAAAAATATATAGTGAAAAAAAAACCTGTTGTAGACATCAACTCAGATATTGTATAACATGGATACTACCAATGATTATACTTTACTAGAGACATCTGATACAACTAATTTCACTGTCACATAATCCCATTTCAAAATAAAAATTTGTGTTTAAAAAACTAGATGCAGACATCTACACAGTAATGATATGACAAGGTAGTAACTACCAATCATCATCCTATACTAGTGACATCTGATGCAACTAATTTTACTGCCACATATCTCAGTTTCAAAATATTGAGTGAAAAAATCCTGTTGTAGACATCAACTCAGATATTGTATAACATGGGTACTACCATTGATTATACTTTACTAGTGACATCTGATGCAACTAATTTCACTGTCACATAATCCCATTTCAAAATATAAATTTGTGTTTAAAAAACTAGAAGCAGACATCTACACAGTAATGATATGACAAGGTAGTAACTACCAATCATCATCTTATACTAGTGACATCTGATGCAACTAATTTTACTGCCACATATCTCAGTTTCAAAATATTGAGTGAAAAAAACCTGTTGTAGACATCAACTCAGATATTGTATAACATGGATACTACCAATGATTATACTTTACTAGAGACATCTGATACAACTAATTTCACTGCCACATAATCCCATTTCAAAATATAAATTTGTGTTTAAAAAACTAGCTGCAGACATCAACACAGTAATGATATGACAAGGTAGTAACTACCAATCATCATCCTATACTAGTGACATCTGATGCAACTAATTTTACTGCCACAAATCTCAGTTTCAAAATATCGAGTGAAAAAATTCTGTTGTAGACATCAACTCAGAAATTGTATAACATGGATAATACTCCCAATGATTATACTTTACTAGAGACATCTGATACAACTAATTTCACTGTCACATAATCCCATTTAAAAATATAAATTTGTGTGTAAAAAACTAGCTGCAGACATCAACACAGTAATGATATGACATGGTAGTAACTACCAATCATCATCCTATACTAGTGACATCTGATGCAACTAATTTTACTGCCACATATCTCAGTTTCAAAATATTGAGTGAAAAAAATCCTGTTGTAGACATCAACTCAGATATTGTATAACATGGATAATACTACCAATGATTATACTTTACTAGAGACATCTGATACAACTAATTTCACTGTCACATAATCCCATTTCAAAATATAAATTTGTGTGTAAAAAACTAGCTGCAGACATCAACACAGTAATGATATGACAAGGTAGTAACTACCAATCATCCTATACTAGTGACATCTGATGCAACTAATTTTACTGCCACATATCTCAGTTTCAAAACATTGAGTGAAAAAAACCTATTGTTAGACATCAACTCAGATATTGTATAACATGGGTACTACCATTGATTATACTTTACTAGTGACATCTGATGCAACTAATTTCACTGTCACTTAATCCCATTTCAAAATATAAATTTGTGTTTAAAAAACTAGCTGCAGACATCAACACAGTAATGATATGACAAGGTAGTAACTACCAATCATCATCCTATAACTAGTGACATCTGATGCAACTAATTTTACTGCCACATATCTCAGTTTCAAAATATCGAGTGAAAAAATCCTGTTGTAGACATCAACTCAGATATTGTATAACATGGGTACTACCATTGATTATACTTTACTAGCGACATCTGATGCAACTAATTTCACTGTCACATAATCCCATTTCAAAATATAAATTTGTGTTTAAAAAACTAGAAGCAGACATCTACACAGTAATGATATGACAAGGTAGTAACTACCAATCATCATCTTATACTAGTGACATCTGATGCAACTAATTTTACTGCCACATATCTCAGTTTCAAAATATTGAGTGAAAAAAACCTATTGTAGACATCAACTCAGATATTGTATAACATGGATACTACCAATGATTATACTTTACTAGAGACATCTGATACAACTAATTTCACTGCCACATAATCCCATTTCAAAATATAAATTTGTGTTTAAAAAACTAGCTGCAGACATCTACACAGTAATGATATGACAAGGTAGTAACTACCAATCATCATCTTATACTAGTGACATCTGATGCAACTAATTTTACTGCCACATATCTAGTTTCAAAATATTGAGTGAAAAAACCTGTTGTAGACATCAACTCTGGTATTGTATAACATGGATACTACCATTGATTATACTTTACTAGAGACATCTGATAAAACTAATTTCAGTGTCACATAATCCCATTTCAAAATATAAAATTGTGTTTAAAAAACTAGCTGCAGACATCAACACAGAAATGATATGACAAGGTAGTAACTACCAATCATCATCCTATACTAGTGACATCTGATACAACTAATTTTACTGCCACATATCTCAGTTTCAAAATATTGAGTGAAAAAAAACCTGTTGTAGACATCAACTCAGATATTGTATAACATGGATACTACCAATGATTATACTTTACTAGAGACATCTGATACAACTAATTTCACTGTCACATAATCCCATTTCAAAATATAAATTTGTGTTTAAAAAACTAGATGCAGACATCTACACAGTAATGATATGACAAGGTAGTAACTACCAATCATCATCTTATACTAGTGACATCTGATGCAACTAATTTTACTGCCACATAACTCAGTTTCAAAATATTGAGTGAAAAAAACCTGTTGTAGACATCAACTCAGATATTGTATAACATGGATACTACCAATGATTATACTTTACTAGAGACATCTGATACAACTAATTTCACTGCCACATAATCCCATTTCAAAATATAAATTTGTGTTTAAAAAACTAGCTGCAGTCATCAACACAGTAATGATATGACTAGGTAGTAACTACCAATCATCGTCCTATACTAGTGACATCTGATGCAACTAATTTTACTGCCACATATCTAGTTTCAAAATATTGAGTGAAAAAACCTGTTGTAGACATCAACTCTGATATTGTATAACATGGATACTACCATTGATTATACTTTACTAGAGACATCTGATAAAACTAATTTCAGTGTCACATAATCCCATTTCAAAAAATAAAATTGTGTTTAAAAAACTAGCTGCAGACATCAACACAGAAATGATATGACAAGGTAGTAACTACCAATCATCATCCTATACTAGTGACATCTGATACAACTAATTTTACTGCCACATATCTCAGTTTAAAAATATATAGTGAAAAAAAAACCTGTTGTAGACATCAACTCAGATATTGTATAACATGGATACTACCAATGATTATACTTTACTAGAGACATCTGATACAACTAATTTCACTGTCACATAATCCCATTTCAAAATATAAATTTGTGTTTAAAAAACTAGATGCAGACATCTACACAGTAATGATATGACAAGGTAGTAACTACCAATCATCGTCCTATACTAGTGACATCTGATGCAACTAATTTTACTGCCACATATCTAGTTTCAAAATATTGAGTGAAAAAACCTGTTGTAGACATCAACTCTGATATTGTATAACATGGATACTACCATTGATTATACTTTACTAGAGACATCTGATAAAACTAATTTCAGTGTCACATAATCCCATTTCAAAATATAAAATTGTGTTTAAAAAACTAGCTGCAGACATCAACACAGAAATGATATGACAAGGTAGTAACTACCAATCATCATCCTATACTAGTGACATCTGATACAACTAATTTTACTGCCACATATCTCAGTTTAAAAATATATAGTGAAAAAAAAACCTGTTGTAGACATCAACTCAGATATTGTATAACATGGATACTACCAATGATTATACTTTACTAGAGACATCTGATACAACTAATTTCACTGTCACATAATCCCATTTCAAAATATAAATTTGTGTTTAAAAAACTAGATGCAGACATCTACACAGTAATGATATGACAAGGTAGTAACTACCAATCATCATCCTATACTAGTGACATCTGATGCAACTAATTTTACTGCCACATATCTCAGTTTCAAAATATTGAGTGAAAAAATCCTGTTGTAGACATCAACTCAGATATTGTATAACATGGGTACTACCATTGATTATACTTTACTAGTGACATCTGATGCAACTAATTTCACTGTCACATAATCCCATTTCAAAATATAAATTTGTGTTTAAAAAACTAGAAGCAGACATCTACACAGTAATGATATGACAAGGTAGTAACTACCAATCATCATCTTATACTAGTGACATCTGATGCAACTAATTTTACTGCCACATATCTCAGTTTCAAAATATTGAGTGAAAAAAACCTGTTGTAGACATCAACTCAGATATTGTATAACATGGATACTACCAATGATTATACTTTACTAGAGACATCTGATACAACTAATTTCACTGCCACATAATCCCATTTCAAAATATAAATTTGTGTTTAAAAAACTAGCTGCAGACATCAACACAGTAATGATATGACAAGGTAGTAACTACCAATCATCATCCTATACTAGTGACATCTGATGCAACTAATTTTACTGCCACAAATCTCAGTTTCAAAATATCGAGTGAAAAAATCCTGTTGTAGACATCAACTCAGAAATTGTATAACATGGATAATACTCCCAATGATTATACTTTACTAGAGACATCTGATACAACTAATTTCACTGTCACATAATCCCATTTAAAAATATAAATTTGTGTGTAAAAAACTAGCTGCAGACATCAACACAGTAATGATATGACATGGTAGTAACTACCAATCATCATCCTATACTAGTGACATCTGATGCAACTAATTTTACTGCCACATATCTCAGTTTCAAAATATTGAGTGAAAAAAATCCTGTTGTAGACATCAACTCAGATATTGTATAACATGGATAATACTACCAATGATTATACTTTACTAGAGACATCTGATACAACTAATTTCACTGTCACATAATCCCATTTCAAAATATAAATTTGTGTGTAAAAAACTAGCTGCAGACATCAACACAGTAATGATATGACAAGGTAGTAACTACCAATCATCATCCTATAACTAGTGACATCTGATGCAACTAATTTTACTGCCACATATCTCAGTTTCAAAATATCGAGTGAAAAAATCCTGTTGTAGACATCAACTCAGATATTGTATAACATGGGTACTACCATTGATTATACTTTACTAGCGACATCTGATGCAACTAATTTCACTGTCACATAATCCCATTTCAAAATATAAATTTGTGTTTAAAAAACTAGAAGCAGACATCTACACAGTAATGATATGACAAGGTAGTAACTACCAATCATCATCTTATACTAGTGACATCTGATGCAACTAATTTTACTGCCACATATCTCAGTTTCAAAATATTGAGTGAAAAAAACCTATTGTAGACATCAACTCAGATATTGTATAACATGGATACTACCAATGATTATACTTTACTAGAGACATCTGATACAACTAATTTCACTGCCACATAATCCCATTTCAAAATATAAATTTGTGTTTAAAAAACTAGCTGCAGACATCTACACAGTAATGATATGACAAGGTAGTAACTACCAATCATCATCTTATACTAGTGACATCTGATGCAACTAATTTTACTGCCACATATCTCAGTTTCAAAATATTGAGTGAAAAAAACCTGTTGTAGACAGTAACTCAGATATTGTATAACATGGATACTACCAATGATTATACTTTACTAGAGACATCTGATACAACTAATTTCACTGCCACATAATCCCATTTCAAAATATAAATTTGTGTTTAAAAAACTAGCTGCAGACATCAACACAGAAATGATATGACAAGGTAGTAACTACCAATATTGTATAACATGGATACTACCAATGATTATACTTTACTAGAGACATCTGATACAACTAATTTCACTGTCACATAATCCCATTTCAAAATATAAATTTGTGTTTAAAAAACTAGATGCAGACATCTACACAGTAATGATATGACAAGGTAGTAACTACCAATCATCATCTTATACTAGTGACATCTGATGCAACTAATTTTACTGCCACATATCTCAGTTTCAAAATATTGAGTGAAAAAAACCTGTTGTAGACATCAACTCAGATATTGTATAACATGGATACTAAAAATGATTATACTTTACTAGAGACATCTGATACAACTAATTTCACTGCCACATAATCCCATTTCAAAATATAAATTTGTGTTTAAAAAACTAGCTGGAGACATCAACACAGTAATGATATGACAAGGTAGTAACTACCAATCATCGTCCTATACTAGTGACATCTGATGCAACTAATTTTACTGCTACATATCTAGTTTCAAAATATTGAGTGAAAAAACCTGTTGTAGACATCAACTCTGATATTGTATAACATGGATACTACCATTGATTATACTTTACTAGAGACATCTGATAAAACTAATTTCAGTGTCACATAATCCCATTTCAAAATATAAAATTGTGTTTAAAAAACTAGCTGCAGACATCAACACAGAAATGATATGACAAGGTAGTAACTACCAATCATCATCCTATACTAGTGACATCTGATACAACTAATTTTACTGCCACATATCTCAGTTTAAAAATATATAGTGAAAAAAAAACCTGTTGTAGACATCAACTCAGATATTGTATAACATGGATACTACCAATGATTATACTTTACTAGAGACATATGATACAACTAATTTCACTGTCACATAATCCCATTTCAAAATATAAATTTGTGTTTAAAAAACTAGATGCAGACATCTACACAGTAATGATATGACAAGGTAGTAACTACCAATCATCATCCTATACTAGTGACATCTGATGCAACTAATTTTACTGCCACATATCTCAGTTTCAAAATATTGAGTGAAAAAATCCTGTTGTAGACATCAACTCAGATATTGTATAACATGGGTACTACCATTGATTATACTTTACTAGTGACATCTGATGCAACTAATTTCACTGTCACATAATCCCATTACAAAATATAAATTTGTGTTTAAAAAACTAGAAGCAGACATCTACACAGTAATGATATGACAAGGTAGTAACTACCAATCATCATCTTATACTAGTGACATCTGATGCAACTAATTTTACTGCCACATATCTCAGTTTCAAAATATTGAGTGAAAAAAACCTGTTGTAGACATCAACTCAGATATTGTATAACATGGATACTACCAATGATTATACTTTACTAGAGACATCTGATACAACTAATTTCACTGCCACATAATCCCATTTCAAAATATAAATTTGTGTTTAAAAAACTAGCTGCAGACATCAACACAGTAATGATATGACAAGGTAGTAACTACCAATCATCATCCTATACTAGTGACATCTGATGCAACTAATTTTACTGCCACAAATCTCAGTTTCAAAATATCGAGTGAAAAAATCCTGTTGTAGACATCAACTCAGATATTGTATAACATGGATAATACTCCCAATGATTATACTTTACTAGCGACATCTGATACAACTAATTTCACTGTCACATAATCCCATTTAAAAATATAAATTTGTGTGTAAAAAACTAGCTGCAGACATCAACACAGTAATGATATGACATGGTAGTAACTACCAATCATCATCCTATACTAGTGACATCTGATCCAACTAATTTTACTGCCACATATCTCAGTTTCAAAATATTGAGTGAAAAAAATCCTGTTGTAGACATCAACTCAGATATTGTATAACATGGATAATACTACCAGTGATTATACTTTACTAGAGACATCTGATACAACTAATTTCACTGTCACATAATCCCATTTCAAAATATAAATTTGTGTGTAAAAAACTAGCTGCAGACATCAACACAGTAATGATATGACAAGGTAGTAACTACCAATCATCATCCTATACTAGTGACATCTGATGCAACTATATTTACTGCCACATATCTCAGTTTCAAAACATTGAGTGAAAAAAACCTATTGTAGACATCAACTCAGATATTGTATAACATGGGTACTACCATTGATTATACTTTACTAGTGACATCTGATGCAACTAATTTCACTGTCACTTAATCCCATTTCAAAATATAAATTTGTATTTAAAAAACTAGAAGCAGTATTACTGCCACATATCACAAAGAAGTATTACTGCCACATATCTCAGTTTCAAAATATTGAGAAAAAAAAAATCCTGTTGTAGACATTAACTCAGATATTGTATAACATGGATAATACTACCAATGATTATACTTTACTAGAGACATCTGATACAACTAATTTCACTGTCACATAATCCCATTTCAAAATATAAATTTGTGTGTAAAAAACTAGCTGCAGACATCAACACAGTAATGATATGACAAGGTAGTAACTACCAATCATCATCCTATACTAGTGACATCTGATGTAACTAATTTTACTGCTACATATCTCAGTTTCAAAATATTGAGTGAAAAAAACTAGTTGTAGACATCAACTCAGATATTGTATAACATGGATAATACTACCAATGAATATGATTATTCTTTACTAGAGACATCTGATACAACTAATTATACTGCCACATAAACCAGTTTCAAAATACAAAGCCATGTGAAAAATACCAGGTGTAGACATCAACTCAGTAATCTTATAACTTAAAATACTAATCATCATGCTTTTACTAGTGACATCTGATGTTTCTTTTCACTGCCACATATTCCAGTTTTAAAATATTCATTTAAATTAAAAATACCAACTGTAGACATAACACAGTTATAGTTTAACATGGTAATACTACAGAATGACCATACTTTACTTTTATATTTGGTTGTAAGGTGAAAAACCATTTCGAGTATCATTGATTACACAAAATTTGGGTAATTCTGAGCAATTACTTGGTCAACCCCAAACTTTTTCATATTTTACTACGGTCATAAGGATGTTCTCAGAAAGCAAGAAACATATAATTCAAGGCCATCGTACAGGTTGCTGAGCGATAAGAAGGTTCAAAGTCCTTGCGATAACAGTGGCTTGCGGGAGACACGCGGAAGGCCAGTTGTGACAGTACCGTTATGGCTAGTGGTTCCTCAGATAATCCTTTTTTATGCTCGGAATTACCATGCTTACTTTGCAAGATAATTATATAGGCTATCATGACAGGTTTGGCCAGGTAGCTATCTATCTATATATATATATATATATATATATATATATATATATATATATATATAACCACCTGGCCAAACCTTTCATTGGTAAACGGATTGAAACCGGAACACGACGCCATTAGAACTGATTACGATGGCCTTGCGGGCCTTGAATTATATGTTTCTTGCTTTCTGAGAACATCCTTATGACCGTAGTAAAATATGAAAAAGTTTGGGGTTGACCAAGTAATTGCTCAGAATTACCAAAATTTGCATAAAATTCTCCATAATAAAAAACAAGTAGCCTACAGTAAATAGAAATATAAAAAGTACATAAAATTCTACATTATCAAATACTAAAACTACTTAACAACTTTAAATGAACAACAATATATTTTATAATATAACATATGAGCCTGCAACAAGTAGACAACAAAAACCTAATTTAATTTCTTTGTAGGTTTATCATAAAATATTTTTTTAAATAAGTTTTTTTGTGGTAACTAGGCCTACTTTACTTTTTTCTTGTGCTTTGTAGGACCAAAAAGACAAGATGCTTTATCCAAAAAATAATAATAATAATAACCGCTATTTTGAAACTTGACATTGATTATGTTTAAGTTAACGAACTCTCACAAGACATTGTAAAGACATGTTTATTTACCAAATTTGGACAAAAATTGTGACATCTAAAGCAGTTAAACAGAACACATATATAGTATATATTTGTATATACTCAAAACGTGTTTTTGTGGGTCAAGTCATCAGTATAGATTTCATGATACCGGATCTCAACTTTGTCACATGTCTCAAAGATGGTTGCAGTAACTATATTTTTAAAGAAAATTTGCTAATATCTGAAATGGTCATGAGCTCCTCAAAGCAGAATTATTCTACTTTTCTTGAAGAACATAAATAGTTAGCCTATATTAAAACAAATAAGTTGAATAAATTGCATTTAAGGTATGAAGTATAATGGATGAACAGACTAGTAACTGTTTTATAGGCTTGAAAATTAGAGGAAGAAAATCTACATTTAGACAACTAATTTACCTAAAAAACAATTAGCGATGTCCTTAGCATGTCCTGAATAAACAGTAAAATTTTTGCCAATTCTTTTTGGCAATTTTTTTTAACCCTCCAACCGGCACGGCGACCTACAGTAGGTCGCCCACGTGCTCCCAAGTGATTTCACCAACTCTTAATCACGTATTTTGCCATTCAACGTTACGCCCACTTAAAATTGTCCCATTGCAATAAATAAAATACCGTTGGAAAGCTAATGTTCCGTAGATGCATATCATGCAAAAAAATTACCACAAAACGTTATAAATAATATTCCAAAAATTGGTGAAGTTCGAGTATTTTTGATGCGTAAAATCGTAATTTTCAACTCTGCGGCTTTTCGTATAGCGCGGCTCCATTTTTCCTGATATGATTACAACTATATTTTTCTGTCATTTAAGTCAACTAAAACACTGTTATATAGATCACATGTTTCTCTTTCTAACCATAGATTACAAATTGTTCTGCGTCTAACAGATCCAGAGATATTCGTACTTGAACATAGAACAAACCTGACAACAAGAAATTCATTTAGCATTTGATGCGCTTTACAAAAAGACGAAGTTGATATCTCTCTGTTTTTAAAATTATTTTTCTTTTTACTCTATGTTGTAGGGGAAATTCCATTCTATAAGTTGGTACCACTTGAGTTTAGGAATTGCTTACTAACAATTTGTTGTTTTGAAGTCCAAACGTAGTAAATGTCTGACGTGAACACTATAATATTTGGTGTGGCAAATATTGGTTTTGGGATTAGATTTTTGTTATTTTGAAGGTTTGTGTATACAAATTGTATATAAATTGTGTATACAAGTTACAATATATGTGTTTTTATTTCTAAAGTTTGTTTTTGAGTGAATTTCGAGTGTGTATATGGAATAACCTATAAATAACAATGGTTAGTTTAGGCTATAAGCATATTTTCTTATATTTAGTGTTTTATATAAGTATACAAGTGAATATGTGTGTTATTCTTTGTAAAGTATATTGTATTAGTAAAATCTAATGCTTTTGTTTTAGGCCTAGCTTTAGAAAAATACTAATTATGCCTAAAAGTTTGACATGTCACCCTAACCTTCAAGCGCCAGAATACAAATTTTTGAAAAATCGTCATTTTTATTTAGAATATGTAAATTTCCGCTTCGTTACTCTTAGATTTTTTGGTATTTGACCAAAAAACTCCAAATGTGATACATGTAACTTTTTTTGCACTACACAACTAAATTCTATGCACTTTTCTGGACATAATGATATATAGAAGTTCTATATAAAATATATTTTACTATTTTTTATGTTTTTTGGAAAAAATAAAGAGAAAATTCAGTTTTTTCGTATATAATTTTTTTAATTTTTAAAATGTAACATTTTTTTCCTTTTTTTTTTCTAAATATATTCAAAAATATTACACAAAACTTTTGTATATCTTAGAAAAAGGTAGTAGGCTATTGATTTAGGGTGATACAGATTTTTCTGAAAAAAAGTTAATATCATTTTTGACATCTAACATACTTACTCCAAAACCGTTTCAAAAATTTTTTTTTTTATTACATAGATGAATTCTATGCATCTTCCTGAGAAAAATGATGTCTTATAAGTTAGGTTTTGTATACAAATAATATATTTTATTAATTTTTAAACAAACGAAGAATTTTCAAGACAATTAACATTGCCGGTTGGAGGGTTAATGATGTTCTACATACCTTATTTATGATAAATATGTACTGACGTTGTCCAAGCGATTTTAGTGTAAAATTTCGGCAAATACTCTTCAAAATAGCATTTCGATAGGCTACTTCTTATCCATGCTTTTCACTTTTTATTTTTCACAATTCATTATTTCTGTCCAAAAACAATTTTAAAACAGAAATTTAAAATGACTGTTTTATGGCATTTTAAAGTTATTTCGACAACTATCTTATCAATTTTAAAAGTAAAATCTATCAACATTTTTATAATTTGTGAAAATAGTTTCGTTTTAAGAACTGTCAAATTAGATAATATCATTTAGTATCAATGATGTCATGTAATAAACGTGAATTGTTGCTCTAACAAGACCTAGTTAAAAAAAAAACTACAGGTCAGTGCTTGGCAGGCCATAAATTGTGAAGAGTTTAAAAAGGTTGACAGCTAGAAAAACTATTCTAAAGTCAGTCATGGACCCCAAGGAGTCAAATAAAGCATTCAAAAGTTCAATGCCTTCAACCGAAATTATTTGAAAAGGACCAATGAAAGGAATTGCATCATTTTTGAAGAAGTAACGTAAAAGATTTAAAATAAGCCAATGAAGGATGAGGATCGGAATAATGCAGTTTGAAAATAAAAATCATAAATAAGGGTAGAAAAGAGAAGCGCAAGGGGTCTTTTTGGTGCCGAACTTATTGAAGAAGGTTGTTCCGAAGAAAGTGTCTCTCTTAGCAGCAAAATGAAAAAATATATTGAAAGATTTAGCCGAAATCAACCGTCGAAATTAAATAGTAACTGCGTCGTTTTGTACAAGTGTTTAATAATAATCTTCAAAGTATAGTTAAAAGTTAATCATCATTTATAAGTTAAAAAGAGTTGTCATCATAAGTGTGTGAGTAATAGCGTTGTTATGAAAGTGTTTGAACAGGAATAATCATCGAATAAATTAAAAAGTAATCGTCGTCACAAAAGTGTGAGAAAATAAAAGTGTATGAAGAAAAGAAGATTCGTCGAAAAGAATAAGGCAAATCAATCCATCTGCTGCATTCTACACGGGAACCACATTCAAGGAACCGAGAACATTGAACTGTAATAGAACTTCAGCGTCGACAAGTACAAATTAATGGACAATTTCAATTAAACAAACTACCACCTAATTTTATTTTATATTTTAAGTAAATTATAGTCACCAAAGAACCTAACGAACTCATAAAAAGAAAGTAAATTAAATTAATAAATAATAAATTTCAGTTAGTCGGAGCATTTTATCAAAGTAATTAAAGTAAAAAATTCTGATGCACTCTTATTTCTTTATTTTAGATTAGGACATTGTAGAATAAGTAACTTGTATTTAACTATGTACTTAGAATAAGTGGTAGATTAAGATGTTAATTGTATAATTATTAAGTGCATCAAATTTGAAAGAATTTTTATTTATTTTTTTTTTTATTGTAAATGATTTTTAAACTTTAATTTTACAATTATTAAAGAAAGAGTTAAAACCTACACGTTTCAAAATTATTTATTTTGAACGTGCGTATAATAAGTCAATTTAAAGAAGTTATAATATACCGTCTGGGTTATAATTACAGAAGGTCTGGGTTTCAGATACCTAGTTGTCATGAATCTTATATACTACGCTTGTAGTAATATCAACCTGTAGAAGTTAATGATTTGTGCCCCACGAGTGATTTCAATATGGCTAGCCTATACACATACGATTAAATGTTAGAAATATGTCAATTTCTATAATTGTTAAAAAATAATGAATTGTGAGTTGGCAATATATTATTGATGAAAAACCGCTATTTTGAAGAGGAATTGCCGAGATTAAAAAAAACAATTGTACTTGGTGGGTTCGGTCTGTTGATATCCAAGCAGAGTATCTAACTTCATCATCAGGGTCCCACTCTTCAAATTTCTCCTTAATAAAAGTTTTGAGATTTTCACTAGAAGGGCATTTTGTGCAGTAAATAATTAAATACTGCTAATACACAGCCATTGCATTTATTTAAAAGTCCTGTATGATTTTCACCAAAATGTACTATGCCAATGAGCCCTTGTGTAAATAATAAATGAATTTCTTTGTAAATAAATTATTAGCATATCATCTGCTGTAATTTTATATTAATTTGGTGTACAGCCAATATAATAGTTGATGATGTATATTTTGACATTAAATATGTTGAGGTCAGTATATATTTTAGTGATTATTGGGCAATATTATTAATAACAGATATTATATTGCAATTGGAGGGAATAATAGAGATTTTAGACTGGATAAGAAGTTTAAATTAATTGATTTTGTAAGATTTATTCAACATTACCTGGATTTTAACTTTTAGGTAATTTTAAAAATATTATCAAGTAAAAAACCATTAATTTTATATTCCATATTATTTTAGTTTACATCTGGTTAATTAACCAAAAAATAACTGTGGTTACTGCTATGCCTTTGGTCAATATCGCTTTTAAAGATTTTCTGTTTGTCGATTAAAAAAGTCTCAAAATTTAAGTTTACCAAAGCATTGCATAGAAATATATAAGTGATAATTAACCAAATATATATTTTCTATAAACTGCTGACTTTTCTGAACATTTTGATGAATAAATTATTGCTTTATGATAAATATTATAGAAGTTATGGATTTTTTTAATATAATAACGTCACCGAAAGTGATAGCCTCGGAAACGCCATTTTAATCCTATTTGGCTAAATTTCAAAAATTCATAACTTAAAAACTATTAAAGATAATTTTTTTAAACTTGGTATAGGTTATTAGGATGGTTCAAATAAGCAAATTAAAAAAAATCAGTTAAATCTGAGGTCATGGGGGATATTTCTTCTTTTTTTTGCTGTATGATTTGAAATGGAATGACCCTGTCAAATAACACATTGAAAACAAAGGAATCTAGCTGTTTTAGGTTAAATACAACTCTGATAAAGAAATCCTATGATAATATTTATGAACTTTGGTCAAATGTCATCGCTCGATGTTTATTATTAAAATATTATTTGTCATGGCAAATCCCAGACCATAAGTTGACCAACTCTGGTCAGTGACTGTATGATCACTTGTTTCATTAGGTCTGACTAGGTGACTATATATATATATATATATATATATATATATATATATATATATATAATGCATACACCTTACAAAGAAAGAATTAATGACAGCTTGTTTCATTAGGTCTATAATGGTACTATTATAATTAATAAATATCCAGACTACAAACTAACCAAACCATTAAGAAGAATAATAAAATGTAACCACCATCACAAGTAAACTGATGTAATTAGAATAGTATGTTAACAACAAATTGTGTAAACTAGGCCTAACCTACAAATAGGCTAGATGAAATAACTGGACTTTAAGATATATATAATGTATATTATGTACTTATATAATATATATAAGATATATATATATATATATATATATATATATATATATATATAATGAGCAAACACATTAGAATAATATATCTCTACAAAAATTGTAAATTAAAAATACGATAAATATAAGAATTCCTAGAATAGCCATCTTAAAACGACAGCTGTTCATTTTAGATGTAGGAAAACAGATTGCAAAGTACGTGGAGTAGTACAATAAACTATTTGAGTTTCATATTAATTTTCAATTAACGTAAAGTAAAGTCAATTTGTAACAAACGAACTAATAAATCCCAAACGAGATATCAAATAGAAGTAGTGTACATTATATGCAAAGACAAGCCTGCACTCGGCAAGTGGAGAAGTGAAATCCAGCCGGAAAACCACGTGATGCGTAGGCTATATAATAGACTATTTTAGAATAGCCAACACGATAACCCCAAACCCGAGATACATTTATAATATTCAGAAATTTGTAACTAAACCCAGCAACCATAAAGTTATATATCAAACTATTGTATTTTCTTGTTGCTAAATACTGAGCTAAGCCTAGGCAGATAATTAAAAACAATTGTATGTGTTACTAACCAACATGTCTGAAAATCTAACCAACAAATTTTTTTATGAGAATGAAACAATGTCTTTTTGATGAATTTTTTTATTATATGATTGCAAATGAACCTTAAATTATTAATTGATTATTAATAAATGATAAAATTGTTGTACAATAAAAATAGTGTGGAGTCATTTATTTGTAAAGTTAGTTGCTCATAAAGCTAACCAAATAATAAACTAATAAAATAATTATTAATATATTTATAATTTTTTTTTATAACACCAACTTAGAAAGGTGGGTAGTTATAGGTCTGGAGATATATATTGTATATATTATTGTATATATATATATATATATATATATATATATATATATATATTGTAATACTTGTGGATTACAGCTTAATATTATAATGTTGTAAGATTGAAGAATCATCTCTATTATCACAATAGCATGTGTAAATTTGATTAATTGGCATTTACTGTATAAAAATATTAAGTTTTACATATAATTGGAGTGTAGGCTACAAGTTGCAAGGTGCAACTTTTTAATGCCGGAGAATTAAATGAGGCTGAAATATAACTAATTTATATTCGACATAAAGTTCTACACACCTTAAATTCTTAATAATAACATAGGTTTTCAACACAGAGGTAACTTTTTCACGGAAAAAAACAATTTTAACTTTCTAAGTTAAGGTCCAATAAGTGAATTACGCGTTAAATAGTTATGTACATAAACTTTTACCTTACAAGGTTAAGTAATATGTATATCTTACCTGACCTAAGCAGAAATTTGTAAAAATAAAAAAAGAAGAAATTGTGATCCCAAGCTGTCGACCATCCAAGTACTAACCGTGCTCAATATTGCTTAACTTCGGTGACGTAAAAATGCATTAAATTCTGCAGTTTTAAAATTGCAACACGGAAAAAATTAGCTCCGTGTTGAAAACATACCTTATTATTAAGAAATAAGGTATATAGAACATGTTACAAAAAATCTCAAAAACAGTAACTTTCAGAAAATGTCCAGTTGATACTCTGTTGTGATTAAATATCGAAATATCATGAAATTCGTGTTTCACATACCTCATTATTAAACAATTGCATCATCCTTAAGCTGGGAAGAACCTTTTCAAGTGAACAAGTTAAAAGTACGAAATACTAGCTTTATTAGGTTAGGAAATAGGTCCGGATAGATAATTATATGTATTGATGTATATTTAGTAAGAACAGGTATATCCTTAAGCTGGGAAGAACCTTTTCAAGTGAACAAGTTATAAGTACGAAATACTAGCTTTATTAGGTTAGGAAATAGGTCCGGATAGATAATTATATGTATTGATGTATATTTAGTAAAGACAGGTATATATATAGCTACCTTACCAGACCTGGTAAAGATACTACATATATACATTCACTTCCAGAAATGTAGTTCATATAATTCTGAAATTATATAGCATAGTAATACATAGCTGTATTAAGACACTTTTAGGTAAATGTTTACTTTAAGGTGGCGCTTTATTTTCCGGATTTTATTTTTTAATCGTCTACTACATACCTTACTTCTTAAGTATAAATAATGTTTTCCTTGCGCAGATCACTATTTTTCACTGAAAAATCACAATCAAAAACAATCAAATTCGACATATTTATTGGTTCGATATAATGGCAGATGCTCATATTTACGTCTCATATGTTACTATAGATATTTCAATCTATATCTGTGATCACAGATCACGTTATATGGTATGAATCCTCCATATTAATAATCTAATTTTAAATTATTAACTTCAATAAACTTACGAAAGGTTTGGTCTGGTGATTATATAGGCTATATAGCTATAGGCTATAGGGTCAAACCTGTTGCGATACATAATTATATCGCAAAGTAAGCAAATTATTAACTTCAATAAATATACGAATGGTTTAGTCGGGTTAATAGCGATCTAGCTTAGTCATTGTGTAATGCGCAAACCATACGATATTCTTATTTATATCTTGCAATTAAGTGTAACCTATAAACCCTTAAATTTGAGTTTTTAAAATGTGATTTTTCAGTAAAAAATAGTGATCAGCATAAGGAAAACATTATTTATTCTTATCAAGTAAGGTATGTAGGCCTGGTAGGCTGGACGATAAAAAAATTAAATCCGGAAAATGCGGCGCCACCTTAAAGAACATTTACCCAATTTTGAATACGTAGTTCGAAAGAAGACAAAATCTATAAGATTTGTGAATTTATGGTATTTGCCAGAGTATTAACTTTTGAAAAAGGTCATATTTTAGCATGCCGTAACTTGCTGCTCTCTGATGGGAAAATAGAGCAACTTAATCGAATTTTTACAATAATTTCTAGTTTCACTTTTGGCACATTCTGTTGAATGAATATGGAAGCTTGAAAGATAATTAATGATTTCAACAGTATATTGTTTATTACGATAGCATATATGTTTTATTAGGCTAAAGTTTAATTGAATAAAAAGTAATATTTTAGATGGATAAAAGTGTACAAAATTCTTGGTTTGGTTTTAATTTTATAGATTTAAAACTATAACAGTTAGAATAATTTGTAATGCAGTTAGAAAGAAGAAAAAAATACTATTATAAAATAGTATTACTCTAGAGTAAGTTGTTAGACAGTTAAACCAGCGAGTGAAAATTAGACAAATGGATGCCATAATTTGAAGTTCAGTTTGCCGTGAAACTTGATTGTGCTTAATACACTTTACCAATATATTAAATATAATTGTTAACATTTTATGAACTTTTGGTTGTATGGTAATAATCTATGGAAAATTAGCTTTAAAACAGTATAAAAATTATTGCTGTAGGATGATTTGTACTAAGGTAAATGTTGAATTACAAAAAAAAGTGATTTCTAGTCACATAAACGCTTGAATGAAGCGTATTACCATAAAGAGGATTAAAAAGTAAGGTACACCCTATGTAGTAGACGAAAAAAATAATAATAATACCGAAAAATAATGCACCACCTTAAAGTACACATTTAGCCACTTTTAATGACCCACTGTTCTAGACTTATGATACCTAGACACATAGGCTCATCCGCATTCTGTATTCTGATCATTGAATGCACACTTTTAAATTGCTTATTTTAGACAAAAATAATAGATTTTCATACTTGAAAATGTTTTTCCCATCATAAGGATGATCCAATTGTATCATATTGAGGTATGTAAAACACGATTTCATGATATTTCTATATTAAATCGCTAGGCTGTATCAACTGGACATTTACCTATATAACTTTCTTTGTAAATAGGCCTAATTACCAGTTTAAATAAATGAACAATTTGTAAAAAGGGTAAGAAAAGGGTAAAAAGGTTGTAGTTATAAAACTAATATGAAATGCAAATAGTGACTAAAATTCCCTTCCGAAATCAAAAATGATGTCATTGTTTGGAAATAAACTAATTACTGTAGTTAACATATCAAACCTAATAACAGCTTGTTTTAAATGTGATATTTGACAGTATAAAAAATGCTATTTGCAAACTTTAAACGGTTTTTCCCACAAATAATATGAACTGATTGTTTAAATACTAGGTAAATAGTTAACAATTTCATATTTTTGAATAATAAAAAACAATGATAACATACCATAGATATTTACCATAATAGCCTATCTCCCTAAATTCATCTTCTGCATCTGAAGAGTCTGGATCTAAAAGCATTCCCTCCAGACTCCTGATGCATCCCTATAGTTTTATCTGAATGCTATGTTTATAATTTCATTCAATATAGACCTCTACATTAAACATTTTTTGGTAGCCTAGGCTTTTTGAGAAAAGTCTACAGGTTTCTGGCTGTAAAACAACTAATTCACTCAAATAAATAAACTACCACTACATATATTATAACTTCTAAAAACAAATTATAATATATAATTCACTTTACACAACACAATATCTTTACAACAACAGAAATTGAATGATAGGCCTAAGTAGCCATGTAAAAAATCCACTGCAGAGGCCTATATTCTTTCACTCAAATAAAAATACTGTAACTCTAAGCTCTTATTATAACTTGTATAAGCAAATTATAATAACGAAATCACCTAATTACAACAATAAAACTCTACAAGAAGGAACATATTTAGACTTAAAAAACACTAACTTACGGCGATAGGTAGAAACTAGAAACAAAGAAATGGCTTCCTTCGCCTAAATAACGGAAAAAATGTGCTTTAGGAAACGGATGTTCTAAAAGCACTGCTTCCATAATATTGCCGATGACGTGTTACTTTGGACGAATGTCTTCTTTCCAACGATATAAAACAGTTGTGATAAAATGTTATAGAAATATTTTTGTTGCTAAAGACTGGAAATCACAAACTAGTACAGTAATTTTGCCGCGACTTCCCAGAATGCATATATTTATTATTATTTCAAAACATATCACAAATATAAGAATTTCGAATACGTAGTTCGAAATTGAATTACAATATCTATAAAATATTTTCAACTTGTGGCATTTGGATAAGTATTAACATTTTGAAAGATATATGAACGTATTTTTCATGACAATATGCCGCGACGTAGATCGTCTCTAAAGGAAAATAGAGCAACTACCTCCACTTTTAATGATTTCTTGTTTCGTAATTAAAATAGTACGAGTTTTACTAGGTTAAGTTAAATTGAAAAAAAAACCGGTGATATTTTAGATGTATAAAGCGTATAATTTAGAAAACACAGTTAGAAAGAAGGAGAAAAGTACTACGAAATAGTATTTTTCCAAAGTTGTTAGACACTTATATCAGATTGTGAAAATTAAGACGAATGGATGCCATAATTTGAATTTCAGTTTGCCGCGAAACTTGATCCACATAATACACAAACTTTACAAATTTATTAAATATAATCGTTAACTTTTATGAACGTTTTGTTGTGTGTATATGAATCTATTGACCATTAGCTTTAAAACGGTATAAAATTTATTGCGATGTGATAATCTTTAATAGGGTAAATGTTGAATAGAAAAAAAACTTATTTTCAGTCGCTCCGCAACGTTCATCTGCTCACTGCGAACAGCAAACCGTAAACGTTTCTATATGAAACTTTTCTTTTTTAATACACAAACTTTATTCAACACGAAGTAATATAATCATTCGACACTTATTTCATTCTTTAATATTTTTATACAGCCTCACTTTGAGGACAACAGTTTCTTACGTCCGACACTCTCGCCGACATTTTGCCCAGTGCCTATAAAATTCAGTTGAGTTTTTCCATTTTGGTTGGCTTCGGTCTATCCTCTATCGCAACTCTCGCTTCTAATATCGTTTGAATTTCTATGTCCTGAGCCAATCACATCAACAGAAACGCAATTGTAGCACATTACGACATATTGAGTCTTTGAAACTGCATGAAATCTTCCTGCTTACAATTTATTGATTTATTTTCACTTTTTGTTTTCATCATTATAAAAGTTTTTTCTTTTTACCATTTTTTAAAAATTCTAAGAATATTATTATTTTTTTAATTGTTTCTAATTTCCTAGATTAACCATTTATATTACATTTATTTACAATTACCAACTACAGATTTATTATTGGTTGGAGATGTCCCATGCTTACAGTCTTAGGAGTCATTTTTATTCAAACGCATTATTTTACAATAGAATGTCTTGTCATTTAGCTCTATCAGGATGTTAATGTTATGCATAAAATAAACAACGACTAGACACACGATTACTAATTGAAATAATTATTTCATTTAAAAAAATACTTTTTTAGTGAAAAACTATATTTCCGCGATAAAATATTATATTTAAAGAATTAGACAATTTTTTTTAATAATTTCTCGAAATCGTTTACTACCTACCTTATTTTGAAACAATTATACCATATTGGATGTCGCAAGACACTTTTGGGGTACCAAAATATATTAGTTTAGTAGAAAATATGAAATATAAATGTACAAATCCAGCTCTGGTTACAAAATGCCTACGTTAATATTTTGACTATCGTCAAGTTAGTGAATGTGTGATCGCTTGTTTTATTAGTTCTGGCTAGGTCAGTCCCGCTATCTCCAGACCTAATAAAACAAATATATACCATGTGTCCAAAGTGTTGTCGATTAGATCGATAGTACTATCGATAGTAAACAACTATCGATAACAATCGATAGTTCACATTCTATTAGTTCTTTCTCACGGCCTATTTTTCCAAGAACCTTTTGTAGCTTCTTCGCCGCCTAAGTTCCAAGAATTCACACCACTTTATAAAAACCGATTTTCCGAGTAATTTTTGTTGCTTTCAAACCCCCCCCCCCTAATGTTCCAGATAGGGACATAATTCAGTTTAATGTTTCTTTTCAAACAGTTTTGTGTTGGTTCTTTGGAGAAGTGTAGTGAGTAGTGCGTTTGTGAAGTATTGAAAATGCCTCCTAAGTCGGACGTGTGGTGTTTCTTTGATAAGAATGCTGAGGGTAAGCTGATTGTCACCTGTACTATTTGTAAATAAACTTTAAAGTTTTCATCTAATACATCTAATCTTAGAGATCATTTAGTTAGAAAACATAAAGACAAATATTCTCCAAAATTATCAACAAATGAGGAAGTCTCTGAGTCTACTACTGGCCCAAGTAAACCAAAGCAGATTAAACTTTCAACGTTTTTTACAAAACAACAATCGAATCAGCCGTATCCTCGAAACAGTGAACGAAAGAAACAAATTGATGATGCTGTGATAAAGATGATTGCAACAGATTTGCAACCCTTTAATATTGTTAATAATGCAGGGTTCCGAAATTTATTAAATATCATGGATCCTTGCTATCAAATTCCCAACCGTAATAGACTTGCAAATGATATGTTACCTGCTATTTACCATTCAATTCGTGAAAAAATGCTTTCTGTTTTGAAAAGGTCGAGTATGTAAGTATTACAACAGATATGTGGACATCTATGGCAACAGAATCTTACATTACTATTACCTCACATTTTATTGATAACGACTGGAAACTTCGAAGTTGTGTTCTTTGTACCTCAGTTATGAAAGAACGGCATACTGCTGAAAATATTTCTGCATTCCTTCTTAAATGTTTCCAAGAATATGGTATTTCTGAAAAAGTGGTTTGTTTAGTTACAGATAATGCCACAAATATGTCCAAAGCTGCCGAATTATGTAAGTTGAAACATTTAAACTGTTTTGCTCATACTCTCCAATTAGTTGTAAATGATGCTTTAGGTATTGTTGAAATAAAATCGTTGCTTTTGAAAGCCAAAGATTTGGTCCGAGTGTTCAAATCCAGCAATGTGGCTTATGAGACTCTTAGAGATGAACAAAAAAAAGCATCGAAGGAACAGTTTAAATTAATTCAAGATGTTCCCACACGCTGGAACAGTACATATTATATGTTGCAAAGAATTTTAGAGATAGGGGATCCTCTTCTCGTTGCGGCAACAAAAATTGACAAGCAATATTTTACTTCACATGAAGTTGAGATTTTGAAAGATATTGTTGGAATGTTGTACATTTTTGATGATGCAACTAAAGAAATTTCTGGAGAGAATTATGTAACGGTATCATTAATTATACCTATTGTTTATTGTTTAAATGAAAAATTAAATGGAATACAAAATAATCTCAATACTAATGAGGGAAAGGCACTTCTAAGTCATCTGATAGATGGAGTAGCCAAAAGACTTAGTTTGTATGAAACAAGAACAGTGACAGCTCTAGCCTCTTTACTTGATCCTAGGTGGAAAAAAACTTCGTTTAGAAGCAGTAACAATGTACATCAAGCACAAATAAAACTGCAAAATTCCATTGGGCACATTCTTAGACAAAATGAAACCGAAACAACCTCACTAAATGATCAGCCTCAGGTAACAGGAATAGGACAACAAAGCAACTTTTTCAAGATCCTAGAAGAGAAAAAAGAAACAACACGGGCAGGAAGAACGAAAACAGTAGATGCAATAATTGTAACAAAAACTTATTTTGAGGAACATCCACTACCACAACAAGTTGATATATTATCATACTGGAAAAATTGCCCAACAAATTTTAAACCACTTGAAATAATTGCACAAAAGTATATGTGCATTCCAGGATCATCTGTGCCTTCGGAAAGAATTTTTTCCAAAGCTGGACAAACTGTGTGTGAGAATAGGAGTAGACTAAAATCACAGAAAGTTAATATGCAAATTTTTGTAAAAAGTAATATGTGGTTTTTGGACGAATAATGTTATTTATTCATTTATTGTTTTTGTAATAAGTACATTTTGATAATTTTATTTTGGTTACTATGTTTTCTTTGAAAGTTTTGTTTGTTGGTGAACAATTAAAATTTTTGTAAACTAATATGTGGTTTTGGCCAAATAACATTATTTATTCATTGTTTTTGTAATAAGTACATTTTGATAATTTTATTATGGTTACTATATTTTCTTTGTTCAATAAATTTGTTGTATATATTATGTTAAAAGCAACTTAGAAAGCAATGTGGTTAATTTATTTGTTTTGCTATTGGTAAGGTAAGTGTTATATTAGAACAAAATATTTCGACAGTTTCAACTTACTAAACAATCGATAGTTTACAGCCAATAGTATCGAACCTATTGATAGTTGTAACTATCGAACTATCGACAAGTCTCCACCCCCCTCTTATTTCTTTTATTAATGGAAATAGACAGATTTGCTTTGGGGAAAGTTTAAATAATAACCAAAGGAGTTTTTTGAAGTATCAAAATTTTCAACCCTTACCCCCAAAATGGGATAGTTTGGGGGTAAGTCAAGAATTTTAAATAGCAACCCCAATTGAGTGACACCTAATTTTAAAGGCCTTTAAAAAATACAAATAATGGCGCAAACTAGAGGTCTCTAAGTTCATCCTACTCAACATATGTGTATATATATATATATATATATATATATGTAAATAAATATGTATTGATGTCCAAGCGATTTAATTGTGAAATCTCGGCAATTCATCATCCAAATAACATTTTTCCATAATTTCGATACTTCTTTCCAACGCAAGTGGCTTTTTTTCTTTCACAATTCATTATTAACTTAACAATCATTGACATTTAGCAATTTTTAATATTTTCAATCTAATAGCTATTTTGAAATCACTTGTGGGGCACATACACATTTAATTAAGTTCTATAGGTTGATATTACTACGTTTATATAGTTATATGGTTGATATATATATAGTTACCTTCCCAGACCTGGTTTTACTGAAGTATGATGTCATTGAAACTGTTATGTAGTTCTTAGTTTGAAAATTTTTAAACCAGAACTATTTTCGTGGATGAACAAAAACATCGATAGATTTTACTTAAAATTGATGAAATAGTTGTCGAATTTACTCCAAAATGCCATTAAAAGAGTTCAAATCGCTGTTTTCGGACAGGAATAATGAATTGCAAAACATAAAAAGTGAAATGCGCTACTTGACCTACACATGTATGATAAACCTATAATATGACAACACTAATCCCAATTATTGTTTTTACCTTACAAGTGTAAAACCTATATAAACCCTAAGTATAACACCTGTAATACTTATTTTCTTTTTACAATACTGTGACGAACATAAGTCTTGAATTTGTAAATCATTGAAATTACACACATCGAACATACGTAATTCACACATCGAACAAACGTAATTCACACATCGAACAAACGTAATTCACACATCCACACTTCATGTTGACTGTTCAATGGTTTCAACAACACTAATCCCAACTAAAAGCATACTTCGGTGAACTGTTGAAACATTGTGTTTGCCATATGTACTGAACCTACAAATATGTCAATTTCGACGTGAAAAACATTCTGGCTCGAAAAAATATATTACTATTCTTATGAGACAGGTATGTAGTACAAAAATAATGAAAGGAAAAAAATATCAAAATTGGGGTAAACCTCTTATACTTTAATGATTTTGGTACTTCAAAAGTGCCGTGCGACATCAAATAGGCCTATGATATAATTGTTTCAAAATAGGTAATAAACGATTTCGACGATTTTTAACTAAATTTCAGAAACAGAAACTTCTTATATATTTTATATTGAAATTCTTTTGGTAATTATACAATCGACTGCCATAAGCTTTTTAATAGCTAAATGTTGACAATATTATATAAAACACTTTCTGTTTCATAAATAACATCTTCCTTTAGCGCGATTTACACTTTTGAATGATCAAAATCCATTATTTATATCAAAAACTAGCTATTTAAAAAACCGTTTTCAAGCATTTTCATGTTATGAATATCTAAAACATTCGTTAAATAAATGTCAAGAGTTAATATTACTATGCCTCTATGAAATCATGATCTGTAGTTCTTTTACTAGGTCTGTAAGGTAATTATAGGCCTATACATATAAATTACCTTATGGGGTAAATATCGGTTAGAGGTAAGGCGAAAAACCATTTCGATTATTAACGCCTTCACAAAATTTAGCCTGATGATGCTCCACCTATATAATACAAACAAATGACACAAAACAAAAACAATAACATAAAATTTTTAAAAACAATAACAGGACAAATAAAATTTAACAAACGAAAATTAAACCACAACATAACATGTTATAAGGCTGTAAAATGGCTCTGGCATGTTAACAATTAGTTAACAATTATAAAATATGTAAAATACAATTAACAACAATAAAAACAAATATTACAGGGCTGTAAAAGGACCCTGCAACAAATTACAAAGAATTAAATTTAAAAGGAAAACTAACATAATAATTACAGAGTTGTAGATTGACTGCAATGATTGACTAGATTTTATTTTCGGAAGATCTTAGCATTATCCCCCAAAATCACATGAATGGAATTGGGAAGGGCAAATGTTTTACACACACCTCTCAAGCAATACAGTCAACGAGGATATGCTTATTTGACAACACACCTTGACAAAATAGGCATTGTGGCGGGTTCAACTCTTCCATCAGAAATCTACGAGTGATCATGAAATGTCTAAAACGAACACCCGGATAACCACGACCTTCTTTCGACGAATGGCATGTATACATGAATTCCACATGTCATAATAAACATTTCAAGTCCCAAAATGCATTTCTTCACTGTTAAATAACACACAGAAAACAAGGGAATACAGCTATTAGGTTAGAGTCTAATAACGAAAGCCAATGTTAATATGTATGACTATGTTAGTCAAGTTAGTGTAGTATAGCCTATGTTATGACTACCTTATTTTAAAACAATCAGATCATTTTAAATTTTGTAAGACACTTTTAAATTCATAAAATGCATTAGGCTTAGTTTATTGGAAAATAGGAATGTTAAAGTATTGAAATCAACTTTACGATTAGTAGCGTCTAAGTTGTGTGTTACAAAATGGGACCGTAAATTACATAGGTGAGGTCTTCAGATGGCTATATATATATATATATATATATATATATATATATATATATATATATATATATATATATATATATATATATATATAGCCACCTGACTTGACCTACTAAAGATGTAAATTAAATAGACATGATTCTTCAATCATATAAATCATAATTAAGCATGCATATTATTATTTTGATTATTATTATGATTTGTATGATTGAAGAATATACAAATATATATATATATATATATATATATATATATATATATATATATATATAGTCACCTAGCAGACTTAATAGAACAAGCGATCATAGATTCAGTGAGTTGATGAACTAGTATTAACGTTGCCAATAAATACACCTTACAGACCTAGTAAAGGAATACAAGATCTGTAGTTCTTTTACTAGATCCATAAGGTAACCACAAATATAAGTTAACTTCCAGATCTATATTTCGTTAAATAGGCTATGACAATGAAACTGTGATTAAAAATTCATGATCTGTAGTTCCTTCACTAGGTTTGTAAGGTAATAATATATGGTTAATATGGAAAGAAGTATGTCCAATCGATTTTAGTGTAAAATCTCGGGAATTCCTCTTCAAAATAAGAGTTTTTTCCATCATTTCGATACTTCTTAAAGACGCTACCCACTTTTTATCTTTCACAAATCATTATTTCTGTTCAAAATCAGGGATTTGAAATGACTGTTTAATGGCATTTTTGATGTTTTTTTATTCCGCAAAGAAAATAGTTCTTTTTAAGAACTGTTACTATGAAGAATTGTCAAACTACATGCTCATTTAGTATCAATCATGTCGTGTAGAGATCAGGGAAGGTCTGACCTATATATACATACATAACCATACTTACTTAAAGAATTACAGGTCAAGATATATATATATATATATTATATATATATATAGCCTATAATGACTTTCCTTGACATATAGTTCTTTTACTAGGCCTTCATTCATTAAATACTATTTTATTGAAAAAATCAGAATTTTGAAACGGAATTACAAAGATTTTGCACTAAAATCAGACAACTCTCTTTATTTACCTTACCTTACTAGACTATAAATCTTTTACTAGGTCTGGGTTTCAGAGACCTAGTCCTCATGAATCTTATCATAGAAGCGTAGAAGTATCAACCTGTAGAAGCGAATGAAGTGTGCATGCCTACTCGAATGAATACAATATGGCTATACGATTGAATATGTTACAAATTGGTCAATTTTATAAATTGTTAATTAAATAATGAATTGAGAGATAAAAAATCCCTTGTGTTATTAATGAGTATCCCCTTAATAGAAAAATAGCTATTTTGAAGTGGAATTACCAGTATTTCGCACTTAAATCAATCGGACTCCTTCGATAAAATATATATATAATTAACTTATGGACCTAGTAAAGGAATACAAGATCTGTAGTTCCTTTACTTAGTCCATAAGGTTGATTCATAAGTTGTCATAGATAGCAACAACTACAGACAATATAACCTGAAAATGCCTGAACATTGACTTCTTCATAGCTCAGTTTTTACATAATGTATTTCCACCATTCAGTGTGAATCACGATTAAGGAAGAATGTTATTTATGAAACAGATATGTTTTATATTGTTTTCAAATTGTCAACATTTAGGCCTAGCTAGTAAAAATCTTGTGGCAGTAGATTGCATAATTACCTTTATTTTTAAATTGTTTATAGGCCTAAGTAAGCCTGCTGATTGATCTAGCCTGTCTAATAAGCTAAAACTCAGAGCAGTTTATGATTATATGACGTTTCACTATTCTGATTTATAAAATGTCAGTATTGTCTATTCAGAGTGTAAATTTCACATTTATACAATCTTATAAAAATTCCATGTTTTATATTAGAGCTTTCCCCCATTTTATGTAATCTGCAATCATAAAAATAGATGTTTTAGTAAACAAGCTTTAAGATTCTCAAAACCCAAGTTTACACCCCATAGGTATACATACTGGCATAAAATAAACATCCAATGTTTGCGAAAATTACACTCAAAATATTTGTAAATAACTGACACTACACTACACAATAGCCGTTAAGCCTATATACCATGAACAAATATTAACTTTAAAAAATAATAACTTAGATTACAGTGTTAGGTACCAATAACTGTAAATAATCATGAAAAAAGTATGATAAAAATAATTATAGTTACTTAAATCGAGTGAAACTATAAAGATCGGTATTTGAAATATTACAAGAGATATCACACTGAATTACCTCAAAGACTCAAATCACAATGTAAAAAAAAAAAAAATGGCGGAAACCGGAAAGAAGGACCGTGACATCACCAGTAGCGTTATTGCCAACTTACTCTTGGTGAAATAAATAACAATGATAATGTATAGGTCAACTAATATAAATAAAACACTACTGGTTTAGGGAAAAGTTTGGCAGTTACATAAACTCATATCTAATTTGATCAAAGATGGACCTTTTTTCTTTTTTCCGTCTTGTTTGCCTATAGGCAGTCTTGTAAGCTATCCATGAAGCCTCAAACTACACTGTTGTATATTCAAATATACTAGATTATCCTTACTCACTGACTTTTGGGTTATAACCTTTGGTTACAATAATATCTATTTAAGACGAAAACCGGGTTAGAATATCATCAAAACAAGTGAAACGAGTGTATGTCATATTTATTAGAGGAGAGTTTATTTATTTATTAGAGGAGAGTGTTAAATTTTTGGGTATTCATGTTGATAGGAAGTTGACATGGACTCCACATATTAATTTTGTGGTTGGGAAACTTTCAAAAATTGTCTTCTTGTTGAGTAGGCTACATGAGGTTATTGGAGAAGGGTATTTGAGAAATGTTTATTTTGCATTTTTTCAGTCAATTATGTCATATGGGATTGTATTGTGGGGAAACAGCTGCAAAATAAAAGATGTACTGATAGTACAAAAAAAACCTGTAAGAGCTATGACTAAAGCCTGATTTACACGGGTAGAGTTGTTGGTAGAGTAGAGTTTCTAGTCGAGTAACTCTACTCATGTAAACACTTACTAGCGTCTAATAGCTAGTAAAGTAGCTAGTAGGTAGTAGAGTATAGTTACTAGCAGCATGTGGGAAAGTAGCTCTACTCTACTTCCCCCACCACTAGCAAAATTTGTCACTCTCCTGCACACTATACTTGTGTAAACGTGATCCGTCGGCAGTAGAGTAGAGTTTCTGGTAGAGTGACGCTGTCTTGTGACTGGTTTTGTTGCTGTTTGCTCATCTATAGCCTCAGTAACTTCTCGTATAAGGATACTTAAAAATCTAGGAATGACTCTCATTAATTTCCTTTTCTTTACAACAACACTCATTTTGAGGAATTGAGGAGGAACACACAGTTCACAAACTATCATCAACACTCTACTATGTGTGAACAGTCGCTTGTTTAAAATCGGTAGAGTGGTCAAGAAAGTAACTCTACTAGAAACTCTACTCTACCAACAACTCTACCCGTGTAAATCAGGCTTTAGTCTCATGGGAGAATACATTGCAAGCCTCTTTTTGTTAGTTTGAATATTCTCACAGTAATAAATTTGTACTTGTATGAAGTGGTTAGGTATACGATAAGTAAACTTGATGAACTGCCCAAGAGACATGAAATTCATAAATACAATACAAGAAATAGAAGGGAAATAAACTTGAGATACTATAGGCTGAAGAAATCATCAAACTGTCATTTATCGGTGGGTTTAAAAGTATACAACAAGATTAGTATTAACCTTGATGCTACCCCAAGTAAAAAATGTTTAAGAAGGTATTATGCTTGGCTTGTCGAGAACCCCTTTTATTCATTACAGGAATTTTATACACTTAAGAATGATATGATAAATTTTTAACCTATTTTTGTTATGTGTAAGTAATAGTGTATGTGTGTAGAGATTTTTAATGTTTAGAAACATGAGGTTAAATTAAAATTTCAATGTTGACTATGTCTATTGTACTAAATGTATTGAATGGCAAATAAATTATTATTATTATTATTAAGAAGAACGACAAATGACGTATTTTACAACATAAAACTATAGTTGTTTTTTTTGCAACAAGTCAATATAAAGTCTCTCGATATAGTCTTATATATAAATTAGGTTTAATATATTTTCTAACAAAAAGAAAAAGTATAGTTAAAATTTATTTTCAACATACTGCACAGAAAGCAGCTGCTTTCGTTAACTCCTTCAAAATCAACAACAACTATAAGACGAGTCTTATAAAATAATATATTATAAGTTGTAGGCCTATTGTTTGTGTCTTGAAAGTTTCATTTTTCTGATCTCTTATGCAACTGTACTGGAAAATCGGCTGACATGGCCAACCTTTGAATTTGAACTGCTTTAATTTTGAGATAACTTTCAACTTTAAAAAATAATTGGCTCAATTGCTTGTAATAATTAGATTACGGAATAATAATTGTTACTTCATTTTCAGAGGAATCTTAGTGGTCTTTATTAACCTTTGGGTATCAATTATTTGGTTTTTCAGTGTCAGATAGGATACACATGTTACCTCGTCTTGGACTTAATTCCTTCGTAGAATCGAATCGAATTTTATGTCACACCTTTGTTTCAAATACTACCTATTAGTACAGGTAAGCCCTAACTTAAATTTTCGTGAATTATTGACGCTGATGAATCTACTAAGCTGTTTTATTTATTATATATTTTAGGCCAAAACTTTGTTTCAAATATTGTTCCAAATTATTTATATTAGTCCAGGCTAGGCTTAGCCTAAAATTATCAGAATAATTTAATTGTTGATGCTGATGAACCCAATCAGCTGTTTTATCTGTTATTTTATTTAAATGGTAGCTATGGTAATAAATATATAATTGGCTACAAATTGTAAATCCTAGCTCAAAATTTAAAAAAAATTTTCACTATTTTACTTAATTTTGTTAAAATATTTCAACCTCGTGTAAAACTTCATATACCATTAAAGATGTTTCAATAAAACATAGCCAATTATCTTTGCTTTCTAAGAACTCAGTTTTAATACAATCCTACTTTTGTATTCAATTCTAAAAATATTTGAATTTTGATTTTTTTTTTAAATAATAATAAAAGCTTAATAAATAAGTATATAGATAGAACGTTGTATACCTGTATAAATAATGCTAATTGTTTCTATTAATCTAATGTTTTTATTGTAATACCAAATTAGTGTTAATTACAAGTTTTTTGAAGTATTATTATTGATTTGTTTTCTTGTGTTATTTTACAGTACCTATAATGAAAAGTAACGTCCATAACTCGTCCAAAAGTGTTTTCAGTTGCTTGATCGAATTTGAGAGCTTGAATTCGCCTCGCACGTAAATCACGAACTCGCACAGAAAAAGATTACTTTAGGTTCTTGTAATAAAATAATTATACTATTTTTGTTCCATTGTTAACATGCTTGAGGCCTATTTTAAGTTACTTTTTTCTTGTTTAACAATTATTAATTAAAGCTTATTAATGCCCTATTCCGTCTTATGTTATTTACATTCACACCAACACCAAACAACTACAAAAGAAATGGCTTCACGCCTTGTATAAGTTTAATCAGCTTTGATGAGTATGCGCAGGTTCAAGAGGGTGCTTTTCAGTGGGTCCAGTTACCATAACGACATTATAAACAATTTAATTACATGCAATTACAGATATTATTTTACAATATTTATATAGTAAATAGTTAATATTAATCAGATTGTCTACAGCAAGAATGGACGCAACGAAGTCCGAACCAAATCGATCCGTTCTAAGTGTATTGATTGAAAACTTGAAGAAATTTGGAAGAGTAAGTAAACTAACACTCACATTCTCTGTCTCAAAGGCAATCTATCTAGATCTCTCAAAGGTGGAATAATTATGTGAATACATAAATTTATTTTGCTATGAGTAGTTTATACTGTACATAGCCTACATTATTTATTAATCGCATCTTTTTTATCTAATTTTGTCAGATTATTTTTGCAATGAGAGGGGAAATAATTTACAATAACATACAATTAACAAGATAATTTGTCTGCATTTAACTGACAAATCTGTAGGCTACAATTTACAATAGGCCTAGTACTAAAATAAAATTTTATCGTAATTATATAGAGTTATTAGGGGATATTTTTAATTTGTATGTTTTATTTACGTATTCGTTTGTATGTTTGAAGCCAACAAGTATCAATTTATCATTAGATATTAATAAGACTTACCGTCACAATAGTCTATATTTGTATGTAGTTATATCACTACGGCCGTTTCGGCTATTCAGCCATTTTCAAGTGTTATGCGGGTATTACCGTTGTCTTAGTTTAAAATCACAAATTACGAACACACGACACAAAACAAATACACAAGTTCTTTAAACATTTAAAACATGATGCAGTAGGCCCACTCATGTTTTAAATGTTTAAAGAACTTGTGTATTTGTTTTGTGTCGTGTGTTCGTAATTTCTGATTTTAAACTAAGACAACGGTAATACCCGCATAACACTTGAAAATGGCTGAATAGCCGAAACGGCCGTAGTGATATAACTACATACAAATATAGACTATTGTGACGGTAAGTCTTATTAATATCTAATTATTAATCAGTAGTCGGAATGGCGAAAACAAATATGTATCAATTTATCGTTCGTTTTAAACAATAAACAATTCATAGTTGCCTGGACTGATGAAAATTCTGAACAAATTTCATCAAATGAAATATTTTACTAGAATAACTGTTTATAAAAAAACTTGAACGTGGATTGTTTTATGAAGTATTTTAGTTAGCCTACTACAAATTTATTTTAACATAATTTATCTTTATCAAATAAAGTAATTGTAAGAATATTTTTTATATAATAACGCTTTCTGTACATTATTTCGAATAATGTACATATAAAAAATATATTAACTTTCAGTTCAAAACACATAATTTATAATCTATGATTCAACATTCTGATATTATGTACAGCAAAGTTTGTATACTGTATTAGACAGCATTGGACAGGACACATAGCATCCAAAATGTTGTACAATTATTTGTGTATGAAAAAATGTGTGCAGTGTTTGTATCTAAAATGATTTGAAGTGAAAGAAGGGTAGTATTCCACGTAAGGGAAGTTAATAAACGTATGACCATGTGTTTTGTTTTCATTTTTTACCCTATAACTCCCAAACCAGTATTTTTGGTGTGTTATAAAATGGTCTCCTTCATATACAGGGTGTATATAAAGTCCCGCACGGGCTTAATATTTTCTAAACGACAACAGATAAATCAATAAGATTTGGTACATCAACACCACACCTAAAAATCTACTTTTTTAAGGAACTATCAATTTTCTGTCATATCATGGGGATGTCCCGCAAGGAGTCAGAAGGAAATCTTAAATAGGAGCATAGGTCAATATGCACATCATTTTAAAGGGCTTAGCTAGCAGAGTTTAATGCCGCAAACGGCATTCAAAAAGGTTGATCCAGTACAAAATGGCGGCTTTTCAATCTTTCTCTTGGGTTAAATCCGTCTCTTTCATCTTTCTGATTAGGTCTCTCTTGTCCAACACTTGTTCTTTCCGAACCTGACACTATTAGTATTCGAGAGCTAGGGTTTTTTTATTTTATGCTCTTTTCTTCTTTTCTTAGACGGCGATGATGACCCAAAGGTCTTTCGCCTTTGAACAACAAGAAAAAAAATCACCGATTTTGAGATATTCAAACTTTTACGACGATATTCACGAACAGGCTTGGACTGGCCATAAAAGTAATTGAAGAAGTTCCTAGTGGACCACAGCTTATTTATTTAACCCAAATGGACAGGCCTAATTTATTTTGTTGACCTGAGATTTTCATGGCCAGATCCTGGACAACTGAATGGTAATCGTAGTAATGTGAAAGATACGAATAATGAGCAAAAATAAAAACAGTTAGTGTCATTTCCATAATACCTTGTGACTTGATTTAATATATTGAATATTATTTAACTTATGCCAAGCAGTCATTGTTTGGGTGGCTCCTTTTTCTGTTATAATAACAGCTGTTTCAGTATATCTTATACCATCATCAAATGACAAAAACAATAATTACACACACTCAAAACTAATATTCATTGGACAAAACAAATAAACCATAATTAATAAATGTAATATGTACACATCAAAATCTGTAGTAAAAAATATTTTATTAAATAAAAATAGTTATGCTACACTTACTATAGACAACTATTTACAGAGCTAGTGCACATAGTTATCTCAATAACTCATTGGATCTTGTTAGTTTTTTCTTATTGTTTTGTCTTTAATCATCTAGTAGTGAGGCCATAAATTGTTACATCTATAGTGAGAGCGGTACTGTATACCACTTTGAAATTAACTTATTTAAAATACTAAAAATATATTTAAGGAAATATGGTGTTACTGTATAAGCAATTCACAATTAAATTTTAGTGATAATAACGACGTTTTAATAACTTTAGGATTAATTTAAAGAATACACTGTATCAATTGAACAAAGAAGTCAAATTTTATCAAAAAAAAGTCAAATGTGTAAAAGGAAATATATTTTGGTAATATTAATAATTTGTTGTTTGTCTAAAAGGAAAAAAAATGTAAAATTTAGAAGGAAAAAACTATATATATAATATATATATATATATATATATATAATTATATATATATATATAGTTTTTTTAAATATATTATTTAGAATATATATATTAAATATATATTTATATTATATAAATATATATTTAATATAAATTAATATATATATATAGTTTTTTTTAAATATATTATTTAGAATATATATATTAAATATATATTTATATTATATAAATATATTTATATATTATATATATTTAAATATATTTTTTCACAGTATTATTGCTTTTTCACTAACACAAATGTTACATATTTGTTTGCTACATTGCAAACAAATTGCTCCTCCACAAGAACAACAAACATATACCGGTTTTCTTTTCAGGTTTTGTGGATATCTCCGACAAGTTGTTTTCTTTCCAACTCGATCTGCTTCACTAGTTGTAGGTACAGTACTTCTGATGCAGCTTTATGATCCAATTTTGCTGTTAGAATACGCCCAATTGTAGTTCATAGCTCTTAATTAAGGCTAGTATAATATAATAGTAGTAGTATTGTATAATCTGAAGAATTATTAGAGAGTCTGCTATTTTTTCAAACCATCTATTCTAGACTTATAAGAGTGAATATTTATTGTTAGGTGTAATTTTTGTTTGTCTTATTTTCCAGAAAAACTATTTACATCGCTTTGTATATGTTTTTGAATATACAAAACCAAATCCTGATTTTGCTATTTATGAAATTATTGGTGAGCTAATTAAAAAAGTAAATGAAAACTTCTGTGATGAACCTCTAACTGGTGTTTTATTATACTACCAATGTTATGGTGTCAATATGATTGAGGTATATATTAATGAAGATCTTATTATTATTAAATTATAAATGCTAGTTTTTTTAGGATGGCTTGTAAGAAATGTTCAAATAAAACTCTAGAGAAACAATTAACTTGAACAATAAGTTAAAGAGACATACATTTGATGACTTTTGTAAAAAATATGTGAAATAAAAGCCTAAATACTGAGAAAATTATTCAAATTCCAGTGAAGACTTAATCAACTTACATAAATAATGCAGATATATAACATAACTGCCTCTCCCCCCATAACATAATAAAATGTACATGGTGTTTTCTTATTTATTAACTTTTAAAGCTCCTTAGTTGACATACGCTCTTTGAAGTGTAATATAGTATTCATGCCTTCATTAATTCTGACTCTATTCTTTTGTAACAAAATTTTGTACTTATTTTAGATGGTAAGATGAAATGTTTGAATAAGTTATTAATATGTTTTGTTAATTGCTCATTGTTATTAATATTCATGTATACAGGGTGTTTATAAAAGAACTCCTTGATTTAAAAAAATCATAATTAAAAAACGAAACCAGCAATAAACTATCGGTTTTCAAACTTGAGTTCAGTATATTGTCAAGATTTTTTGGCTAATATTCGATCGCAGTTGGCACCCGTGTATGACCTTGGAGTGAGCGTGGTGGGGGAAGAGCGCCGGCCAGTCACTATTCAACAGTCATGGCTACGTCACAGGAAAAAGCTCAATGTGTGATTTGGTTTATTCAATCAAGTTCAGTGATCACAGTTCAGCGTAATTATAGACGTGAATATGGCGGTGTTGCACCTACTAACAAAACTATTCTCAATTGGTATAATCAGTTTCTGGAAACAGGTCGTGTCTTAAAAGGGAAGTCACCGGGTAGGCCTTCAGTCTCTGAACAGAATGTGGAACGAATCCGTACATCTTGTACTCGTAGCCCTAAAAAGTCATTGGCAAGACGAAGTTTGGAGTTGGGAATAACTAAGTCTACCGTGTATAAAGTGGTGCGAAAGAGGCTTAAATTACGTGCGTATAAGATTCAATTTCTGCATGAAATCAAGATCACTGACAAAGTGAAAAGAGTCGATTTTGCAGTCTTCATTTTGGACAGCATTGAAGAAAATGAGAACTTCCTGGAAAATGTCATATTTTCTGATGAGGCGACATTTCACGTAAGTGGGTCTGTCAATCGACACAATTGTAGGATTTGGGGGTCAGAGCCACCACATGAATTCATAGAACATCAGCGAGACTTGCCCAAAGTCAATGTTTGGTGTGGATTGATGCATGATCGTATCGTTGGACCTTTCATCTTCGCAGAGAAGACAATTAATGGGAATATTTATTGTGATATGTTAGAACTATACGTTTTCCCACAAATAGATGATATTGAACAAGAAAAGAAACCAATTTTCTTCCAGCAAGATGGCGCGCCACCTCACTACAGCAACCGTGTCCGTGATGCGTTAAACTTGCGTTTTCCTAATAGGTGGATTGGTAGATGTGGGCCACTTGCATGACCACCAAGGAGCCCAGATCTGACTCCACTAGATTTTTTCTTTTGGGGACATGTAAAAAACATTGTGTATTCCGAGAAGATCCGTGACATTGCTCATCTGAGGGAGAGGATTGTTGAAGCTGTAGCATCCGTCACACCTGATATGCTGATGAATACCTGGAAAGAAACTGAATATCGTTTAGACGTGGCCAGGGCAACAAATGGTGCTCATATAGAACTTTATTAGGTATGAAAAAAAAACTTGATAACATTCTCTTTAATAATATATAGGTTTAATAACTATTAATTTAACTTTACTGTGTTTTACTAGGCATAAAACTTTAAATCAAGGAGTTCTTTTATAAACACCCTGTATAATATACAAGGATGTATAAAGTTAGGCAACAGCTGATAAACAAACAAACATCACCACAAAATGTAATAATAACACATTGAATTTAGGATATTAAATAAACATTTGCAATAAGAAACTCACATAACTAAAATACACACAGCAATAATAATAAATTTTGGAATGTGTAAAAGAGGGAAAGGAGAGAAACTATTGCAAACATCAAAATAATGATTTACCAGTTTAGGCCATATTAAATTTAATCACTTAAAAGGTTCAACAAGGAACACAAATTACATTCACATATCAATACGATAGGCTATATTTTCAATACGCAATTCAGTTATGAGGAGTTCACAAATAAAAATAGAAATAATTATTTAAACCCTTTTGGCTAAACAAAGTCAAAATAAGATTAATAATAATTTGAGTTGTCTTGGGTTGATGAAAGAAGCAAATAACTTGTAATGTGAACAGTGATGGCCATCTTATCTTGTCACATGGCTAAACAATGGATAGTGGTAATGAAATAGGCTTAAGATTAATAAAACAGATGTCTCTGATGAGAAATAAATATCATTGGCGTTAATTAAAAATTATTTCAATAGTATAATAAATATAACAAGGAAATAATATTAAATAAAATAAAATTTGTATTCAATTAATAGTAAAACTCAAATAAATAGTAAAGAAAATATTTTACTGTAATAGACTATGTTTCATTGACAATATTTTTTGGATACAGGGAAGGTGTTATGGTATTCCATAACATATTCTCAATAAATGTATATTTACAAAAACTAGTTTGATCTAAACCAGCTGGTTAGAGGTTTATTTTATAATGAATTGTAAACCTGCTCAACTACTACAGTAATTATAAAATAAAGCAAATAATGGAGGAAGGGGGGATAGTTGGAGAGTCTTTGTAATGAAGAAATGGAAAGGGTAGAAAATATATGACTTCTATTGCATCTGAAAGTACTCAAATTAAACATACAGTTTTTTGATTTCACAATAGAATTTTTTATGGCCTAATACTGTGGACTGTTATTTTGAAACAAGTTGTGCGGAACAAAATGATTTATTTGATAAGAAAATTGGTTGATTTATGGAATACTACCTCTAATTATTTATAAAGTTAATACAAAGTTCTGTTCTAATCCTATTTTATACTAATCATTCTAGAATATCAAAAATCAATTTTTTTTTCTTTCATGATATTTTATTTTTGAATATATATATATATATATATATATATATATATATATATATATATATATATATATATATTGTTGTGGGGTTAGTTAGAGGAGAAAACCTTGCAGTCATCATTGTGTAAAGAATAGAGATCCCTAGCCCTCAAATCCTCTAATAATATCAGTATCAGAAAACAAGAGTTGGTCAAGAGAGATCCAACGATCTACCTCAAGTCTAGATGAAGAATATATTAATAGATCGTGGCTCAGGATTACCACACTATACTCAGTACAAGTAAGCCCCTGTGGTGTGTATAAAGAGAAAAAGAAAGTATTAATAACTTCTATGCAATCAGTTTAACAGACTTTTTATTAAAACTTTTTCATTGTTATTATAACCCAATAAAAATCCAAAGAAATTGTAAAACTTGTATTTTTTCAGGGATCTGAAGAGACCATTTTGAAACATTTACAAGAATTAGTTAATTCAAAAATTATTATTCAGACTGTTGGGTGTATTAAGATTTTACTGACTGTGTCACACATAAAAACTGTGAGTAAAAGATATTGAATTATAATTATGGTATTGCTTTCATACACTTTGTATGGATCCATCTTTACTTGATACAAACCTATTTCTATTGTATATTTAGAGATGCTATTTCTATTCAATCATGAAGAGTGTGTTGATGCATAATCCTAGGGCTGTAGGAGTTTGATCCCTATGTATAGTGTTGAGCATTAAAATCACACATCAAAAGAAATGGGGCAGGCAACTGTCTGATAAGGTCAGTTCCACTTCCACAGAACTGTAATTAGGTGGAAAGTACATACGGCAAATGGTCATTTTGTGTGGTGTAGTGATCGACATTGATACTGCTTGTAATGAAGTATTAAGGTTCACAGATGTACCTCAGATAGAGTTGTGGGTGAGTATTCCCACTCCGCCTTTAGCAATAATAATCACCTCTGCAGTGACATAATCCTGAATACGTCCTCAAACCAAATGAGGGGGGTTTATCGAAGTGAGTCTCTTGCATACAAATAAATAAGGAGGATGCCTCATGTATGAATACATTAAGATCTTCAATGTGATTCTCATGCTATTAACGTTCCATTGTATCTATTTAGATTTCTGGCCATATTTATAGATATAAATATAAAATTTAGAAAGAACAATAATCATAGGTGAGCAACTTAAAATGGATTAGGACCAGAATTATACTCCTTACTTGCCTGGTCTGATGGTGGTGGATGAACCAGTTGGTTTTATTTTGGTGGTGGACTGAGTTGACGCCCAAGATGTTTTGGAAGGGGTTTGTAGACCCAATCTGGGGGGAACCTCTACTTTTTAAATTTGTATTATTAATTTTGTTTATGAATGGCTTTTATCTAGAAATCAATGGTTTAGGTTTTGACTTTATTACAGGAGAACAAGTTACAGACATGTTTTTTTTAAAGATGACTTAATTGGTGGTGATAAAGTCTTTTTCTTGAACACACTTGAGTCCATTTGCGACTTCGATCTTAAACCTAGGACAGAAGCTGTTGATATTTTTGGAGTTACCTTTTTTGATGGAGTTAAATTCCCAGAAGATTCGGTTTCATCAGAAACAGTTTTAGAAGAAATGGATAGTTACTGAACCATTTGCTCCATTAGCAATTTAACCATTTTGAAAATTCTTCACAGTTTGCACATGACAGTAATTTATTTGAAGCTTCAACAGTAGAAGGCTTTTGCTACAACTGCATGCTTTGAAGCATCACATATCTTTTGAGCATCATTAAAAGATAGTTTCTCTTTCAACAATATACTCAAAACAGCTTGATCGTTTTTCTATCTACTACAGTTGAAGGAACATGCAGGATGAGCACCGCCACAATTTGGATATTTGGTGTCATTCTTGTACCCTTTCAAACCATATTGACCGCATACCTCCAGTTTGGTACAATTATAGCTCACATGGCCAAAACCCTGAAATTTAAAACTTAAAATTTATTATGAAAGGAGAATCCTTGAACATGTCTTTCCCTTCCTCCGTATTATAAAACACTAAACATTTTGGAGTTGATAACTCGAGGGGTTGTGAAGCCACCTTCTTTATTTCTTCACTTTCTCACTAATGTGAATAGAATCATCAGACGAGGATGAACATAGTCTCTTTACACTAATATTTTTATCTGTTAGAATGTCTATGAATTGTGTGCGAGTTGTGCCCAATTTACACTTCAATGCATCCCATACAGCATTTCTAAACTCACCATACAGAGGAAGTGAGCCAATTTTTTCTACCTCCTTCTCATAAGTCAAACAGCAATAAGAGTTCAGATATGCCTGGTAACAATGTGTCCTATTCTCAATCGGGCAACCAATGTGTTGGTCGACCATGGTACATCTCGATGTAATGATGTCTCAGCAAGGGTTTTTTGAAAATTAAAGAGAAAGGCTTTGTGCTGTTTATCTACTGTTCAATCCAAACATCTTTAAACTTCCTTCCAATCTCTCTCAACCCCCCCCCCCAGAGAGATCTAACTCGTAGGTAGAGGATACAGGTTTCTTTTGGCTAGGTTAACCAGGTGATTCAGTTTTTCTATTGCCTGGAACAGCACAATGACCAACTATCCATTCAAAAGTTAATCATTTTTATGTGTGATTTCCTCAACATGTGTATTTCTTCAGTGCTATAGTAAAATTCAGTAGTAAAGGTGATCTTGAGTCTGACAAAATATTATTAGCAGGGATAGTAATAATATAGGGCAAGTGCTCCATTAATTCCAAGCAGTTTGCTTCATTATTACAGGAAGATCTAGATGGTAGTAAAATTAATTCTGTATTTTTCGTTTAGTCATAGAAAATCTTGCCCGTTGTCTCCAACAAATCTGCCAGTGAAACTCATGGTATCTAGTTTTGATTCCAAGGTTGACGAAATTAAACATAATGAATAATATTATATTGTTTTACAGATAAGATTTTTATATTAGCAATAGTTTTTAATAGTATTATTTTACAGAGACTCTTCTACAATTGGACATACTTTACAGGCCAACCTCAGACATTACTTAGTAAAATTGATGTTAACAGCACTCTAGAAGAAACAAGTAAACAACTTAGAGTGGTTATTTCTAAACTGTTTGCTACATGGCAGTACCTAAAAACTCAACCAAAGGTATTGTATTTCTTTACTACAGAATTCAGCTTGCAACTCTTCAGATTTTCTCCTTAGTTGAGTGTCATATATCTAAACTCAACATTATTAATCTTACTTTTAATCTGTGTCCTAGCATATTTTTGTAAAATTCATTTCTTCCATTAATACCAGTTGAAAACACTTCCTTTTACCTACACAATGTTTTATATCAACCACTTTAGCCATTTTAGAAATTTTTTATAATAATAGTTTTCTAATATCTACATTGTTATCTAACAAGTTATGGTATCGATATCATACCAATGGAACACCTCATATTTAACCAAATTAAAACTTGCACACACTGTTTAGAAGTTACCAGAACAGTTTAACACACTGAGTGCGAAGCACATGGATCCGCGTGGTGGTGCCTGCACATCAGGGGCTCACCACGCAGATCCGTGTGTAGTTACAGTGGCCTGCACTATTGTTTAGTGTGAGCTCAGCTTTTGGGCGAGACGGATCGTATTTGGCGAGCGTGTTGTGTAGTTCCAACGGAACATTTTCGTGTTTTTCGTTATCCGATTCCGATATTATTTAGTGTTTTTGTTTTGTCGTTTTGGTAATTATTTTTATTAGTGTTTGTGTTTGTTTTATTGCTGTATATCTAGTTATAATCATGTCTGACAATGATAACAGTGCTAGTGAGGATGACCCAGCGACTGACTCTGAGTATAGTGGCGACAGTTCGGACAGTGACACTGATTACGTCATACCCGATCCACAATGGGCAGCGCATACCAATGGCCTTCACGATTTCGCGTTTACTGGAAACACTGGTTTGTCCGCCAAAATACCGGGTAATAATAAACCAATTGACTGGTTTTTTTTTTATGTTGGATGAAGTGTTTTTGGAAAGAATTTGCCGTGAAACAAATAAGTATGCCTTGGAATTATTTTGTGGACCAAACGCCACTGAAAAGTCGCGTGACACCAGATGGAAAGACATTGATATGCCAGAATTGAAAACCTTTATTGGGCTGCTGATTCACACAGGCACGATTAGACTGAACCGACTCCAAGATTATTGGAAAACAAATAGGTTGTTCAACTTACCGCTGTTTCGAGAACATATGAGCCGTGATCGGTTTCTCATCATCCTACTTGATTATTTCAACAATAAAATGTCCCACATATACTATCCCTGTAAAGAGTTGTCTCTGGACGAAGCGATGGTTTTATGGCGAGGAAGGCTCGTGTTTCGCCAATACATCAAGGGGAAAAGGCACAAGTACGGGATCAAGTTATACTCGCTCACTGAACCTTTTGGTCTGACGTTGAGATTTTTAATCTATTCAGGAAAAGATGGTGAACTGTCAGGCCAAGGACATAACATACATCTAAGGTAGTGCTGAGTCTCATGAGAGGAAAACTTGGGAAAGGCCATTCGCTTTTTATGGACAACTACTACAACAGCTATGATTTGGCCTCTAAGCTGCTGTCAGAAAAAATGTACTGCACTGGAACGTTGAGAGCGGACAGAAAGTACAACCCTCAAGATGTCAAAGGTGCTATACTAAGGAAGGGCGAAACAATTGCGTGATACGCGGAAGGCGTCATGGTCGGCAAGTGGAAAGACAAAAGGATTGTGATGTACCTGTCTAGCCAGTATGAAAACGATATGGTGACTATGGTAAACAAAAGGAGGCAGGAGGTGCAGAAACCTTTGCCTATCGTTCAATATAATGCCCACATGAAGGGCGTTGACAGATCTGACCAGATGCTCTCATACTACCCGTGCAAGAGGAAAACCCTGAGGTGGTACAAGAAGATTTTTATACACGTTCTCCAAATGATCCTGGTCAACAGCATGCAGCTGTACAACATGCATACAATTGGGAAAAAAATGTCGTTGTATAACTTTAGATTGAGCGTGATTGACAGTCTCCTACCTCCAAAGCACGCTCCTATCCATACACCATCTCGCAATTCTCTACACAAGCTTGTACAAAATGAGGAACGTGACAAAAAAGGGGACCGGAAGAGAAAGGAATGTAGGGTATGCACCAAACACGAAAAGAAAAGGAAAATGACAACTTTTACATGTTCCGTGTGCCCAGGAAAACCAGGTCTATGTGCTGTCAACTGTTTTGACAGTTTTCATAGAAACATACAGTAAAGCCCAGACCAACGAAGAAACTGTATATATGTATATAGCCAATTGTGTATTTTTTATGTCTTGGAAACTAATAGCTGATAGTGTTTTATATGATTCGAGTGTGTTTTCCGCCTATAACGTCAAACAACAAACTATTATACGCTTCCCTGGATCACCAAACTCTCCCCCGGTGCTTACCGCGCGGATCTGCATGGTGACTTGTGATGTCACATACGACGCCATTTTAGATCACAGATGTTTTCTATCATCATAAACTTCCTTCTAATAACATAAGGTAAGATTTTAATAATAATTTAAAATTCAGTTTCTAGGATACCTCCTTTGTATTGTCAATGTGTTAATACATAAATGCTGTATGTCCTCCAGGTTAATCTATTGAGAGATTATGTCATGCACACATGCAACCTATTCTATTATGCAACTAATTCATTAATCAACCTCAACCTGGAGATTTAAAATTCTAGCTGGAGTAATTAGTAAAACTGTCAAATTTCTCTTATCCTCACAGTTTGTTGTTTAAATTGTAAAAATCAATGTTTGGTGTTTGTCATTGTCTATTCTTCAGTACTGATATTATATATGTATATATATATATATATATATATATATATAATATTATAATAATAATCTATAAAAATGTGTAATGTTAAACCCTTTAGCTTAAACATGTAACTCATACATCATCAGTGTTCAGAGAAAAATTGCAAAAATACATAGAACCCTGCAAAATTAAAAATTTCAAGATATTGATTTATTATGCTTGTGGTTAATGGTTTTGTTTATATATATATATATATATATATATATATATATATATATATATATATATAAATTTGTTAATTTATATAAATATATTATTAATTAAGGTTGATTCTGAATGATTAACCATGTCTAAGCGCATGAAAATTAGTACAGTAAAAACTAAAAATAGCTACATATTTCTCTCAAAAAGGTAAAAATTAAACTGGAAAAGTGATATTTTTTTTTAATAATGATTTTTATAAAAAGATATTTTAAGATTTGCATTTTCAATTTAATAAATACTTCATAAGATGTTAGTTTTAAAACCATTGTTAATTTTTTATAATGGACAGTTACTGTTTAAATTAATTTTTTGAATAAGAAATCCTGATTTTGTAATATAATTATAAATAAAAGGTGTATTGGGATTGCATAAAAGGCAGAACAATCGCAAGCTAAACCTCTTCTGAAAATGACAGTCGACTCTTAATTCAGATGGATTGGAAAGTATACAGGGGTTAATGGTTGGATTCCTGGGAAGAAAACAGGTTAAAAGGGGGGGGGGGATTATTTGACAACCTGAACCAAGTGATCTGAGTATGTATAATGGAGTCTCCAGGAAAACACAAACCTTTTTTTAGTGATAGAGCTGGAGACACTTCAACATATCCTACTCGACTGCACTGAGAAAAACACTCTACACACTAAAATGAAAAACTGTTCCAAGATAAACACCAGCCAGTCCAATCTGGTGAAGAAGATATTTAAGGACAAGTCTTTGCTGATGTTGGCTGCTTGGATTGTATGAGATACATTGTGTTGTTGGTATCCTTTAACGCTGGTTTGCACATACTAAGAAGAAAGTATAAATATACACAGTGGACCTAACAAAGCTCTAATAGTTTAAATTTAACATATTTACAGAATTTTAGAAGATAAATATGAAATTTTATTGAAAAGTAATGATTTTTCTGAAAAAAATCTGTTTTTAGATTATATATATATAATACAAAGTAATCATGAAACATAGACACTTGAAATGAATTCAAATGAAAAATTGATGTTCATTGTTATTTATAAACCCATAATTTTTTTTTGTGTTACAAGTGTCTATTTTCTTCTTTTAATCATAAATTGGTGAATTTTCATCATACGGCAAAAATTAAGGACTGAAACAATTAAATTTACCAAAAACAGATATATTTTATATGATGTATGGTTCTAGAGTTACTAACAATTAAAGTGTGTAAAAATCGTATATGCGACATAGGTGTAGTTTCTTCATGACCTTTAAACGGCTATAGCTCGGTCAATTTTAATCAGATCCAAAAAATGAGAAAAAACCGAAAATTAGGGAATAGTTTCCCATAGTTAGTTACACTTATATTTATGAATGAATTTATATGATTTATTTCAGACATAATAATGACAGTGCCCAATACAACATTTTTTTAAAAGTACTTGTACAGAATTAAAATTTGGGAAATAGGTGTCTTCTGTGTAATTGAATTTTAACCAAACCTGGCAACTATTTCAAGTGGTCCTAGCTCCTCCACTTAACTACACATTGGAAAGAACTAAATTCTACATCAAGTGGTCCCTGAGTAATATTGGAACCCACAACTTTTGGCACCAATTCTTGAATTGATGCTTTTTACTTATAGGGCCACTTAGGAATAGTCTCTCTTTTAACTGACATTATTTATAACAAACTGAAACTTATGATCCATCCTAAATAACACAAAGGACTAGCCCACTAATCAATGACTTTTTATATTAAATAATAATTCCAATGTAATCACCATTTTCAGTTCAAATCCTCGCTAAAAATTAATTTTCAGATATTTACATAAAATATTAAATTTTATCCATTCAAAATTATTTCAATAAGTTATTGTGATTTTTTTTAAATACTTTACACAGTTACAAATTAATTCATAGTTGCAGGTATGAGCCCACAAAGTATATTGACTACTACACGAATATTTATAGTTTAAAATTTCATCTTTTATTATTAAAGCCAGCAAATGTTAGAAAAAACACAATTTTTATTTAAATGTATATCTTTATATAGAGAGATTGTAACTTATACATGTTTTATTATGATAATCTATAGTTCTGCTAACATATGTATTTGATTTAAATACATTCTTCTGCCATTTCTACCATCCTTAACTTCCGTCAATGTAATCCAAAATATGTTGGTAGAAAATAAGTCAATGCTAGGAGTTACAGAAAAAAGTTCTCAAATCAAAAAATGTTTTCTCTTTCCCTCATGGAAGGGGTGTAAATTTGTAGAGCAGTTGTTCCAGACAATTTTTTATCCTCCCTTACCACTAAAAACAAATGATCTATTCTTTTTTAATCACTTTATTTATTCTTCTTCAACTAATGCTTTGGTAGCAACTGGAAGTAATTTTTTGTTTTATTTCGGATGGGCACTTTCCCATGTTAATCTGTTAGAGGAGTGATCCTTAATCAGAATTTCAGATTCTTAACAAACTTGGCTATCTGATCAGATAATAGAACATTTGACTTTTGGTTACATTTTAATTTTTTTTCATATTACACATGAACTTTGGGAGGGGGGAATGGTTTGACATCTTGAGACCTTAGGGGTTAAATTTAATAAAAAATTTCATAGAATTATTAGATAAGATTTTAATTTTTTTAACAAATTTCAAAACTTGTAATTTTATATAATTTTCCAGAATCGAACCCCAGAATCTCCTTTCCTGTTACATGGAGGAGAAAAGCCCTAAATAAGTGTTTCACTTTCAATGTATTGTTCTCTTTCCAATGGACATATTGCATAATCTGGAACATTCATTTTAGTTTTTACTATGAGTTATGGAGAGTAAGATAATGGGATAACATACTATAATAACCTGTTGTCATAGCAATAAGAAACTAAATAAAATAATGTTTTAATATTAATTCCAGACATTCGAACGGCTTACGAATATTGAAAAATTAACAGATTCAATGACAACAAATTTACCTGAATTCTCAAGACTTGAATTTGTTTTAGCTACACCAGCATTGCAGGATTTGAAGGAATTTGTTGATTCTCAACGAAACATTCACCAGCCTATACTGTACCAAGGTGATTCCATAAGCATTAGAATAAAATAATAACCACTATTAGAGCTATAAACTAACTAATAAACAATGGTATGAAACTATAATTAAATTAAGAATATTAGTGATGTACCTTTTTATACATCATTATATAGTAATTTGCTTATCAAAGTAGTCACTTCATAATGCGACCGTGTTCGAAAACTAAGTATCATGAGGCAAAAAACAGAATGACTATCTATTCATTTTAAAATAGTTTTATTATTAAAAGAAAGACAATACTTTAAACTACTTTTTCATATAATTTCCACCTATATAAGGATATTATCGTAACGTGAAACCAATTTCTGAGTACCCTCTTCATAAAATGATGCTACCTGTGAAGACGGCACTTTGAGATTGAGATCATCATTATCATATACATGCCTAGCAAAAAACATTTTAAATACAGTAACAAGTGAAAGTGAAAGTTACATGGTCTTTAGTCTGGGCTGTAGAGGGGGGTTTGAGCTGATTAGTTCTTGGGTTTGAGCTGCAGTAAGTGGTTAAACATTATCATGAAGGAACACAACACTGCAACTAAGCATGCCTCACATTTACTTTTTTTTTTTTTTTTTTTTTTTGGATTGCATGACATTTAAGGTCTACCAAACTATCAACATTTATTGTTATATTACATGATAGGAAATCAACAAACAAATTTTCTAAAGGTTCCAAAACACAGAACTCATGATGAACTTCCCAAATAGAAATATTTGCTAGATTTTCTGCTTTTTTCAGAGATTTGACTTGACTCCACTTCATAAATTATTGTTTTCATTCAAGCATAATATGTGACTACCACGTCTAATTACCACTGATGATCTGGCTTAAAAAACCATCTTCTTCATCTCTACAAGGTACTGCATGAGAGCACTGCACCCATGTAAGCATTTTATGCTTCTCTAGTAAAGTAGGAAGCAACAAAGTTGGTAGAAAGTGCTATTCATTTCGCCCACCTACTACCATACTAGTAGGTTTCACAACCACTGTCTCTGTGTATACTCTCATAACTGTCTGAAAATGAGAATCTATGATTGATATTTACTAATGAATAGTTTTTTTTCTACTACAATCATGTTTATATCAACAAATAAATCATGATACATCTGACTATTAATATTGTGATTAGTTTCATATTAAAGTAAGTTGTTGATAGACCTAACAATCTTTAATAATAATACAAAAATAATTACTTTAAAAATAAGTACATTATCAAATTTATAATATATTATTAATTACTATGTAATTTGTATTAATTAAATTTTATATTATCCAGAAACATTATGCTGATGAAGTATAAGGTATAATATAGTCACTGTTAAATTATGTCACTTTAAAGGATCTCCAATTAAAAACACAACACTCATACATTACTTTTATATGTAATAGTATTGGAGATAGAAATATTGAATTTCTTGATTAGAGAGGTCATTGCTGGATAGAATTTTTTTAAAATAATTATTAATCCAACAGAATTAATTTCTTTTTAGTAATGCAAAACTATCAGGTAATGTCCGCAGAAGGATAGAAGTGGACTGCCTGCCGGCCCTGCCAACTAGGCTGCCTCTTACTATATTCATCATGAGCATAACGTCAATAGTTTAAATGATAAGACACAATTTCATACAGTAGTTAAAATTTGTTGGTATTCACAACCTTCTGTTCTTATAAAGTTTTAAGCTGCACAAAATCATCATTAATGGCCACACAAATCTTTCTCTAACTTGCAAGTTTTTCCAGTTTCCATTAAACTGCCTTCACAGTCGGCATAGCTTTCAATTACCTTAATCATACAAATTCTATAAAACATACCGTAAACAATAACTACTTCTTCCATAAAGGCATCTAGAATCAGCTAATATATGAAGGAGGTCAGCATGCAAACACACTGAGACTACTGATGTGCTCCAGCTACCACATTTCGATACTTAATTTCCGAACAAACCACATATTTCACTTATTATATTAATTTCAAACTGTTAGAGCCATAATGCTCCAAATCTTAAATCAATTAATGATTTTTTAAATCTAATAAATAGCCTATAGTTTTAATTTACATTATTTCCTTAGTTTAGTAAATTAGCTAGTGAAACAGCCTAATCACTCATTAGTTTAACTTCTCACCAAAGAAAAGAGTAACATTACTTCTACAACAAATATCTCATGACAGACAATGTTCCAATGAATAAGTTGCCACTTTTAGTTACATGTTTGAAACATGCAAAAGAGAATAGTGACTTAGTATTAGTAATAAAGTTATTTATTGTTAGTAATCAAGAGGTTTTCTTTAGTGAGACTTGTGTTTTATTCTTTATAACAGGAGTCCCATAAAGTATGGAAGATTTAATAATGTAAAAACTTTTATTTAATGGAAAATATCAGATTATTATTATTATACTTTATTAGTCTTTTTGACAAATAATATTTGTATAGACAAGTCAGTAACAAGATTATATACAAAATAATAAAAAAACAAGTCATCAGTCACAATTATAAAATTACAAAAAAGGGAAACACAATAACTAAATTGATCATATAAACAATACTACAATAAATTACAGATAGATGATTGCAATTATACCCATATAACAATAAACCATTGACAGAAAAGTTTTCACACACAACTGTCAACATTAATGTCAAGCTGCCAAATAACAAGAGATACAGGCAATATATAACTACTCACAATAAAACAAATTCTAACAATCATGAATAGCCGCAACAATAAATAACTTCTTATCTTTTCCATGGAATTCCTAGTTCAGCGTGTTGTTATTGTGAAAACACATAACAAGAATGATGAATGTTATGCGGAAACAATTTGTAAAATTGCATGGAATTTTTGGACAATGAGAAGCACCAAATCTGTCAACTGTGCAGAGATTGGTTAAGAAATTCAAAAAAAGCAGCTTCGTTATTAAACAATAACTTCATCTGAATGCCTATAAAATCCAACTAACACAAGAACTCGAACTGTGTGACCACTTGACGTGCAGAGAATTTGTTAATTGGATATTGGGTGAATTTGATACCGATAGTGATTTTTCCCACAAAATCATCTTTAGCGATGTGGGACACTTCCACCTCAACGGGTATTTAAACAAACAAAATAGCCATATTTGGGGTACAGAAAACCCTCGTATCATTCACGAGAAACCTCTGCATACACAAAGAACAGCTGTTTGGTGCAGGTTTTGGACTGACAGCGTGATTGGGCCGTATTTCTTTGAGAATAAGGCTGGCGAACATTACCGGAACATGATAATGTTGTTTTTGTGGCATCAACTGGAAGATATGGAATTGGTAGGCATGTAATTTCAGCTGGATGGCGCAACCACTCATAATACTCACGAAACAATTACTTTATTATCTGAAAAGTTTCCTGTATATCTTATCTCATGCAACGGTGATCAGAATTGGCTACAAAGGTCTTGTGATTTAACACCATGCAACTTCTTCTTTTAGGGATGTGTGAAATCACATGCTTATATCCGCCAACCCACGAACAATTTTCAAACTCAAGTAACAGATTTAACGAATTATTGGTGATATTGAGCAGGTAGGTCATCAAAAATTGCAATCGACAGACAACAGTGTGCCAGCAGAGTGGCAGAGGATATTTGTCTGATATTGAGTTCTAAATTTAACTGTTGTAAGTGTACTTTGTATCTGATATTTTCCAATAAATAAAAGTTTTTACTACATTATTAAATCTTGCGTACTTTAAAGGACACCACTTAAAATGTTAGTAAAACTCTGTTTCCCTTCTTTTTCAGAAATGGTATGGCCACAGCAAACTGACTATGTACCATATGGTGTGTTAACTAAAAAATCACTTGGATTGTCACCTGAAGCAGAATTTGACTTTGTGAATAATTAATTTCTTAAGTATTTTTAATTAAACAGTTAATTATTGTTTTACTTTCAAATATATAAAAATCTATGATGAAAATAAAGAACATACAATTTACATGTTTGTTCACTTAGCACTGGCTCTCCTTGAAATATCATCTACTATGATAAAACTAATCTATTAGTTGAATTCTGAGTGTTCCGATTCACTTCAAACATGCATTTCAGTTTTGCCCATATTTTGGGTTAAAGATTTTTGTATACTCAAGTTGTTTATTTGGTGTGATTTAGTAAAAGTTATTCGATAAGAAAATATTTAACAAACAAAATTTTGATGCACATTTTAGTAACCCATATTGAATTTTTCTGTTGTTGTTTAATTTTGGTCAAGTTTAATCAATACGGAAAAAATTGGGCAAATATTAAAAATTTTGTTGTTTAAAGGCAAAAATAAATTAAGCTTTGGTAAATGTTTTTCAGCTCATTTCCTCATTTTTAAACACAGTTGTAAATTTAATTGTATTGATTATAGGGGTCAAGCAGAACCTGTTTTCTGTGATCTTTCATAAGCTTTCAAGATTTTGTTGGAAATGATTAATTTTTATAATTTGCACGGGAAATAAAATAATTGGATTAATTCATATTTATTTAATAAAAAGGCATAAGGTAGTCCTATTCTGAACTCCCATATTCAACATGGGAGTCAGTCCTTCATTGTGTACCTCAGAGATCAATTCTGTGTTGGGTCCATTACTTTTTTTAATGTATGTAAATGAATTGTCACGAAATGTCGCACTTGCTACTCTTAAACTATTTTGTTAACTATTCTACATTAATAGTGGTAGGCGGTAGTATTGTAGAGCTAGCAGTTTCTGAAGATATAGGCTAGCTTTGTTTAAGGCAAAAAACTAGTTTTGCATAATTTGAAATTAAACAAAAAAAAAAAAAAAATTATTTATCTTATAGTTTAATGAAATTTGAAATACTTTTCTATTTAAAGGAGAGGAAGAAATTCAAACACAAGAAATATAAAATGATGAAATTTGAAAAATACTTTACCTATATCTGTTAACGGCTGAAATATGGAGTGGTTTTCTGTGAAACTCTGTTCAATCCAGAATTTTTAGACTTCAGAAAATAATAATGTTTATTTTGCATTTTAATCAGATATGAGAACATTTTTTTTTCAAAAACAAAATAAAGTTACCCAGTAGTTCTATTTATGAAATTTTAAACCATTAAAAATCAATTTAGAGTATTTTTTAAATAAATCAACACGACCTTAATGTATCATGCGAAAGCAAATTCTCCAATTTCCAATACATAAATTAAATTTTTTAGAGAATGGTGTAAATTATTCTGGTTTGAAGCTTTACACCAACTGTTCTTGCAAACCTCACATTAAATAAAATAAATTCTAAACTATGATATCCGGAGAGGGTTCAGTCTGCTATCTCATAGTGCTAAACACTTTTTTCAATACCCCAGTTTTGTCCAAATGATTCAGAATTTTAACTTTATTCCATCAGCCTGAACCACTGAGAGAGGAGGTCCAACTCTCCTGATAACCAGTTATTTCTAAGAATTAATTATGTAATTAGATTTAACTAATTTAAAGAAATAATTATAAAACTTTGGTAATTTGTTTTTATTCAAATTTAAAATCAACTGTTGTTATTTAATGGTAACTAACTTTCAATTGTACAGCAATCTATAAAATCATCAAAATTATATTTATTCTTAATTCAAAAAATGTTATTACAAAAAGAAAGACATAGAGCATAACATTTTACTAAATTAGTATTTTTGATGTTGATATAAATAGAAGCAAAACTTTAGTAAAATCTCTTCAAGTTAAATTGCCATGGGCCAAGGCCAAAGTTCAACTTAACAAGTTATCATAGACAAACTGACTTTAATTAATTATGTAACAAAGTGTTATAGCTAATTGCATGATAAAATCTTGAAGTAATATAGTATGTTAAATTCTTAATCTGATTAAATTGTTAAAAAATAATATTTGATGAAATTCTATACTTTAACAAACAACTATAAGTTTTAGTTTATATTTACTAAAATAATAATAATTTGATTCAGCTCAGTTTGTAGATTTTCTCCAATGCACTGATCAGAGACTTCTTAATATGCACATTTTGTGAGGCTCTAACACAGTGAATAAGGGTTCTGCATACAAAACTTTAATTCCTAACAGCACGAAAAAATCAAGTAAAGAATCTTGTCTCTTGAGTTACAGATGTAATTAATATTTTTTAAGGCGAAATACCATTGCGGTCATTTGCGTAACAAAATTGAGCATGAAAGTGCTCCTCCTTTATACATACAAATGACAAAACAATACAACAAACATACAATTTTTAAGAACAATAACAGGACAAATACAAATTAACAAATAAAATTAAACCACAACATAACATGTTACAAGGCTGTAAAATGACCCTGGGGAAGAGTTAACAATTATAAAATAAAACATATATTTACAGGGCTGTAAAAGGGCCCTGCAATGAATTAAGAAGAATTAAATTTAAAAGGAAAACTAAACATAATATTGCAAAGTTGTAGAATGACAATTAATAATAATATTGTATAGCCTATTTAATATGTGAGGACGTCTGATCTTCGGCAGAGAAACAGGTTCCCGCACACTATTTGGTGATGAGGGAACTGAGCAACTCAAACAGCTCCCGGTACTCGTAGCATTTGCATAGAAGTAACCCACCCAACCACTTGCTCCCTTCAAGCTGCACACAATAAACTAATTTATAACTGCCTTAATTACGAGTTTATGATTACTCTTTCTTTAATATTCTGCACCTTGAATAGACATGATATATTAAATATTGAATCTGATGTGATTTTGTTATAACTTATTTCTTTGTACAGTTAATCTGGTATAAGAAACCCTATAAAAATTAAACAAAGATGCAGGAATAGCATCCAAAACTTCAGAAATGACATGAACTTGTTCAATTTTCTGCCATAGTGAAATTGAATAAAAATGTTCTACAAAATTTGCTTCAAATACAAAATTTTTTTGGAACTTTAACAACATTTTATAATCTTTTTAATGAAGTGAAAGTGAAACAGTTAAAATATTTTTAAAAAATTCCTAACTACGGTATTTAAATATCAATAATTCAGCTATCATAAGAGTGGTGATACCCTTGGAATGTTTAATTAACTTTCTATTTTTTTATATCAACAATAATTTTATTTTATTTTACACACACACACAGATGAAAAAACTATAAATCACACAAAAAGTTAATTAACCCTGGATTACTCCACTTTTTTAACGTACCCAAAGACGCCATGTTTTTTTAATGTAATTTCAGCAAAAATTTATGTGTTATTTCTGGATATACTTTAATTAAATGGTAGACTGAAGGAATCTTCAAAATCTTCTTGTTTGGGCTGACATCCCAAAAATTCTGCTTTGCACCAAAAAATGTATTAAATGAATTAAAACAATAACAGACCTAGACAAAGTTGGCCAAAAATCCTGTTATGTTAAGGAGGAGGAGAAGATAGGGTTTAGACAGGGGTTGTAACAGTAGTGAATTACTAAGATCTAATTGTTCCTTTAAAACTAAATTTGAGTTCTTATTGATTATTCTCTACATATTGTAAGCCTTCCCCCAGACAAAAAATACGGCAACCGGTGCCTGAAGTAAGAAAAATGCATTTTGTATGGCAAACTCTAATGAAAGCAGCTAATCAGTAGACGATTGGCCCTGTCTAAAGTCACATTGTTTATTGCAAAGCAGCCGGTTAAAAACAAGACACTGATTGACCATTCTCTCTACCAGCTTAGAAACAATTCTATTTTATTATTATTTTTTTAATGAAGTAATTTGTAACCCCACACTTTGGTGCGTTATTTGAAACAATTCAATGTTATTTAATAAAAGTCTGATATTTCAGAAATTATTATTTAATAAAGTTGGGCGCCATTTTGTAATGTTTTATTACAAAAATAAAATAAAAATAAAAAATTATTACTCTCGAAAAGAGTAACTTGAAAAAATTAGATACTTAAAAAGTATCTCTGAGGTCGCAAGTTCTTTTAAAACAGTGTACTTTGTAGAATATTAAATAAAATCCAGAATACTTTTTTTCTGAAATGTACATTTTATTATTAATAAACAACATATAACATCAGTATTCATACAAATCAAATATCACCTGAAAAGATAGAATTATTATAACATCCTACATACTAAATTAATCAAAAAATTATATTCATTAAAATTTTATTTATTATTATTTTTTATGGTTGCAACCTACTTTTAAATTGAAATTTCTAAGTATTCAGAAGCTAATATTTATTCATCTTACATAATTACTTTCATAAAACTCTAATTCTTTTATAAGTTCAAAACATCAAATTCAAAGAGTTAAATTAGGAAAATCTTTTATTTATAAAAGATTTCAATAATTATATTCCAATAACACATTATCTCTCTTTATAAAAACATGAGACGATTCTATAGACATAATATTCAAGTTTCAACAATAAATTAAAAGTTTCAATTAATTATATTTCTTAGTTTCTATAGAAAATAGTTTAGGCATGTTATACCAGACATACATTCACTCATAAAAGTCAGTTGAAGACAGGTGGCATCGTTTTACCGAAAGGACATCTCCTGTTTTAAAATTAACTTTTTTAGTTTTCTATTTCACTTTTATGAACGTCACAATTGTTTACTTCATCGTTAGTTCAAAATATTCTATTCAAGTTATTTAGTTTTTCTTTAAAACACAGTTACTTGTTCTTTCTATACACGTTTTCCTGCTTACGTAATGCACTTTGTCCATTACACCATATTATACAATCATGTCTTTTCATTTTCAAAAGTTTATTTCTGACTGATTGAAACTAACTCACATTATTACATACAGTAATAATACTTCTAAAACAATTCTTAGTTCCTTAGAAAAATACCTTCTTTCGACATCTCCACATTTTCTCGGCAAACATACTTATATTCTGAGCGTGCTCTCCCTTTGAATGTTAAACTCGGACTGAAATGCCCCAGTTGATAACAGCTTTCGTTCTTTGTGTTCAAATTGTTAATTTTGAATTTTCTTACAACTAAATTTATAGCTGTTTTAAATATTGACATACATAAATTTCTCTGATCATTTTGTACTAATTTTATTTTCTTTATTTACTTTATTCATTTTATTCAAAAAAACAAAATACGTTTCCTGTTTGTTCCATTGAGTCAAACGTATACCTCATTCCATTTAAGATCACAAAACTGAAAATGTACACTATTACAGCTTGTAAAGTACACTAGTGAGAGAAATGGGATGGTTACTTCCTGGTTCGGTTGTTTCTTAACTGTTTTTAGAAGAGAAATTGCTGTAGCCTCTTTAGTTAAATTTCCTTAGAGCTTTATAGCATAAACGGAGAGTGTCACTACAATTGGTGTTCCACCATGGAACTGGTGGACGTAACGGTCTCGTTGATGTTTTTGAAATGTTGTTGTCCATTGTCAGAAGTGCTGTTGTAAATGAAGGTATTGTTTCATGAATAGGAAAATTATTATAAACATTAGGTAATGTTTAACTAAACCTTCAACATACACTTTTCATTTTTCTTAGCACAAAATCCACTTGGGAAGCTGATCATTACAATGAAAAAAAGTCAGAAAAAAAAGCTTGTCAGGAGCGTAATCACTACTGTATGTGTCAGATAAAAGGGACCATTCAAATTTAGTGTCATGAGATGGGCTACAAAATGACAAGTCAACATTTGTCCAACCTGTAGAAGCCGCTAGATGAGTTGGTGAACAATCATAGAGCTAAATCAAATCCATTGGATTGAATCCTGTCAATGCTGTTCTTTTTAGGGCTGTAATTTGAATATATAATGGTGGGCATAGTGACAAGACATGGAATAGAAAATGACAACTCAACACTTGTTCAACGACCTATGGACGTCGCTAGATGAGTTAGTGAACTGCCAATGAGCAGAATCAAATCCAAATTGCATCGAATCCTATCAATGTAGTTCCTTCTAGGGCTGCAAGTGTTTGATCCCCATAGAGTAGTGGGCATAAAATTTCCCACCAAAAAAAAAATGGGGCAGACAACTATTTGATAAGGTCAATTAGTTCCACTTCAACAAACCTGTAGTTAGGTGAGAACTACAAAAGTGCACCCTGTATTGCTACTGCTTGCGAAGAAGTCCTAGGGTTCACAAACATATCACAGATAGAGTTATAGGCGAGTATTGCCACTCAGCCTTTGGCTCTGTCTCTGCAGTGACAAATCAGAACAAAAAACTGAAAATCTCCTCAAACTAAATGAAGGAGATGAGTTCCGCAGACAAATAAGTAAGGGTGAATGTATCACATACATAAACCTTAAGAACTTCGATGTGTTTTCTATGCCGTTAATGTTTTATTGTATCACACTTTTTAAATTTAAATTTCTGGTCATATTTTTGATCTAGTACAATATAACAATACTAATGGATTAGATAAAAATTTTAATAGATGAAGACCTGTATTATTCTTTTCACCTATTTCACTTGAATTATAGGGGGTTCAATTATGGTTTTAATTTTTGTGGTTTCAGTGTTTAACTCCATGTCATCCTCAACAGCTGAAACATCATTACCTATACTTTCACCTTCTCTTCGCTTTCTTATTTGTGTTTTACACAACTCTTTCTTAGGCAGAGTTTCCTGACTTGGTAAACAAATGATGTGACTCTGCCATTTTTTCAAGATGTTAAAACCATTTATGGGTATGGAAAAGAAAGAATCCATGTCTGTTAATCTGGGAGTAGTGACGTGCATTGTGATTGCCTTGCTGGAAATCTGTGGATCTTGATTAAATGTGCAACATTAACATATTACATTTCAACATTCGATAAGCAATATTAAAAATGTTGTAAGAAATAAAAAATGTCAGCACCTGTTGTGAGTATACCAATTTACATTATAAGTTGATATGTTAATTAACTTCATTAATAATTCATCATTGTAATTAGTCACAGAAAGAAGAAAAAAACACTTTCCAACATAATGTGTAAGATTTAAATAAACATATGAAGAGAGAGCTTACATTAAAATGATAAGAAATAGCATAATTAAACAAAATGGAAGATATTAAAATGTAAGTAATTTTTAATATTTTTCATTAATATTTAACTAAGGGAATGTAATAGAAAATACGAGCTACTAACAAATAGTTATGACATGTATTTATTGAGTTATTACTTGGCTGAGCAATCTTGACGATCAACTTTTTATTATTGACACCTGTTTGACCTATTTGTCAGGTATGTTCAGAATTTATTATACACAAAACACTTTTACTACATATCAGTTTTTTAAAAACACTTAAAAACAGTCATCCGTACATTTAAAAGTTAATACATTAATTTCTGACATGGTAACAAAACTGTTCACTTTGTCCAAATATGCCAAGTGTGTTTTAAAAGCTTTAAAAAAAAAATCATATGTAGTAAAAGTGTTTTTATGTGCAAGTTCTGAAGATGCCTGGCAAATAGACGAAACGCCTGTCAACAATGAAAAATTGATCATCATCAAGATTGCTCAGGCAAGTAACAACTCTATAAATATATTACAGGAGCTAACACCATAATAAAAATATTAATAATTATGTAAGCCTCAAATTAACTAGCATACAAATTTAAGAACACTAAATATAAATTGTATGAAATAAATCATTATATCAAATAAGGAATGCAAAGGACTGAAATTCATAAAAAGTACATCTGAATAAAATCTAAAGCAGCATTTACAGGTCAAAAAAGAAGAGCATAAATTGCTATCTAGAGATTTCCAATCTTTATGTAAAAAAACAGTATTTCAATAATGAATTATTTTTACACACATGACATTGTCCAAGTTACTCCATCCCTTGGAATTAGATAGTCTAATCTCAAACACTGAATCAACATTCAGATAAAGTCTTAAAAATTATAAAGTCAACAAGAAATAAATTCTTTAATTAATAGTAAACAAGATAACCATATCCAATGTTTGCATACTTTTCATCCACATATAGTAAATTATTCTGAAGCTACATTCTCAACCGTGATATGAATTATTAAATAAAAGTTTGAAATACAATGTACCGTGCAAACTTGATAACATAAATTTTAAAAAGACCCTCATTAATATTGGAAGTAGCAGTTTAAATTCAAAGATAAACAAACTTTAAAAAGACCTACATTAATATTGAAGCTACAGTTCAATAACTACCCAAAGATAAACAAAACTTATCCGGATATCTTATAAATGACAAGGCTCTACTAACATACTTAATAGAAACCATTTTTTTTAAACAAGCTAACATACCAGGAGAATTAAAAGCCATTCATACCATAAAAACAAAAATTAAAAGATAGCTCTGCATTAAACACCAAAACAGATAAGAGTAACACTATAGGAGAATGATTATATTGATAAAACTATACATTTTTTTTTAATGACAATAACATAGATCCTACCCCTAAATATAACAAATACATAAAGTCGGCTATGAACAGTGTAATAATTTTATTTAATGACAATTTAATTATTAATCCATCAACACCAAATTTCAGAGCTCTCCTAAAATTGGACAAACAAAAGCAACCAATCAGAGCACTGGTCAATATCCTTAATACAGCCTTTAAAATATTAACCTTTAAAACAGCTAAGAAAACATTATTTGGAAGAACATTTCATTATATATAAAAAAAAAACAGAAGAAACTGTTTTGACCTAATTGATTAACTGGATACAACCTAAAACCAATGCAATACTGGTTTCATTTGACATCACAAATTTGTATACAAACATTCCTATCAACGAATCCTTAAACTTTTTGGAAAATAATTTGTTTGAAAATAAAAACAACAAACAACAAATCTCTGAGCTAAAAAAAAACAGGCATGAAGTCGGCGCTTCCTTTGCTCGTCTGTGAGAAGGCATGGAACAAGTTTGGCTGCAACTCTTCTCATGCACAAATCCTCCAATAAAATTTTCTGGATTGAACTCCAAGTCAACCTAGACATCGCAACTAATTGATCAATGGTTCGACGACGATGATTTTCTCAACGTTATCGTCAGTTCTTGACGTTGAAAGGTGTCCAGAACGAGGCTGGTTTTCAGTCGACATTTCTCTTTTTTTTAAACGCTGAAACCACTCGTAGACACGTGTTTTACTTAAAGTACCTTCTTCATAAGCTATTTTAAGCATTACAAGAGTTTACGTGGACGTTTTCCCCAACAGGAAACAAAATTTCATAGCCACACGTTGCTCTCGGCAGTCAGCCGTTTTACGTTTTCACCAGATCGGAAAAAGTCTTTCTCAAAAAAAGTTCTCACGGACGAACTGATCCACTCACAGCGAACAAACGTCGCACACTGATGTTTAGCAATGTGACTCGAGACTCTCTCTCCGGCCGACCGGCCATGCCCACCCCCTCTCCTCACCAGCCCAATTCCCATTTTTTTGGGTCCTCCCTCGTATAGTAGTTGAAACGCTCACGTGTTATCAACACTTGTGTAAGGTGACAGTCCACCTCTCCATGTTTCCTTTTTATCCAATCTCACAGATCTAGAAAGTTTTCTCATCCTACTTCCTATATCGATAGATTCTGCCTGCCTGTCCTGCCACTTATCCAGCATTCTATCTCTCATATTATGACCGTCAGGACTTCTGACTCATAAAGAACAACCTCAACCTCCTATAAGATCAATAGGTGTGCCTCCTAAATACAATTACAGCATTCTATATATGTACTGCATATTATTATTTTTTTTTTATTTTTTTTTTTTGCAACTTCTCTAACATAATTTTATACTTTTTAACAGATCATTAGAAATAGAGTAACTACTGTAAAATAGACTAGATATAAAACATGTGAATCAAATAAAAACCACAGTGGATAACTCTGAGTTATATTTTTTTGTGAGAGAGGAAAAATCCTTGCTGGATATCCATAACCAGTTTCATATGAAACGACGAATGTGAGAATGATAGATCAAGATTTCTATAGTTAGGTTTGGTATGAGATTTTTATTTAAAATGTCAACTTTCGATATACCGGTAATGAAGGTTTAATTATCAATTAATGATAAGGTTAAGGAAATTATAGAATTATCACAAATAGTCTTCAACTGATATTCATTGGTGACAGAACTTGTGGCTCTCTTGAGGAATAGTGAAACTTCATTATATGTTCCACAGAAATAGACAATTGTGGAGAAAGTCTACCTGTGCTTCAAGGTAGAATATTGGATTTAAATTTCGAAACTTGGTTATCAAGCAATATTTGTATATAAATAAATTCATTAACAAAGCCTAAAACAAATTTATTTGGTTAACTAAATATCACAAAATATAATAATTTAATATTATCTTTTTAAAATAAATTGTATCTAAATAGATCTTTAAGTAAATTTATTTAAGTTTAGAATAAAAATATATTGCATTTGTTTTTAACAAATATTTTTTTTAAATCCTCTCTCATGATTTCATATCTACAGGGATAGCATTTTCAGCTTGGTTAATTTCTTCACGAGTCAAGATATTACAATGAATTAAAGAGTAGATTAGCTGAAGTCGAGAGTTGCCAATAAAGGTATTTCTTAGAAAAGTAGGAAATCCTCTGTAACCATCTCCCATAGTGTATAAAGGGACCCGTATGGTACCCAAAACCTGGAAACAATAAAGTGTTACAATAAAATAAATATAAATAGGCCTACATATATTTGATTTTGTGTTATTACTATTATTGCCATTATAATATTTACCATTTTCAAATAAAAACATGCACTAAATCAAAAATACAAACAGTTGAATCGATTTTCATGGCATTTTCAGTTAGTCTCTTTCTTAGATACTATAGTTATACAAACCCTTTTTTATTTGAAACCCCAAAAACTACGCATATACATAAACATATTTGCTTTGTTTACATATACATCATTATACAACTAAACGTAATATTTTAATATAAAAAGTTTTAGACAAAAAACACAAAAGATGGTTTGTGTTGAATTGACTATTCCTTTTAGATATCAAGTAATGTTAAACAATAGGTAAAACACACAACACTCAAATGGCACCTGCACCACACATCTGTCAACTCAGCAGTGTTGCTGTTGAATGCAATCTATATTTCATAACTGTTACAATCGATGTATATCAGATGTAACTAGGCCTAACAAAACAAGCTGTGCAACACTCGAAAAAATAAAACAAAATAAGTTAAATATTGAATAATTAAATAAACATAATTTATTTATTATAGTTATACTTCATTTCAGTATTTATAGACCTAACACTGGTATTTTTTTATTTTGATATTTGGTTCCTTATACTAAAATTATTATTTCAATAATATCATATAAGACAGAGAGAAAAGAATATTCATGTCATTTATATATTTATTCGATGACAGTAACTAGTATGTTATGCCATTTCAAAAAGACAAAGTAACAACTAGGTGGTGATGGCCGTCTCGAGTTTTGTCGATTATTGTATTAAAAATTTGTTAACTCTACACAAACTGCCTCGAGTGTTTTTAACCTAGATGACTTCACAATACCACTAGAGACCAAGAGCATTTGTTGTAACAAAAATATTAACTGATGGACACACCTGTTAAGTAATATTATTGAAGATGTATTAGTTAAGTAATTATTTTATACATATTTAAGTTATATCTACTGATAACTAAGAATGTGTTTGATTATTTTTATAATTCTGTACCTATATATTAAAATAATATTATTTCAATTTACCTCACCTCAGTGCCAAAATCTTTGGCTAGTAATGACTGTCTTTCAATATTTATTAAATCTTGTAATGGCACTTCTAGTGCATAGAAATTTAAACATAACTTTTGACTTCTGCTAAAATGACTAACAACATAATTAGTTTCTGATATGGAATATTTCTTTAAATCTAAGTCCATCTCTTCTTTAAGTTCTCTATTTAGTGCTGCAACTGAGTCTTCACCTTTATCCACCAAACCTCCAGGGAATCCAAGATATCCATCAAATCGCATTTGCATCTTAAAAATAAAGTTAATTATTTTTAGTCAGGACTGAAAATACATTAAAAGTAATAATATGTTTTAAAACAGGTTAAATAAATATTAGGTAATATTGGAGCAAAATTTCCTTTTCTTTAAGTTAGTGTTTTGTTGTCATGAACATGAAACATTAGTTTTAGGGTTGAACAGAATCAGTGTCTGTGAAGTGTTACTTCACCTGTACCCAAATGAAACCATCAAATTGAAAAATTAAGGTTGTTATACACATAACTCTGAGTGTGTCTTGTTTTAGTGAGAAAATGTATAAATTAAAGAGAGAGAGAGAGTTTATTACGGAAAGGACACCATTCTATAAATGAAAATGATCGGATAAATAACTCTAATACACACTCTGAAATATCTGTTACTAAAGAAGTTTTTGTATAAATTCAATAATGTACGTATGATAATGTACCCCGTGATTTTAAAGTATTCAGAATTCCTCTTCGCCAAGCCATATCATAAGCCTTTTCCCGGTAAAAAAAAACACTGCAACTAGTGTCAGATGCAAGAAAAATGTATTTTGTATGACAGTCTAATGAAACCAGCTGATCAGTAGATTATCAACCCTATCTAAAACCACATTGTTCATTACAGAGCAACCAGTTACTTTCAAGGTACTAAACAAGGCGCCAATTGACCAGCTTGCAAAGCATACTATTTATTTATTTGGCAGCTCAGCTAGGAGACAATTTTGTAGCCTTGTCAAGATGTTTAAAAATTACACTACATTAAACAAAAAGTAACAAACAGCAAAAATATCATACACATCCCAAAACCCTTTGAACATTCAATAGATTGTCATCCCATGAATTCATCTAAAAATAAAAATGTTTTCTCTAGCTTTTATAGTATTCCCTTTTTTGAAAGACTTTTCTTCTGTTATTATTTTGATTTTATGTGGAAGACAGTTGTGGAGGACAAGCCCAGAAATTCCTCATGATTTTACAGTTTTAACAAGCTTATATTTTGGTATAATTAGATTGTGTGTTTTTCTTGTGTCATACCTATCCTATATATCTGACTATGGTCTGTTTCTCTGTGAAACTTAAAATACATAATGACACTCAAAATGTAAATTAAAGGGAAAGTTAAAATATCCAGTTTTTCTTACCACACATAGCCCAGAACTGCATACTTTTGAATTTAAATTTTTTTAACATTGACCCCTTTGAACCATTTCTCCATATAGCAACTCCAAATTGGATATGACAATAAAATATCCCATAATATGCCATTCTTAAAACTGGTAAAATTCTTAGGTTATACTTTAAAAGAATTTGTTCCAATTTTTGTAATTTCGAGAGGAGACTTTCAGATCAATATTAAAATCACCTAATAAGATGAGATAAACTTATTTTTAGTATGGACTTCATCCAATACATAGGTGAGCCCTACCATTAACATTGTTTATTATAGTAAATCTGTAAATACCAATTATTATGAAATCGAGATACTGGATGACAGAGAGTTCAATTACTTTTTATTTGTTAAATTTTGTGCACTTTAAAATTTCATTTATTTTATATTTGAGGCTTTATTGAAAAAATTGCTACAACACCATGCGCTTCCTTGAGAAGGTTGAACACAGTGTGTATCCATGAAGACACAATATCTTTAATTCACAATCTTTTAAACTATACTCTGTGAGTACCAAAATATCTGGGTTTTCCAAAATTAATACGATTTTTAATTCATCTAATTTTTTATCCAAAAAAGTTACATATTTTGATATAGTACTGAAAAAGATCAAAGTCTATTTTTAATTACTTTATTATTATGATCAATTGTTACTTCTCGCAACACCCTATAGAAGTATTACTATAGCCTCCAACCAAGTAACGGGAAAACATTGGTCCTCGAATATACAATTGTATATTTTAAAGAGAGTCAGCTTCCTTGAAGTTGGGAAGTGTTTAATCAAAGAACAAACTATTTTGTCAGGGCCTATAGCGGATCCAACAACATAACAGATTCTAATACCTGTAAGGAAAATGGAGTATTTTATGATGATTCTTTCGATAAACCTAGAGTAAACGTATTGCTTCTTGAGACTTTAGATACAAAAAAAAAGGTCTCGCTCTAAGCAGCAGTTGAAGAAAAGTTAGCAAATGATGAACCCAAAACATTAGCAATCTTATAATTATTTGTAGTCAAAATTCCATCCCACTGCTTAAGTCCCAATAAGAGAATTGAATCATTCTCGTTTTTAATATGAAATAACTTTAGAGAGGAATAAAATAGAGACCTCTAGTTTACGTCATTTACATTCTTCTATCAATACCTTTAAAATGTGGAGTCAGGCAAGGGTTTGTATTTTAAATTTTGAGCTGCCCTCAAAATTTTCTATTTTGGAAATGGTAACAACATTGTCTTATGTGTAAATAAGTACATCTTTATACCTAGGAAACATTACTTGAGTTTGTTTTTCCCAATTACTCACTTAAAAATTACAGGGGTGTCTCCAGACTTTTAGTTCATCCTGTATATAAAGTCCCAAACCTATTTCTCATGATTCTTCAATCATACAATGTCATAATATTAATATTCATTGTTTTGCCTTAGAACTAATATTAAACTGCCTAACATAATATTAAACTGAAATGCACTGTTTATTTAACTAGGTTATATTAAAGTTTTGGTTTTATGAAGGTTATCAACCTATTAACTTAAGAAATATTATTTAAATAACTAATTAAACAGATAAATATATATGTATCGCTTTCTTTATTTAGAGACAACGTACAAATGTATAACAAATGGTTTATTTATTGAATAATAATAAGTAATCAGAAGAAATAAGTAAATTTCAAAGAAATGGATTTTGTATATATATTCAGAAAATGTAAATTACCTTTATTTTTAAACAAAATTTCAACACCTTCACTGCGGGTGACTCAAATTCAAATCATAGCGAAATGGGCGCCCCTAGCTTGTGACTTGGATCTGACTCCTACTACAGTGCCTTTTATTTGTGTCTAGTACATGCTTAGCACTTGTGGTGAGAGAATCTATCCGCTACTTTAGTATCAATTTTTTTTTATAGCATTTTTAGTTATCACTTTTGTAATTATTGCAGTTATAATATATAATATTATATTTTAGTTAGTTTTTAGCTGATTAGACATGGTAAATGTTGCTGATGACCTTGACTTGAGTGATGACAATTACACTAGTAGTAGTTCTGAAGATTCCACTACGAAGAGTGATGATGGTGCTGATGAATCAATTTTAAACCATGTGAGGTCTAATCAAACTGCTGGACTAAAACAAATAGTTTTTTCAAAAGAAATAAATTACTTGTTCCTTTGCCTGAATATAACAGACCAATTGATTGGTTCTACCTTTTAGTTGACAAACCATTCTTAGAAAATATTTGTAAGGAAACCAACAAAACTATTTTGTGGACCGAGTACAACTAAAAAGTGGCAGGTTACAAAATGGAAAGACATTACTGTTCCAGAGTTTGGTATTTCTAGGCCTTCTTCTTTACACAGGAGCAATTCACCTAAACCGAATAAAAGATTATTGGAAAAAATACTATCTCTTTGACTTATCACTTTTCCGAAAATTCATGAGCCGTGACCGATTTTTAATTATTTTAAGATGTGTGCATTTTACTAAGGCTGAAACCCATCACCAGCTAACTTATCGTACTGAAAAAATACAATTCCTTGTTTATTATTTCAACAAGATACCTGGTATTTACTACCGAACCAGCAGCTATCTATTGATGAGTATTATGGAGAAGTCGTCTGGTTTTCAACAATTTACCAAAGGGAAGAGACACAATTATGGCATAAAGGTTAATGAACCCGAGGGTCTAATTATTCGCTTCAAAGTTTATGCTGGAGGACAAGACGAACTAGCTGGTAAAGGACATTCTTCAAAAGTTGTCATGTTCTTGATGCAGGGAATGCTTCAACATGGCCATTTATTGTACATGGACAACTTTTAAAACAGTTATGAATTGGCTTCCAAGCTACTTCAGCAAAGGCATGTACTGCACTGGTACTCTTTGGCCAGACCGAAAGCATATACCTACATTGGTCAAGTTTACTAACCTAAGAAAAGATGAGAATATTGCTCAGTATGCAGAGGGAGTCTTTGTTGGGAAGTGGAGGGACAAGAGAAATGTCTGTTATCTTTCAACAGAGTTCGAAAACTAACATGTGAGGACAACCTAGAGATAAACCATTACCAATAGTACAATACAATGCCTACATGAAAGGAGTATACCAGATGGATCAGATGTTGGCCTACTAACCTTGTGAGCAAAAGAGTCTGTGATGGTACAAAAAAATGTGTACATTTCCTACAAATGCTAATGATCAATGCCTACCATCTTCATAATATGCACAATCATACACAGGGCAGGCACAAAATGAATCTATATGATTTCAGACTCCAAGTCTTAGAAGGCCTACTAACTCCGCCAACTGCACAGCCAGTATGTACTCCTCCAAGGAATGCTCTTCATCATTTCGCTAAAGGTGAACAAAACTTTGTAAACAGTTTAAATTTAGGAAGGTAGGACGGATCTGTAAATATTCTACATATAAAATAACATTGAATAATTATTAGTTTACATTATATAAATATTATAGATTAGTTTGGTGGATATTTTGAAAATATTTCAGTGATTTTTTCACATTAGTGCGTCCCATGGAGCTGACTAGGATCCAACCCACACTTTATTATAACATACAACTTTATTACTTGGACTAAAATGAAGTCTTGTACACCATATTTGGACTTTCTACAAATAATGGTATGTAAAAACACATTTATTAATTTTTAGTTATTTGGGTCAGTAATTGTTTACTATAACTGCAACCAACCTTTTTGGCGATTTTTTTAAAATCGTGTAATCTACATACTTAATTTAATAATAATTAAATAAGTTTTCACCGTGGAGCTAACTTTTTCATAGAAAAAAAAACTTTATTTCAACTTTTCTAGGTTAAGGTACCTTAATCGCAAAAAAAACTATGTTCCAGTTACAGTAAAGAATTACCATCTGGGTCATACAGTGCCATTTGGTCATAGCAGTGAACGTGTTAAACAAATAATCTTTTAGGCTATTATTCAAAACGCCTATAAATATCAAATGTACAACAGACCTAACTTAATTCCCGGGTTGTTGTGCAACAAAATATTAACCTCCTGAATATATAAGTCTATAAATATTTATATTTGGTAGCAGATAATAATCAAATAGAGTTATAGTCAAATAGAGACCTAATAAAGTATTGACAACAATAGAATAGACCAGAATTTTGAGTCTCTGTAGATACAAATGGTGTTTTAATTAAATAGTTCACAATGGTAATCATCAATGATATTATATATTAAGCAACATGTAAATGGAAATTACAGTTTGTGAGAATCCCTAATTTATAAAAAATTTAAGGGACCTTGTTGGCAGAAACTCACACATTTTATAGAGGCCTAAGAATCATTTTGTTTATTACATGATCACTTAAAGAGACTTAAAAGTGAAGCCAATTACTATATGAATAGAGTGCCTACGTATAACATTATAATTTACTCCTGGAAATTTGTATAACAACCACTTACCAATACTGCAGCCCTTGGGTTGTATACTCCAAATGTTTTAACATTATTTTTTGCATAAACCATGCAATGACTTGCTTGAGTAGTATTACAATATGTCTCACTTTTTAATTCATCTTTTGTTAAGAACACATAATCAGATGGGTCAGTTACTCTTCCATAATGTTCGGTTCTAGCTAAATGTCCCCAAGTTCTATCACCAGTATCCAAGTTTAATGTCATGATTTTTTTAATTCCACCCCGAATATGAGTTGAACCTGTAGAATGATAAATTAGTCTAAGCAATTAGTTTAGTAAACTATTAAAAACTGTACAAGTTAGGCCTATAGTGATAAAAAATGATTGTGTAAGACCACAAATAGACCAAAAAAATCCAGAATCACTAATATCAACATGAAAATATAATAATAGGTTTATATGTTAAGATCTTCTATATAAAGTATGATTAGACAGTATCGCTTATTGATCAGGTTAATTTCGCAACCATGCATAATTTAAATAGTTTAAAGTTTTATTTTACCATAATTATGGCTTTAATTTGTAAATGATATCTAATGTTTAGTATGAAATAAGGACAGCAAAATCTCACTTTACATAACTTGTCCTGTAAGCCAAAGTTATTGATTTAGTTCATAATCATTTTGGCATGACACACAATACAGCTCAGTTCTAAGATGATTGGTTAAGTTAAGTTGATTTTATTAAAATATTTCAACTATTATTGGAATGAAATATGATTTAGGCCTATATACAATATAAAAATATTGAAACCACCATATTTCTATAAAAACTAAAATGGCCCCTATGATGTTAAATTAGTTTCCACAACAAAATATTGTTTTCTTTTGTAAATAGGCCTAAGCTTTAAAATTACTGTTTTAACCCTAGAACACTTATGTCGTCAAAATGACGACATGCAAAACCCAAAATCGGCGTATTTGACAGAAGAGTGGTGAGCGCGCATCCTCCCTCCCAGTACCTTCCCTACTCTAATAGACAAGGTCAGTCACGGAGTTTCACCCCTACCAGCCACATGTGTCTGTACTGATTTGTGCTCGCATCGTGCATTTGACGATACATAAGTAATTGCGTTACTTGGAAAAACCATTGTTTTTACTAAGGTTTTACTATAAACCTTGTTTAATTAGTAAAATAAGATTGTACAACCTGTATAGGTACTTTAGATAAATATGTGTTTCATTTAATAAAAATACTGTTATACATAATTTATAAAAATATTTTTTAACCCTTGTTTTTTTCCTTTCAAAAAAAGTAGTCATTCATTTTTATAGTTTTTTATTACTAGTTGCACTAATAAGTTTTTAAAACAATTTTTTTCCTAAATCTAAAGAGTAATAAAACATAACTATGGCAACGAAAAAATTTTAAATTAGGTTTCCGTGAAGTAAAAAACAAAACAAAAATGAGTAGTCAAATTTACGATACTTAAGTGATAGTGTGACTAAATCCGGACATAAGTGTTCTAGGGTTAATCAGGATTACCTGATTAAATTATGATTCAAAATTTTGATTTTAAATCAATATTAGGCCTAGTTGCTTGTTAGTTACATGGTAAACTTGCAAGCAAATTTCTATTACAATAAGTAAATAGGCTAATTATCTCTGTATTTTGTACTTTAGAATTTCAATTTTTATAATGAAAAAGTGAAAAGCAAGGTAACACATTTTTTGTTTTGAAGGTAAGGTATATAGTTATGGTTCTGGATTTTTTTTTTTAAATTGTGACACTAACCAATCAATATTTACATGTCACAATAAATCGATAAACATGCAGGAGACATGTCCGATCAATTTAAGTGTGAAATCTCTGCATTATGTATTCAAAATTCCGTTATTTCTATACTTTCGATCATTCTGAACAAAACGTGTCACTTTTCATGTTTGGCAATTCATTATTTCTGTCCAAAAACAGTGATTTAAAATGACTGTTTTATGTCATTTTGAGGTTATTTCGACACATATTTCATCATTTTTTAATAAAATCTATCAATGGTTTTTTAATTCCGTGTGGAAAATAGTTCTGTTTTAAAAGCTGTCACTAAGAAGAACTGTCAAACTATGTATCATTTACTACATGTCATTTCATATCAATTATGTCGTGTAATAATAAGTGCAAACTACTAAGGTCAAGAAATGTAACTATATATATATATATATATATATATATATATATATATATATATATGTTTACCTAACCAGACCTAGTTAAAGGAACTACAGGTCAAGGAAGGTCATTATATATATATACCTTAAAGTACTTGACCTATAGTTCTTGTACTAGGTCTGGGTTTCAGAGACCTAGTCATCATGAATCTTAAATCATAGAATATCAAACTGTATTAGTGAATGAAGTAGGCATCTGCCCCACAAGTGAATTCAATATGGCTACATGATAGAATTGTAACAAATTGTACAATTTCTAAGATTGTGAAGTAAAAAATGAATTGTGAGAGATAAAAACCACTAGTTTTGTTCAGAATGATTGAAAGTATCGAAGGAACACAATTTTGAAGACGAAATGCTGAGATTTCGCACTTAAATCGATTCGACATGTCTCCTGCATATTTACCCAGTAAATCAATATTTATTTTTTTATGAATTAAGTAACTTCTATTATTTTACTCCTACTAAAAACAAAAACAACAATACTGTTATAGTGCTAATTTCTAAAATACTAAAATTTTATACATAAGCTACTAAAAAAAATATATGCTAGGCATAAAAATATCAGTAGTTCAGTACCCTAAATTTACAGTTATAGGGTATAACCTAAAATTAAGAAAAACCGATTTCAGACCATTATGTCTAATAATTTTTCATTTTTAACCTAATAATCGAGCATGCTCACCAAAAATCACAATTAATCTTCGAAATATTAAAGAATTCACGTAAATTATGTAGGGAGCATATAAAATAATTTTGAATTTAATAAAAAAATTAAAAGTAATAAAACAAACAATACATTAATAGTTGTAAAACTGAAGCACAGCAGAGGGCAAATGATTTATTTTTTCACACACAAATATGAAAAAGGTCTTACTAAATAAAAACTTTTGAGATATCATAACACAATTTTAAGATGATCTCGGTTGAAATTCTGAACTTTTACGACATAATTTATATTACTGTATTACGAAATCCGAATTATGAGTTAACAATAGAGATAACATACCAAGTAACCAAGTCAACAAATTCCACGCGCAAGTGCACTTAAAGTGTAAATAACCACGATTTAAGGCCGAGTACCGAGATACACAATCAAAATCTAATTTTAAATTTATATTTATTTATCCATTAGTTCCATACCTTATGATCTCATTCCTTTTTTTAAAATTATTCTCTATGGCCAAATGGTATAGAACTACAAAATTTATTTAATAACTTAAATCTAATGGTAAATGTAAATTTTTTAAAACAATATAAAATAAAATATATTACTATGTAAATAAAGACATATTATTGTAAAAATCAATAATAAATAATAAATTCAGAACAGTGGAAGGTTTAATGTTTAAATTTACCTTGTGATGTTACACTCCTAACATATTACGAACTGATGAATTCCCCAGGGTAAAATTCTGGGGATCTTAATTAAAAGAATTTAAATTTTTCAAAACTTTATTTTAAAATAATTACTTTGACCCAGGAATGAATTAGAAGATTCGACTACTGTTAAAACTACTAAAGGTTTATTCAAAAAGAAATATACACTTTTTAATTAACATACTGTAGTATAATGGTTTTAATCAACAGAAAAAATAAATAGTAGAATTTCTAAAAGAGGACATTTCTAAGAAAAATAATGAAGACAAAAACAGTTTTTCTTAATACCAGCTTTAAATCAAAAATAGAAAAATCAAATTGGATCACAAGAAACTCAGACACAGCCAATTAATTATAGGAAACATAAATATGGCGATCATCTTGAATGGATGCTATTTTTTATTAATGTCCTGCAAAGATTTCTTAAACTATTCCTAATATCTGAAAAGCTTTCTTCTTGCCTCTCTATAACACATCTACACAAAAAAGCCACATATTCTAATAAAATAAAAGTATTTTCACTGTAGGTTTATTTTTGTGTGGAAAGTGGAAAATCTTTATTGGAAATGGGACTTATAATAGTGATAGTGCGAGATTCTTACTCACTAAAATCCACCACCCTTCTCTGCGACAATGTAAAAAAATGTTAATGAGGAGCGTGTGAGATCTTCTGTTGCGTAGCCGGTTAGAAATAAGAGATTACTAAAAGGTACAAAGGTAGCTTTAGTTTACTTTATGGAATTGTATTATGACTTCAGCGTTTGAAACTGAACTGATTAGTAGATACGTTAAATACAAAATTTAAACAATACATATTACATCATAACTCAAAGAGTAGAGTACACGGTCGGTTTTGTATGTCAGAAAGAGCGGCCGTTTGTGTTTATCTAGTGTTGTATTGTAGTTATCTAGGGAAGAGATAAATATTGATGTAGGTTATGGATTGAGTCACCTTATTTAAGTTTCTAGCAGATTTATGTATGTATGTATTGATCGAACGGCACATTTAAGTGTTTATGTAACTCTGCTACATCATGGTGTTTTAGTTATCCTAAAACGTTTTTAAACTAAGTTGATATGTGTGCCCTCTCCGTGTCCTCAGACGTGTGCAGCGTAAGGAAGTATTATTTTCCTAAGTAGAATTATTATAGCTGGCGACGCTGGCGTCCTCAGTACAAGAGAACTTATTTTATTACGTTAAGCAAAGGATTTATGTTTCGGAAGTACTCCCAATTTATACACTTTGTGAGATCAGTGGAACACTCTCATCTGCTCTCGGTTGATCCTTTTCGTTACTAGTCTGTCTCGAATTCTGGACAATTCACCTGCTCTTAAACGCAAATTCCCATCTCTAGTCTTTGAGTCTCACCTCCACCTTTGGACAGGAGAGGGTATTCATCTGTTTCCCCGCGATTTAACGTCGCGATGAAATAGATGACAGATGTACTAGATTCATAATTTGTTGCCAAGTTTACTAATAGATATTTGTCTTTTCTGAAAACTTACTGTTTCGAGTCATTTTACTTTATAAATATATACACATACACTATATATTATAATACAAGTGTGTGTGTGTGTTAGCAACCGTTTGTGTTCACTAGACGAAATTGATGTTAAAAGATTTTTTAATATTTTGACACAAAAATCAGCTGATTTCTCAGGCAGGTTTTGTTTTGGTGTCATTCTGTTATTATTATCGTTTGACATTTCATGTTGTCAGTGTGTGTAATGATGGTAGTGATTGTTACATCAAAACAACTGTTGATATTAGAATTTTTTTCATTTTGAAGATAAGAGAATCAGATTAGTTACTATACTTTTATTTCATGTTTATACATAATAGGCCAACATTAATTAATATTAATATAATGATGATTTATCCTGTTAGATAACCTAGAATTGTGTTATCTTAAGATTAACTTAATCCAAAATTACAGTTTAGCCTTGGTTTTTTTTTTTCAAATTTATTACTCATTGTTTTGCGGTCAAGTGTACACATTTACAACTTAATACTACATTTGTAAGATTAGATTATAATTTAAATAAAAGTTTTGAGTTAAATTACTTGCCATCCTATTCATAGTTAAACTTCTTTGACATTGGGGGTGAACATTTGATCCTAACTTACATTAAATGATTTCTATGATTTTCTGTAGCCTAAGCTTACTTAAAGAGAAAAATAAGATAGTTGTTGATTAAAACATTATAACATAAATTATTGTAGATGTTTGACTGAAACATTACTTGAATTTTTCTTCAGACTATAAACAAAAAATGAGATATACTTCAGTTAGATTCTTTTTGGTGATTTATCATCTTCCCATTTATTTAAATGCTGACATTCAGTCTATTAAAACACTAGAAAAACAAGTACAATTAACAGACTGTGGTTGTTCAAAGACAAGCCGAAGAGAAACAAATTATGACAATAGGGACACTGAGTTAGAAAGTAATTATTGCAATAAATATTCATATAAACAGATTTTAAATGAAAAACATGTGTTCCCAAGAAGTACTATGATGGTATTTATTAAAGGAGGGATATTTACAATGGGAACAAATAAACCTATTTTAATTTCAGATGGTGAAAGTCCAGCGAGGGAAGTAAAAGTTGATAATTTTTTTATGGATATCTATGAAGTGAGCAATGGAGAATTTAAAAAATTTGTTGATACCACTGGATATATTACAGAAGCAGAAACCTTTGGTGATTCATTTGTGTTTGAGCCATTAATAAGTTCACAACTAAAGTCAAATATAACAGAAATGGTTGCAGCAGCTCCATGGTGGGTCCTTGTAAAAAAAGGTGATTGGAATCACCCAGAAGGAATAGATTCAAATATTGCAGGTTAGAATGTTATTTTAATTAGAGTAGCCTAGCGTAAAAACTAATATTTGGTTTTTCAATAGGATCTATTACGTACATATTGAATTATAACTCTAAAATTATATTAGGTCTTAAAATAATAGCCCTAGGTTAATGATTATATGAATAATCTAAATAAAATAATTATACGTGTAGGCTTAACTGAATAGATATATTGTCTATATTAATAAGTTATGCTACCTGGTATCTAAATCTAAATGTTGGCCTAATATCAGTCCCATATGAATTTTATAGGGATGGGTCCCTACTTCAATAACAGTATTGGTCATATTTAGATCTACCACACATTTTAATTTTGTAATTATTTATATTGGACCACAATTAAAAACAGAAGTTTTCAAGAACCGTTAACCTTATTTTTCATTATTTACTTTTCCACCATGAAAATTGAAAACAAAAAATATGGAATACATAGATAATTAGTTTATGTACATTTTGCAATACATTTATTTGTAAGTTCATACAAGTTAAGCAACTAATATTCTCTTTAAAAACTGTCACTTTTCAGACTAGGCTATTTAAAAAGAAAGGTACCTAATTATATATAGAGTAGGTACCTAGTACAGCTAATTTTGGTTAATTTAAAAAAATTCCTTTACTAGATACCTTACTTCTTAACAATACATTATTTTTTCAATGCCAATCACTTTTTCACTGAAAAATCACAATTACAAACTATGAAATCCACTTATTTATAGTTTATATGCAGATATAGGAATGGGAATCACGTATGATTCGATGCATGCACATTACATCATTACTATCACAAATATGTTTTACAAGCTTCAAGTTTTGGCCAGATGGCTATATATATACTACCTGACTGGTGTTACAAAACATTTGATTGATCACCAATTACATTAGGCCTACAAAGTTTAAAGGGATTAAACAATACTTTCTTATTAGGTATAAATGCATAGATTGTGCGTGTAGTAATATGTCATGTGTCAAAGCATGTGCTAATATTGAGCAGGTTGAGTCGATAAAATACTTAGGTATAACGATCGACTCTGGATTAATTTGGAAATCGCATATTCAAAACCTTAAAACTAAATTAAATAAAACTGTAAGAATTTTCTACCTTCTTAAGAAACAGTGTCCTTTCGAAGTTTTAAAGTCGGTATACTATTCATTGGTTCATAGTAGACTGGGATATGGGTTAGCTTGCTGGGGTGGAACATATTCAGCTACTTTGAAACCAGTAATATCTCTTCAAAAAAAGTGTATTCGCATTATCACCAATCACACTAAATATCAACATTCTTTGCCTTTATTCAAAACTATGAAAATTCTTCCGTTACAGTTTTTGTATGTATATAAAGTCCTAAAGATTTTTTATATACGTAGTGGAAGTAGACCTGTTTTAAAAAATCAATATAGAGCATGCTTAAGAAACCATACATTTTTTTCAGTTCCAAAACCTAGTTCGACTGCATATACTAAGTCTTATACATTTGTTGCGCCTAGAATGTTTAACTTGATCCCAGTTAATATTAGGCAAAGTGCAACACTTAAGACATTCCTAAATATGTTGAAAGTGTGGTTATTTAGTTTAAATGATATAGAACATTTAATGAGTATTTTAAAGTAATATTTGTATACTTTCTTCAGTAATATTATGTAATATATATATATATATATATATATATATATATATATATATATATATATATATGAATGTTTTGTTTATTTGGATGTGTATATATTTATATGTTTTTATATGTATGCGAATTTGTATTAAATGAGAGAATGTATTATTGTGTTGATTGTGGGTGGTTTTTTTGCTCGCGTCGGTGGTCCTTGTTGATCAATGATCAGTGGGTGGGGATCGCCTATGGTTGACATTGTGAAATAGATCCGTGGCTAATATGATTGATTGTGTGTGATGGTGTGTGTGTGTGTTTGTGTTATTTTAATGTAGAAATGCAAATGCTAAACGCAGCTACATTTTTTGTTATTTAGTAAAAATATACAGAATGAATGATTTTTTGAAAATTTCCCAAAAAAAGCCCGACAATTTATTTAGCTTTCCACGGTTTCGATTCTTTTCTTTTCTTTTAAAAGAGGTGTACCTCAACACAGGCATAGCCTTTGAGGGTTTCATTTGGTAGAAAGACATAGATATATTATTCTTTTTTTTGAATTTGTAACTAAATATAAAGAACAATGATATTATTATAATTATTTTTATTATTATATAAATATATGTTCAATTTAATTTTCTATTGTTTATATGCATTTATTTTTTCTATAGAAGTAGTCTATAAATATGAAAATGTAATTGTTTGTTTTTTCTGTGTAAGCTACCAACTGAAATTAAATTAATAATAAAAAAAAAAAAAAAAAAAAAAAAAAGTTTATCCCCTTCAATGTACTAACCATACTGATCTCTACAACGCTCCATACGAATTTATCACTGTTCAAACCAGTGCTGGAAGTCCGCTTATGTCAGCTTGTTAAGAACCTCAGTCGCATTTGCTTTTACCGCTTCCACACTGTCAAATCTTGTCCCCTCAAGCTCCAATTTGACCTTAGGAAATAAAAAAAGTCACTGAGGGCCAGATCGGGCCAAGACAGCCACGGAACGATAAAATGTTGATAAATCCAAGTCTTTTTTGATGCAGAAAGTGGAAGATCATTAATCTGACCCATCCAGCCAATAAAATTATATTGTCAGACCCATGAGCGCCATGATTTGTGAAATGCTTCCCAAGCCAATTAAATGGTGTGTCTAGATCTATCATTTGCATCTGTTAACCCTCAATGGTTATGTTGGCTCAACAGAAAAGATGCGAATGTAACGAAATACATGGATTTTGTATTTTTTAAATTGTGATATTTCGGTGAAAAAGTGAATTCCGCATTGATAAAATATTTTATTCTTTAGAAGTAAGGTAGGTTATGTTGTAAAAGAATTTTTCAAAATAACCAAAATTAGCTGTACCAGCCTAATATTTTACTGTGCAAAGTAATTATTGTTAACCATTTTACTTTTTAAAACAAAATATTATTTAGTTAGTATCAGTTTAGCTGTAACCCTCTGAGGATGATGATTATGTCATCAAAATATACTGAGAGGTGGATGCTACTTAGCACTTTGGTTTAGTTTCAGTATTTAAAACAAAATATTATTTAGTTATTATCAGTTTAGCTGTAACTCTGAGGGTGATAACTATGTCATTAAAATGTACATAATAGTTGTTTTTAAACATAGCTGGGGTATTCCCTCTTTAGTTATTGTTTCGTGTTTTGTGGTTTGGGAATTCTTTTATTTATTATTGTCTTATGTTAATAACCTGCTACTTACTTAATTAAAACATACACCTATGTAATACTACACATTCAGAATCTATTAGTGACGTGCATAGTGGTATATTGTGCAAATGAGACAACCTCTCTTAATTAACTTTAGCTCATTTATTCCCTCAAATAGCCCAAATAAATTTCAGACTTGTTTTAACGTTTAGTTTATTTATAAGCTGACTGATCTTTTTGACTATGCTTTTCACGGACTGTTATGTCACGAAGTTTATTTTTACCTTCACTTGAATTGTTGAAAGCATAGCCCTTCATTTGCATTGCTTAACTCTTTTACACATTTTTAGGAGTCTGTTTAATGAACTGTGTGGTAGGTTACGATTACTTGGTGTTACAATTACTTCCAATGTTCATTGATTGTTTTTGAATGGTTCTTGGATATTAATTTTGTCCTTCCCTCTTCAGAATAAAAAAGTATGGTCTTTGTATGAAATCGGATGATCTTGATGAATAAAGTTGTTTTGAAATGATCTGTTCTCAAAGAAAGTCTTAGACATGAAAGTCCAAGAAGTACAAGCTGTTGAAAGTAGACATTATTAAATTTACTTTTCATTGTGTTAGCTGACTATTGGATACTTAATTATGTATCATAATGTGATACATAATATATGTGTAATATTACCCCAAGGTGACTGTATCTTGAATGAATGTTGACCCAACTTTATTCTCAATAAATTACAATTTATACTCAAGAATTGTGCGTGTATTCTCGGTGATCCATAACCTTAACCTTGAGAATTTACTTACCCTGATAGATGAAGCCAAGCTTTAGCAGGTTTCAATTTGTAAACAACCTGTACTTTGTATGGTATGTTAATACAACCAAATGTATTTTTGTTTTGTTAACATAAATATTAACAATAAATTTAAATTTCTTTTTTTACTACTGTGTGAGGGTAATTCTGCGCAATTACTTGGTCAACCCCAAACTTTTTCATATTTTACTACGGTCATAAGGATGTTCTCAGAAAGCAAGAAACATATAATTCAAGGCCCGCAAGGCCATCGTACAGGTTGCCGAGCGATAAGAAGGTTCAAAGTCCACGCGATAACAGTGGCTTGCGGGAGACGCAAGGAAGGCCTATAATGACAGGTTTGGCCAGGTAGCTATATATATAGGCCTATATATATAGCTACCTGGCCAAACCTGTCATTATATATAATTATATAACGGTACTGTCACAACTGGCCTACCGCACGTTTCCCGCAAGCCAATGTTATCGCGTGGACTTTGAACCTTCTTATCGCTCGGCAGATGGCCTTGCGGGCCTTAAATTATATGTTTCTTGCTTTCTGAGAACATCCTTATGACCGTAGTAAAATATGAAAAAATTTGGGGTTGACCAAGTAATTGCGCAGAATTACCCTGTGTGAGCACTTACTAGGATGACTTTTCTTTCATTTGATAATTTTCGTATTAACTGACAGTCTTTCCAACAACTTAACAAAAAAGTTTCTTCCGACAGAACATTAGGCCTACTTCTTTTCAATACAACTACCGGTACTACTGGAAACAGTGTTTTAAAAATTGATTGTCAAATCTATTTGACGATGTAAAATGACAGTATTTGAAAACATGTTCATTGAATCTTTGTTTTACTGTATTTATCTCCAGCTTTAAAAAGTTCTCAACCAAAAAGGTATTTTCTTCAATGGTTAACATATCGAAACCATGTACACTTCAATGTATTAAACTGAGTGGAACAGCAGAAAGGACCAACATTGGCGTGTGTGATAATGTCTATGACCACAATTAACAACAAAGAGGTTATTACTGCTGAGGAAGCAAAGTCAATGACAATCAGCTCATCCTGCGGAGGGACTTTTTGAATGCATAGTAATATCATGTAATAATAAATTATAGGATATTTTAGTAAACAAATAAATTGTTAACATAATAAAATTTCATTTTCTCTAGATCGCTTAAATCATCCAGTTGTGCATGTTTCTTGGAATGATGCTAATAAATATTGCCAATGGGCGGGCAAACGGTTACCAACAGAAGCTGAATGGGAATATGCATGTCGAGGTTCACTTAAAGATCGACTGTTTCCCTGGGGTAATAATATGATGCCAAATGGAAAACATAGGTATTATTTATTTATTTGTGTATTTGTTTATATCTATTCTATATTAGTTTCCAAAAAATTGTAAATACAACAGTGGTTTTTGTAGATGTAATACAAGTATTTATGTTGGGTCATTCTGTTGTATTGGAGCCTCGTATTTATAATTAGCTGTGTCCATGGCTTCACTAACATGGAAATCAGACTATATATCTCAAATTTGCACTTGTAGACAACACAAGTTGCACTATTTAGTTTTTTACTCAGGTCGGGTATAGAATGAATGAATAACAATTTTTAAAAAACATACCCTCAAACACATTGATGTGAGTGCTACATTATTCACAGCAGTTGAAAAACAGAGTGATGATCATACTATGTATATATCTCACGATTCGCTTCTCATGACAACGTTCAAACTAAAACGAACTATAACTTTAAACTTAGGAAGTGATTTTAATAATAGTGTTAATTCTAAATAACTTTTTAATTATGTACCAACTTTATTATTGTAAAAATGTATGCCACTGAAAAATTGTAAAAATATGTCGAAAATTCTAACATTTACTTTTAAAACCTGATCAGATAATGAGAGAAAATTGGATCAGTGGTTCTCAAGTTATAAGACGACAAACAAATAGAGCGACATTGCTTTTTAATAATGTAGAAAAAATGGAATTTGTATAAAATAAATAAATATTATATATGTTGTAAGTTTTATTACAATGAAAAAAAAAATTTAACTAACCGTCGCTGAACACATAAATACTCAAAATTGAAAGTGAGTTGAAATGTTTATCATTGAATTTGAATGAATTGTACAACTACAACTACAGCTATATGAAATGTGAAAGGTTTAAAAAAAAAACATATTCTCACAACTTTAAGTGTACTGGTAACTCACTAGTACATTACAATTTTCAACCCCATTCTGTTAGTCGCAGTATTTGCTAAGATAAACAATATGTTCATCTAATGCAGATTAAATTTTATGTTATATGATACACATTATGATATTTAACCATTGAAATGTTTATGAATATTCAACATTTAAATATATGAGAAAATTAGCAATATCATAAAAATAAAGTTATAAGGTTTATTAAAATCTTATTAATGGTTGTTGAGATATACTATTATATCTAGCTCACTGGATTGTAACAATTATCTTTACACATAGGATGATATATAAAACACAAGTCTTATCTCTGAGTAGGTTGGTACCGGCTTTTCCCAAGTAAGTGTTGTGAAAAACAAGAACATGAAATTATATAATTATAATGTCTGATCTAGGTCCCAAATAATCAATAAAGAAAACAAAATCAAAATTATTACTTAAAAGATGAAATGATATGAATATCTGTATGAATGAATATATGTAATATTGCTCACAGTTCAAATTAACTTGTTATTTGTTTTTAAAACACTTTAAAAAAACTATTTGACTCAATTACAGCCTCACAGCATGAAAGTTTATAATTGAGAACTATTGTCTTTGAATAAGGTATGAATTACAATGAAATCTATTACTGAATTGGTCTCACCTCTATTGCAGAACTTCACTTCTCTTTTTTCTTTCAATTCAATGGACATCGACAAGATATTACTCTTGAATATACAGTAATGTTTGCACAGTCTTAAAGTATATTTATTGTCACTAGATTGTTGGATTCGACGGTTGTTTTTGGATTGGCGTGTCGGAAATTTCAAATCTCTATATTAAGTTTATATGTGTGTGTGTGTGTGTGTGTGTGTGTGTGTGCGTGCGTGCGTGTGTGTGTTTGATGAGAGATGAAATAATTTTTTTTATTAATATAATTTTTTTTGTGGATAGCAAATTGATTTCTTTTACATACTGAAATTCTATGAACACAAATATCTTAAATTAAATAGTGAATAATCAAATAACTTCTTAGAAACTTTTAATACTATCAAATAATTTACATGTTTTGAATTCATACAGATGCAATGACTTTTTAACTCTACCTGAATGAAATTTCCATTGTCCAATCACATGCTAGTTTCTTTCATGGGCACGTCTTTCTACAGGGAGATTGATTATGATATTGGCCATTTTTTATGACAACTTGTGCTTAATTTCAGGTCATACTGAATTATTTAAGTATTTTTAAACTGTTGTTGACAACCTTTTAGATGTTAAATGTTCTGTTTAATCCACGAGTAGTATTTGTTTCTTTAATTAAAATTTTGTTTCCTGGTAATTTAATTTATTCTGGAGTCTTCCATCTAGACTTGATTTAGTCTAGGCCTACAAACTGCTATCTTAAAATCAGATATTTATTTCAAATGCTCGTCGTGTCATGTTGATTTTATATTTTTCCCGAACAGGTTGAATAATTTAGAATAGTTCTGATATGGATTATATGGGTGAAAGATATAAGGAAATCATTTTATTTAATTATACTAAGATGGAAAGTCGAGATTTTCTGTAATTTTAGTGTACTAAGTTGGAGTCTTGCATATTTGCTACAAGGTGCAGTGTGTGTGAATATTCCAATTCAATGGAATTCTTTAAATATACTTCTTTTTTTAATACATATTTTATTTTGAAACACATTTCAAATTGTTACAAATTTAGTACTTATGATTTTCTTTCATAATTTTACAAAGTAATGTTTATGGATCCTTTCAAATAGTTGTACACAACCAAAATCTACCTGCGCCACCTCATCTTGACAATTATCTTATATATAATTCACTATTGTGCTCAACATCTAAATAAACATACATAGTGACCAAACATTTATATGTGTTTATATAGATTTAATAGGTATATATACTTATTTTCAAACATGAAGTTATAGTTGTTCAAAAGAAAAAAAGAAATCCTTCGACCTTTTATGTAAAAAAAAGGGCTTAGGCTTTATTTCTGTTGTTTAGAGAGTTAAATATTCTTCATTTAGACATTTATTGGTTTATTTTAAGGTATTGTGAATATTTTAATTACATAGTAGCACAAGTAATACAGTCATCTAAACACCACAATGAAAATGTGTGTATACAATGTATCAATACATTGTTTTAAATGTCAGAATGTGATTTCAGTTTCTAATTCAGCTCCCCGTAAATATCATGCTAGGAAATTTAAATTACCTTTAACTTCCAATTATTGATAATCATTAAATCTAAGTGACTTACCATCTTCAATAGAGATAAAACAAAAGTTTAAACAAGCATAAATAAACCATGATTTCTTTAATTAAAAACAGAGCATAATGGAGGCTATACAAAACTAAACAATTGCAATTCAATCAATTATAATTATACTGCCTTTGTCTAATACTAATAATAAGCTAATATTATTTTTTTGTAAATTTTATTTTTATTTTGAAAATTTGGTCGAAGGATTTTGTTAAATGGGGTGAATCTCCCATTTTCGAGTGTAAGAAAGTGATTGAGCTAGTTCCCGACTTTGGGAAAACTCATTTGGTGGGTTTTCATTACTTTAAAAATAGGACCTTCCAAGAGCCACCATGTTTCACATTAAATTTTTTCACATTGTTATGGTCATTTCCTGTTCTTGATTACACATAGTTTCTATTTTAAAATTGATGCTTTAGATTGATTGCATCAAATTTTAATTCACACAAATATTTTTCACTTGTAAAATAGATCTACTAAAATACTATTAAATGAGGAAAGAAAATATAATATTTTTGGAACCGAGAAAACAATATGTCTCACTTTGGGAAATATCATCTTGTGGGTTAAATTTCCAAATTGTTAATGCTTTAAACAATAAACAATGGTAAGCCACTTCAAATTCTATTATTTCAATACTATGGTCACTTTTTTCTCTTGATTGTAGGCTATGTAAATTCTATTTACAATTAAACAAATTCACACTTGTTTAGTGTAGCTAAATTGACTGGTGGTACTGGTTGCAGTGTTTTTTGATCTGGAAAAGGCCCATGATCTAGGCTTGGCGAAGAGGAATTCTGAATAAAGTAGAACCCCTCTTAACCGGTCTAGTCGGGACTGACACCCGGGTCTGTTGCCCGTTTGGCCGGTTAATCCGAGGTTCCCGTGAAAAATCGGTTTTCGTCCAAAGAAAGCTTATTTAATCAGGTAGCTCTAAGAATTATGCAATTAAGATATTATTGCAACTCATTTTATTGTACATAAAAAGAGGGATTTTATGGGTCCCCGCTGCATTAGAGCAAATAGCAATGGTGGTCCGTTCCTTTTTTTTTAAACCTGGCGCTGATGATGATTCATGACTTGATGTCAAAGTTTTGTCTGGCAGAATCTTGAAATTAAGCCCAGTTTCATCCATGTTATACACCTGCTCAGAGACTAGGCCATGAACGTCGATCATTTTCATGAAGGTTGCCTTAAATTGACTAGCACCTGATTCATTTGCTGACATTTTTTTACCACATATGTGAGCAAAACGAATCCCATGACACTTTTTCCAACGATCAGCCATCCCTGGTTAACAGAGAATGCTGGTGCATTCTCGATTTTACCGTGAATTACCAGTGCTTTTTTAATTAAAATTGGACCACTAATGGGGCTTCCTCTCCAGCGTTCTTGGACAAACCACATCCAAAGAGCTTTGTCGACAATGTCACAAACTGGTTTTTTGTTAGTGCACCGAATTGCAAGAACTTTTTCCGACTCAATTTTTGAACAAATATCTTCAATCGATTGTCTATTTCGTCGCCAATCGTTGATGGTACTTTTTCCCATGTTAAACTCGTCACAAAGCTTTTTTTACAGATTCCCCTTTGTCAAGTCTTTTTAATTCATTTAACCGCATCTCAAATGAAACCAACACACGCTTTCATTTTCGTAACTCACTCATTTTTATTTACTGTACATACTGTATGTAGATCATAACCTGTCAAAGATAAGAAGAAAACTGAAAAGAAATGTTATATTTTCCATAATGTATACTAAATTGATTTGTGGGAAAAAAAAGGCCCATCAAAAGTTTTTGTCGGTGTGTGTCTGCTATACCGACGGATGCCAATGCCACAGTGTTTTTACGCCGCCGATAATGGGATACCGCTATCGACAAAGTCGTTTGACTCACCGCCGCTTTGGTGTTTCAATTACAATTTATTTTCGAAAACTCTCATGGAACCAGTATACTACGAAATAGGCCGGTTAACAGAGGTTCTACTGTACTTTAAAATCATGGGGTATAAATGACTATATTAAGACTCTTGACATGATAAATGTTTTCAACAATTCTTGGTGGAGAGCCGATAGGATTTGTAAGTTACGTTTTTATCGTGCTCTTGCCGATAACAGATTGGTTATGGCACTATAGTCTATACATCCACAAGACCATCAGCAATTAAGAAGCTTGATTCAGTTCATAATTTTGCACTTCATCTTGTGTCTGGAGTATTTCGTTCCAGCCCAGTCCAGCTTACTTGCTGAGACTGATAAACTATCTCTTTCTCGACAAAGACAGCAACTACAATTATCATATATGAGTAGTCTGCCCTCCAAACCGTATAATCCAGCTTATGACATTGTTTTTAATAATCTTTTGTTGTCTGGAAGATATGAATGTCGTCAGAACTATATTGCCTCAATTGGGATTAGAACTCTAAGGATTCTCGACAGTTTAGGACTTTGTATTTCCTCTAATTTACAAGTATGCTCCAAATTTTTCCTCCGTGGCTAATTGAAATATCACAATTTGATTTTACTATGTCCAGATTCATTAAGCACAACACTTTTGATATAGTGTATCGTCAGGAGTTCATATATATAACTAATGAATACTCATCTAGTGAAATTATTTATACTTATGGCTCTAAACTGGACAATAAAGTCAGTTGTGCATATTACTCATCCAGATGAACATTTATGTCCATCACTCAGTTTCTAGTGTTTATAACAGAACTCTTTGCTATTTTGAAAGGTCTTAATACCTTACAATCTGGTTTTCATCACTATCTTCTGTGTTCCAATTTCAAAAGTGCCTTACATGATATCGAGGATATGTATTCTAAGAACCTCTTGGTTGAGGATATTTTATGTACCATTGGAGTATCATTTTGCTGAGTACTTGGGCATTGTGGAATTTTGGGAAACACAAAAGCTAATGAAGCAGCAAAGGACACTACAAGTCAGATCCCAGTCATACAGCTCGTTATCGTATCTGATTTTGTAGTGGTAATTAAACATATGTATGGTCAGTGGGAGGAAGAATGGACAGCATTGTCTCCAATAAACTATGGGAAATCAAGGATACTATCCGTCCTTGGATTTCATCTATTCATGCTAGTAGTCGAGAGGAAGTAGTGATTACTCGTGTTGAATGTGTTGTTCTGATATGTGTACTAAGGATATTTATCCAACCTTATTCTATTTTATTATTATACATTTTTCGGACATTAGCCATCATTTGTGTGTTAAAAATTCAAAATACGACATTTCGGGAATAAGAATCAATTCCCGTTATCAAGTGACTAAAAACTAAAGAAACATGAAACTAGAAACTAAGCCTATGTGAGAAGTAAAATTAAATAAGAATACCACCATTCGGACATTTGCCATCATTTGTGTGTTAAAAATTCAAAACTTCTCACATAGGCTTAGTTTCTAGTTTCATGTTTCTTTAGTTTTTAGTCACTTGATAGCGGGAATTGATTCTTATTCCTGAAACGTCGTGTTTTGAATTTTTAACACAGAAATGATGGCAATGTCCGAAAAATGTATAATAATAAAATTGAACTTCCATCATTAACAAATAACTGCAAACAGAGAACTTATTCTATTCATGTGATGTTGTGCGATAATACCAAGATCCTTGATCGGGTATTGTCCTTCCTTCGTCGCTTGAAATTTTTTGATAAAATTTAAGAAATTTTTAGTTCAATTATTATTACCAAACCCATATACAGCTCTGTAATATTATGTTTAGTTGTCTGTTTAATTTTTTTTAAATGTTTATCCTTGTAAGTCATTATGAAGTCCTTTTACAGCCCTTGTAATATTTGTTTTTAATTGTTGTTAATTCCATTTACCATAGTTTATTATTGCTAACTTACTGTAGGGCCTTTTTACAGCCTTCTAAATGTTATTTTGTTGTTTGTTATTCAAATTTTATGTTATTGGTGTGGTTTCATTTGTAGGTTTTTAATGTTTAGGATTTTAATGCTCAATTTTTAAGCAATGATGACTACAATGGTAGTAGGAGCATCTATTGTACTTTCAGTATTATTTGGTTATAAATTAATGTTAAAGAAATTATCCACTCCTCACAATTTTGATAATCTAAGGGTGTAAACAATATTTCGTATTAGTTTAGTATTTTCCTTTATGAGAAGTACTTTTAAGGTTTTAATTTATATATTATATAAAAAAATATTTCATTCATAATTGTTTGATTATTAGTTTACACCAAATATTTCTTAGGTTTTTTATGTATTAAAAATTATAAAATAATCGTTACTTTTTCTGCAAAGGATGAATATCTGGCAAGGAGATTTTCCATCAAAGAATCTGGCTGAAGATGGCTATATAGCAACTGCTCCAGTTGACGCATTTCCTAACAATTCATTTGGCTTGTATAACATGGTTGGCAATGTTTGGGAGTGGACCTCTGATTGGTGGAATATAAGACATGAAACTGAAAATCTAGTAAACCCTGTAAGGAATTTTCTATGAAATAATAAGTACCTTTATTTCGTGGGATTATTTATTTATTGCTTTTTACTTTCTCATCTATACGTAATAAAAGTTATGATATAGGTCAACAATTGTATATCTAGATTTTTGCAGTGAAGTCTCCTGAGTCCAAAAAAGTCATTTTTGTAATGATGTCCATCTGTCGTCTATCATATGTGCAGTGCTTTACAGACCAAACATATGGCCGATTTTAATAAAATTTGGTATGTGGACATATCTTGGACTTTTTTCAATTTTTCTTTTTCAAAATTTTGGAATCACTGTCATATAAGAAAAACACAAAATTACTATTGTAATCAAATTTTGCTCATATGTAGCCTATAAAGACCCTAAAAACCAGTCCTGTATTGGTTCTACCAATTTCCTTGGTTCCAAACCTGTGTGTAAGTAAACAAAATATTTAGTTCAGTAATAATTGGGAAAACCCGCCATCATTAAAAACTTGATTTTAATCAAAACAATTTATGTTTATAGCAGAAGTGAAGCTAGTTTAGTCCTTATTTAAATATATATATATATATATATATATATATATATATATATATATATATATATATATATATTGTAAGGCTGCATCTATAGTCTTAATGTTTTTCGCTGTTTATTATTGTTTCTCATGATTGAATGTTGAAAGATTATTTCTTTTTTTTTTTTTATAACTTTTCCAAATTATACATTTTGAAGGCTGTAGTGAAAAATGTTTATTTTATTTTCAGACTGGACCAATGACAGGAACAGACAAGGTGAAGAAGGGTGGTTCTTATTTATGTCATAAAAAGTATTGTTATCGTTATCGCTGTGCTGCTCGGCATATGAATACACCTGATAGTTCTGCCGGCAATTTAGGATTCCGTTGTGCTTCTGATAAACCAGTTAATAGTTAGGTATTTAATTATATTTTTATAGGATTTGTATACCAGTTTTTATTAATAAAATATTCACTTATATTTAGAACTAAACAAAGTTGTCTAGGAAATTGCTTTAAACAATTTTATTGTTTAACTATAAATAAATTTTGTGATAATTGTTTAAGTAATGTAATATGATGTTTATTCATTAATTTATTTAGGCTTATTATTGATTAATTAATAATTACAGTGCTTCTTAGTATTTTTCTTTTTTTTTAAATGACATTCCATTAACTTTTAGTCCAAGTCAGTTTTTCTTATTCCGTCCTAATGTAATCATTAACTTGTTTTAGGGATATGCAGAAAGGAGAACTAAAATTTGTTTAAACTAAATATCTTAATAATTTTCTTTCCTTTTAATCTATTTAAACAGCTTAGGCACCCATGTTGTTCAGTACTTTTGGAAATCCAATTTGGCAGTAATAATTCCACATAAGGTGGTTCTTGAAATCTAAGGGAAATCCTCTGAAAGCTGAGAAATTGTTTTTTTTATGCATAATTTGTTCAATCTTTTTAAGCTATTTCATCAGTCCACAATTGAATGACTTCCTTTTCCTTCTTCGCTATGCACATTTGAACACCCATCCCTGAACTGCCTGCACCAATCTCTCAGCACTGTCACTCGTAACATTATTATCATAAAATTACACACAGATGGTGATAAATGTCAGCAGCATTCTGTCCTGCTTGCAGAAATCTAATCACCTCATAACTGGAGATAGTTGCAATTCCATTACAATTAACTGGAGGCTCCATTTAAATTTGCTTACTACTATCACAACAAGAAAACAAATGCATTGAAAATTGCTGTGTATTAAGATTAATGTGTAATGCTATGGCAACCAACTTTAATTTAACTGCTGATTGGAAGTTAATTTCTGAACAGCCCTTCTATATTTATACATACAGAGAAATGTGCATTTGTAAAAAATGCAGAATTATTATTATTATTATTTCCAAAGTGTACAGATATTTGTGAGCTTCCTATTCTCCCCTATGAGTTCTCCTCTGACTTGTTTCTAAAGAATTTTCCTTGTCCTCTTAACAAGGTTGGAACTCAAATACATTAAATATGTAAAGATAATGACCCACAGAACATGCTTTGATGACTAGAAATTCATCCATCTAAGCATATTTATTTATCTATGTATAAACGTACTGCTCTATCAATTATAATTTTAATCCAATTTTGTTAAACTTTTGCATACATTCCTTTTTATAATAAATTTGTTGTCCAAATAAAAATCAGAAGCCTTTTGTTTTTGACAGATTTGTTGTGAGGGTTCTAGATTTTGATAGTGGTTTTTATTTTGGTTTCTTTATTGTAAATCAACTTCATTCTGTTTGTAATACTAGTTAATTTTACATTTTTATAATTCTTCAAAATATTTGTAGTTCTAATTTAATTTATAAGTTTATAGAAGTTTTAATAGCTAATTGCAATTTATAATTTTTAACATTATTATATTTTGTAATCATAATATGCTTATGGTAATTTTAGTAGTCCTGATTTTATTAATATAGCTCACAACAATGAGTGCAGCCTTGCAATCTAGAGGGCTTTTTTCTATATAGTCTATGTAGGCCTACTCCCTCTCATCTTTCCTATCAGGTCTCTCTTGATCTACAATTGTTTTTACCTCGCTCATTTGCTATTCGAGGGGTCTTTATTTCATTTTCTTTTCTTCCTTTTTTATAAGGCCATGAGAGGTTTTTCGCTTTTAAACAAAAAAATTAATAATAATTTTAATACATTAAATTCCCAACTAAAAATTTTATATTTCTCACATTTCACTGACTGTTTTTACAGTGTTGATATGACTTACTTATTTTATAATTAGAAAGTTTCTATTGAATTCATATGCCAAAGTAGTTATTTATCATATTTTGAAGTAGTAATTTTTTGCTTCCTGAAAAACTGTAACAAATACAGTAAATATTTTAAGCATGTCAACACCAATCATCAATGCCTAATTATTACAAGTATTATATGATCACCATATATATATATATATATATATATATATATATATATATATATATATATATATATATTAAAAGTTTTTTGTCACTATATATACTGTTTGGTATATTCAGAAAAGTGAAAATATTATAATTTTTACTTTTTAAAATAAATATTGTTATCTGTAAAATTTTAGGAAACTGGGGGTGACGGAACAATTAAAAATGACAACCCTTTATCTATGTATCAAGACCTTTAAAACGATGTATTATATGATACTGTTTTATGATGTTTGAGATTACCCCCACCTCAGCTCACCATAATGAGGTGAGAACTAAAATAATTTTATTAAAAAGAAGAGTGCCAAACTAAGATTCTCAAAAAATAATAGGAATTGGGGGGGGGCTGGGACTTTATGATCATACTGTATCTGCAGTGCTGGGTCTCAAAGTTATTAAAAATTTTTGTTGGTTTTTTAATTTTTTTTCCTCTTAATAAGGAATTTTCAGAACAATTAGCACAAACATCATGAAAATTATGACTGCGGATCTACAGAACTCAAATAAAATATGAATGTTTTAAACTGTAATATTAATTATTTTTGTTACTTCTGGTGTGTTTGTGTATATGTCACTGCTAGGCCTATAATTTAATGCACATCCCATGGAAATCTAATCCTTGGATCACTATAAATACCAAACAATTAGTTATCTTTTTGTGATATTCCATTTTTTATACCATATTGGCAGTGCCAGCTAATTATTACAAATTTAATTGAAATCAATTCACAGGATTCTCAGAACTATGGAAAATTTAAGATAGTCTTATTTAGGCTATATCATATTTTTAATTTGAGATTTTGTTGTTATATCTGCACTACTATGCATACATTTTAACACATATTTCATAAAACCTGTTTTATCTTGAAAGAGGAAACGTTTAATATCAAAAAGAAGAAAAAAAGTTTCTAAATTGTATTAGATTAGTATTATGGGAGTAATATTAACACCAGTATCATCCTTATTTAACCATGAGGTAAATGTGCTTAATGTAATTGTTCCTAGCATAATATGTTATTGAATAAAAGTTCGGCCTATTGATCATGAGATTAAATAAAAAAATTGTGATTCCATATTCACTGCTAAAGCCTATTTTAAAAGAATCTAATTTTTAACTGTTAATTCAAACACTCAAATAAAAACATGGTGTTAATTAACGAGATCTTGTCTACATTTTCACCTCGAGATAAACAACTTCCATCTATAAAATATACTAATACCAAGATTTACTACCGTACCTAAAAAACATCTAATACTGACATTCATATATCATACGAAACATGGGCATGAACGTCATGTAAGTCGTTATAGTTTCTATTGAAATGACTATTTTAATAGTTGTAATATCATATATAAATTGCATTTCATGTAATTATAGTTGAATTATATGACTTAACCTTTACCTAAACTGTCTTTCATGAAAAAGACAAGTTAGAAAAGATTAAATTCATTATATTATTTATTTCATATAAAACGAGCATCTCTTGTGAATTATCATAATATATTTTTTACATGAAAATATGATTTGTGCAAAAAGTTGTATTATGCATATGCAGTTAGTCAGATCAATAGTCAATATTGACTTTATTATCCAATATCTAGTAGCTCATCATCTGTAATTATTTCAGAGACAACAATTTCTTTAACTTTACATAACCTATTTGTAAGTGAATTTTGTATTTTTCATTTTCAATTTGTATAGTAAAAAGTGATTCAAGCTCGAAAATAGTCTTTTTCCTTTTCAAAGTAAGGAATGTACTAAATGAGTTTCAACATTTTTTATTTAATCTCATAATCGATGGGCCAATTTATCATTTGATTAGTAAACTTAATGTGTTTTTAAAATTTAAGAGCTTTTTATATGTCTTCCACATTTCTAATTATGTAAATTGTATTTAAGTTAAGAATATTTTATATATTGCATATACAAAACTAATGTTAGCATATGTACTTAATAAATTTAGAAGTTGTACTTATTAAAAATTGGTATACATTGTTATTGTCATTGCTATTTGTGATTGTAGTGGTCAATAATTATTTGTCCATTGTGAAATAAAATGTAAAAATATGTAATCAAACTTCATTGATTAATTTAATACAATTTCCTTAAAAAAATTATTTTTGTGGATAGATTTAATAATAATAATAATAATAACATGCTGTAATTTTTGAGAGAAAAAATGTGTGGGTTGCATACAGGGACACAACTGCAATCCTCTGTCTTAGTGTCATTAGAGGAAGGCTAAGATGTAAATGAATAAAGTATTGGTGGTTAATTAATTAATAATTGGAGATCTGGAAGCTGAGGACCTCATGTACTTAAACTTGAGGTTTATTGTGCTCTCTTTAGCCTTTCGGAGACCTACTTTCATTAGGTGTTTGTTGTTTGTTCTCTAATAAAGAAAAAGGAAATTGTGTTTTGTTGCTGGCTGAATTCAAGTCTGTAATTTCAGTGCAATGTGCATTTCGACATGAATACAGAAAAAAACATGAAAATATCATACGATGTTGGTTCAAACAATTCGAAAAAACTGGATCAGTTCAAAAGCAGAAATCATCTGGCAGGCCAAGTGTATCACAGGAAAAAGTTGAACTTATTAGACAATCTGCAATCAGAAGTCCTAAGAAGTCAATACCTCAACGAAACCTAGAGTTAGATATTCCAAAAACAGCAATCCACAAAGTTTTACACAAAAGACTGAAATTACACGCATATAAAATCCAGCTATTGCAAGAATTGAAACCTGATGATGGTACAAAATGTTTTAATTTTGCTGTTGAAAAAGATTAATGAAAACCAATCGTTTTTAGATGATATAATTTTTTCAGATGAAGCTACGTATCAATAGGTCTGTTAACAGACACAATTCAACATATATGTGGGAAAAAACCCACATACAATTTTTGAGAAAATATGTGACTCGCCTAAAGTTAATGTTTGGTGTGGTGTGATGAAAAATCATCTGTTTTTCTTCTTTGCTAGAAAGACAATTAATGGAATTGTGTATCTCGATATATTAATTAACTCATTCAGTGCGGGTAGAGCTCATGAACTCCAAGCTGGCCTTGCCAGCCTATCGTGTGGAGTTCATGAGCTCCAAAGTCTAATGTTGTATTCAAAGGAATACTGTGTCAGCCACTGAAAATAAATGAATGAAACTTCGTCTCGAGTTTTCTATTCCCTTACACTACACGCATTATGGTCAGTTTCCAGTACCCGCCCCTCGATGGGGGGGGGGCTTGCTGCCAAATGTGTACCAACACACTGTCTCTTATCTAGAAGGAATGTTTACGTTTCTAGAAGGAAATAATTGCTTATTTTAGAAGTTTCTGAAGATTTGTTTTTGTTTTGGTGAGTCATTGGTCTGTTGATGTTTCGGTCTGTTCCCTTAGTTGTTTTCGAGTCTTGCTCCCATCCGTCGTGTTCTCGTTTCGTACACATTTATAATTTTATGTTTATTGTATTGTGAGTACTTATATTTTATTATATTACTTTTTATTACGAAATACATATTTTAATCTACACAATATTCTTTCTTACGTTGTTTACATTAGTTTAAATTTTTACGTGATTTTCTCCGGTTACCGAGTGTGTTGTGTAGTGCATCATGTTTTATTGACTGTTGAAATAATTTTATATAAACTTTATTTATTTATAAAATGGATAGACCTGGAAGGTCATGAACTAGAGAAAAATCCAGAAAAAGACCAAACAACCGAACAAGGCAAAAGAACTGCAAGAATTGCTACAAGAAGAAAAATATTGTAAAGAAAACAACATCTCAGTGCAAAATATGTCCTGATCATCCTGGTCTATGTATGGGATCATGTTTTCATGAATACCACGATAACTTGTAAATAGTGTATATTTTATTTTTCTTATATTTATCTAAAGTGAACAGACTAACATTCAACAGAGCATAGTTCGAGTGATAGTGGGGTTCAGTCGCATGGGATTGTGGTGCGTGTTGCGCCGCGGCAGGCGCCTACTACTATTGCACCGAGCCAAAACTGCGGGTTGAGTTCATGAACTATAAAAATTTATCGGCATTACAGGTAAGGACTATCCGAATATTTTTTTAACACTCAAACATTGTTTCTACGTGTATAACCTATGTTTTTAGTGAAAAAAAATTTTCAGGTCCTGGGTCAACCTTACATCATCTATACCGCACTGAATGTGATAATTATTAATTTCCTCTTCTGGACAAACTCGAAAACATTCAACATCTTCATTTCTAACTAGATGGTGCACTCCCACACTTTAGTGCATTTGTAATAGACATTTTGAATGAAAAGTTTGGACATCAATGGATAGGCCAGCAAGGGCCTATACACTGGTTTCCAAGGAGTCCAGACCTGACACCTTGCAATTTCTTCTTATGGAGGTACATCAAAAACATTGATTATCGAGAAAAAATTTGTGACCTAAATCATTTAAAGAACAGGATTAATGACGCAATGACAACTGTTAACTAAAGTAGACTTATTTAAAGATAAGCTTATTGTAGAGCTGTGGAAACAAACAATCTTCTTGAAACTGGCTGTATTTGCTTGTACCAAATGCCCTTCTCTGACACATCAAATTCCTTAGTATGTAGTTAAATTCTTCTTCTTTTTTTTGTGGCAAAATGAATATCATATAAGTAAACATCTATTTTTTTTTAATGTTTTCGCAGCAGCTGTTTTGGCAATCTTATACTTTCTCATTACCTAGCATTCAATTGCAAGTCTGTATCTATTAGTGATGTGCTAATTAGAAAACTGTTAATTCTTAGCAGCTGCTTACCTACGTTAGCAGTAGCAGACTTCTGCTAACAATGAGAATTAGCAGCTTTACAATTTGCAGTGCATAGACAAGCTGTTATTAGTATCTTCAAATGTTTTGACACCTGATTTAGCTAACATTTAAAAGAATCAGTAATATGAATTTAGCAGTTAAATACAATGCTGAATGTGAATGGAAACTGATTCAACAGGCACTGGGTTTGTGTCTTAATGTTATTAATATGGTTATGTTAGCTAATACACAAAATTGTTTTTGAAAAACAGTATATATATTTTTAACTAAAACAAACAAAAGAACTTATTTGTTACAAAATAAGTACAAACGAAATGATAGAAGGATATTGTTTGGGTTTCACAAACATTAATTATACATATAACACAAATAAACTGAACAAAACTTAAATAAGATTTTTTTTTTTGGTTTTCTTAAAAGTTCGTAGTTAACTTAATTAACTCTACGTAATATAAGACAATTTTTTTGTACATAAACAAAAGATAACTGCTAAAGAGTATTTTGTGTTTAGTTTAGCCTACTGCTTATTTATCATTGTATACAACAGATATCTGTTAGCAAATTTAGCTGCTAGTTTTAATTGCTATACAATATTAGTAAAAACAGCTTTAGTTGTTAATCATATTTAGTGCTTTTGTCCATATTATCTAGTATCTATTTAATTATCGTAGTTTGTTATTTGGTTTGACGTTAGTACAAAATTGTTAGTCGTAGGTAGTGTTAGTGCTAAGCGGTGATATCAAGTTGGACGATAAATTCAAGCTCCAGGAACAGTCAGATATAATTAATTGTTAATTGTTATATATACAGTTGGCTAAAAAGTAACTATGTACTAACGTTTTTCAAAAATAATTGATTTACAAATAGATAATTTACAAATTATATATTCTATGACAAGAAATATTTAGATAATAACTCACTACGACTGTTAAAAATTAGCTTTTTACGGAATTAGCGATACCAAGGGAACCTAGGTGGAAATATACCTTTTTTTAACATATCTTAGGTGAGACTTTGGCCATCTCTTTCATCTTTCTGAGTTCCGATTTTGACGCTATTAGAGTACGGTATATGAGGGCTAAGGTTCTTTATTGTATTTTCTTATTTTTTTAAGGCAATGATTATTGAGAGCTTTTCGTCAACTAGGGAGAAAAACAAAATTAACTCTATTTATACTGAAACTTACTATACAGGGTAATCATAAAAGAATAGTGGGGTTTTGAACGTGATTTAAATGAAAACAGAATTACTTATTGTTTATTTATCTAAATGGACTCTGAAAAAGTTTTTTTACATAACTAACTAATAAATTTCGATATGTGCACCATTAGTCACTTGGAGAATGTCTAATAATTGATAATCAAGTTCTGCCCATACTTTAGTTAACATGTTAATTAACTTTGTAGACTTTGGTTGGGACATGCGTATAACGAAGTAAGACTACATCAACTTCTCACCTAGATGTTTTAAATTAAATCAAGGACCAAACAAAACATTAAAAAAAAAATTATCTTGTCCAGGATATAATAGAGAAAGGATGCGCTTGTACAACAAAATTCCAAAAGAAAACTGGCTAAAGTACGATCTGAACTGATCAAATTTTTGATAGTTGATAAATACAGTTATGGAATGATCTAATTCTATTCTTACATTTGATTAATAAAATTATAATCATGTTAAACCATTACGCCATTTCAGTTGGTATGTCTCTAAACAAATTCTGTTCTCAAAAGCTCACCTGTAGTGAATACAGGCTTGACAAAACCGAGCGCCCTAGCTGGGTCTACACCATTTTTCACGTAGTCTTGGGTTAAATCCTCCACTTTTATCATTCCTATAAGGTCTCTTTTGTTCTCTTCTGACCTTGATGAAGTTCAAATATTCTAAGGCTAGGGATCTTTATTTTATGTTGTTTTCTTCCTTTCTTATGAGGCAAGATGATGATGACCGAGAGGATTTTCATCTTTTCAGATCATAAAAAATAATAAAGAAATCGTAGTTGCATGGATTTTTATATACCGTGGCCTACCTTTTCGGGTTATCATACTTGAGGGGCTACAGGCGAGATTTTACCTAAGCACTCTTTTGAACTTGTACTCTTTGTAGTAGAAATACATTCATGTTATTATATTGTGTAACTAAGTGTGACAAATTTACCCGCGACCACTTCTGACGTGATGCAAACTTGGTGGTTCTTAAAATTCATATATATGAAAAAACTACAATTCACCGGGATCATGGATCATTAAGTAGGTTAACACCTAACTTATGTTTTATAACCTAATAATAAATTTTAAATCTTTTGAATTTATAATAGTTAAAACCAAATTGGTCATTTTAAAACTACGAAAACTTCTCTAGTGATTACAAAAAATAACGATTCTTATTCTTTATCTTGGTCAGTTTTATTTTGGTATGTTTACTTTTACTCGACGTATCGAATCTCTTATGTGATTCGACAAGACTAGTTATAAAATCGATTGTGTAAAAAAGAGTTTCAATCTCTGATTTTCACAATTTCATTTTCAGTATTGACATTTTATGAAATTAAGAAAATTCCCGTACATCATAGTCATTCAAAACCAAAAACATCTACTCCGTATTTTGAAAATAGTTTTTAAATATTTATGAAAGAACTTTAAGTGTAAAGTCAAATTTAATGTTAAATTAAAGTGTTAAACATATTTTCTGTAGAATTAAATAAAAATACTTTTATTAACGGTGCGGTTATTGTAAACAACATACTTATTTTCTCTGGATGTAGCTAATGTTGGTATTGTTTTAACTAGAGGGAGAAACCAATCTAGCTCTGAAACTACTGGCAGATTAACTGACATTTGTCTTTAGGTAAGTAAATTTCATTACTTCATATTTCTAATTCTAAAGATGAAATATGAATTCATTGTAATTATTACTATTTTATGTGTATTTTTCTGCGTAAAAAGCTAACTCTTAATGTGAGTATCTTAAATAAGACATTGGTATACAAAAGAAGCCGACTCCATATTTGCAGCTTGGGTTTGTGGGAAGTCATTGCTTGAAGGGAACTAAAAATATTTTTGTGTGCGTATTGTAATATTGGGAATCAATATTCTAGATTTGAAAGTATGGCCCACGTCAAGACTGCTTTATTTAGTTGATAATTCATATTGAGTTTAATATTTATTTTTAGTTTAGGGTAGTTTAGTTAACCTAGGGTTTAATCCCTTCTGTTTTTAAGATGTGAAATGGCGCCTTTTTTCCCCTCCCAAGAGATATTCGGTAGGAACTGGTAGATTAACAAAATATGCAAATAACTATTAAACCATTTCTTTATATGCATTTTTTTTTTTAAAGATTGTATTGTTCGGTTCATGATAATAAGTAGCCCTATGTTGATATTAACTTTTCAGTAATGATTTCTACCTAGGGCCCAAGTCCTTTATTGATAATTCTGAGAAATAATTATATGCTTCTGATTTTGTTCTAACTTTCATATAGGCCTATTTAATCGATAGAAAATTGGAAGTTTTAATATTTATAAAGTTAAAATAATATAAAACAGGAAAAAAAAAATTGGATTGGCTGAGTATGATTTCATGGCCTGGTAAATGTCCAGTTGATACCCCTTTGCGATTTAATATAGATATTTTATGAAATCGTGTTTTACATACCTCATTATGAAACAATTGGATTATCCTTAAGCTGGGAAGTCTATTTTCAAGTATGAAAATCCATTATTTCTGTTTAAAATAAACAATTTAAAAGTGTGCATTCAAAGATCAGAATGCAAGATATGGATGAGCCTATGCATCTCGGTTTCATAAGTCAAGAATAGCTAATAGAATGGTGTGTCATTAAAAGTCTCTTATAATAGTTTACATACCTCATTATGAAACAATTGAGTCATCCTTAAGCTAGGAAGACCATTTTCAAGTATGAAAATCCATTATTTCTGTTTAAAATAACCAATTAAAAAGTTTGCATTCAATGATCAGAATGCACAATGAGGATGAGCCTGTGTGTCTAGGTTTCATAAGTCGAGAATAGCGTCTCGTTAAAAGTGTCATAACATATGTTTTACTACACTATATAATTTCAGAATTATGTGAACTAAATCTCGGGAAGATATATATATCTCCTTACCAAACGTGTCTAATAAATATACATATAATTACCTATCGGAACCTATTTGCTTTGCGCAGATGAACATAAACATCGAGTGATGAGTCACTCAATATATTCACAATCATTGTCATGTGAATTACCGTAAACACACACCTTAACCTAATAAGGCTAGGATTTCTTACTTTTAAATTGCTCATTTGAGACAGAAATAATGGATTTTCATACTTGAAAAGGGTCTCCCCAGCTTAAGGATGATCCAATTGTTTAATAATGAGATATTTAAAACACGATTTCATGATATCTCTATATTAAGTCACAAAGGGGTATCAACTGGACATTTACCCACAGCCCTTGGTATCTATGAAGTATTATAGGTGTTACAGAATTTTGTTAAAATCTAAGCCCTTATAGTAATATATTGAAGAAGAAATAAACTGGCTCAAAAATCTTGTATGTTTAAAATTAAATTAAAAATGACCATGTAGGCTACCATGTATTTTTGATGTATCTCGGTCGTCAAAGTTCTGACTTGTATATCAACTCTACACTGAACAAGAAGGAAATTAATGATCCTTCAATATATATGAATTTACACAATATATTTGTGTGACTATTACTTTTACAAACAATAATGTAACATAATATTAATGAAAGTTACTAGCCTAATTCAAGTTGCTGCCACTTCAAGTAAGGACGTCTGTATTTTCATAGATTATACAGTTACGATATCGTAACCAATGTTCTTGTCAGGAGAAGTATGGCAACATGATGTTGGGTTTTTCTTTAACCCATTGGCCTAGTCTTTTTCAGAAACTTTGCTTGACCCTAATCTAGCAATTAAAATGGCTGGTTTTGTACATTATTTATTAGAAAAATATAAATAACTTTTGATTCGTAGTTGTGATTTTAGTTCTGTTTTCACCATTTTATTCTAAATTAAATTCTCTCTATAACAAATATAAGTTAACGTACAATAATGATTTTCTATATTTTTTATTTTCGAAACAGCACAACGTAAGTATTCACTAAAACAGTAAACAAAACAAATGTTCATAGCCTAACCAGAACACAGAGGTCTTCTGTTTATTTGATACGTTGCCAACATCAAGTAATCTAAATAAAAGTATAATAACGATATCGTATTATAAACTGAATAAATCTAGCTTATATCACACACGTCCCTTATAAGGTTTCACTGGACTGCGCGTGAACACTGCTTATAAAAAAGTGTAATTTAATTACATTTTAATCGTAATTTTCACAATAAAAAGGAAAGAAACCATTCTCAGTGGACGCCGCTGTCATCTAACAGATTTATTCGGAACTACGTCAATCCTACGCTTAATAAAGAACGTTGTTTTCCTGGACACGGAGAAGTTCCGTATGTCTATTAGTGGGCTGCTCGAGGACTAAACGGAACAGTTCCGTATGTCTAGGCCAATGGGATGTAAAACTATTTTACTCGCCTAGTAAAATTTTGGGCATGCACATTGTTGGCTGTATCGAGTAAATTAATAGTTTTACAGTAATCATGCAATCGTCCTTGCCCTGAAATTTAGTTAAGAAATTCATTCAAATTGTTTACTACCTACCTACCTCATCTTAAAAATGAAATCTTATTAGGTGTACCAAGATACTTTTGAAGTACTAAAATACATTAAAATTAAGAAATAAAAAAAGTACAAATTCCAGTTCATATTATGAATTACCTATGTTCATTAAGTTAGTGAATGTGTGATCACTTGTTTTATTAGGTTTGGATAGGTGACTATATATATATATATATATATATATATATACACACTATTCTGTGCATCATACTGGGCGATTTAATGGTCTTGAACCCAAACCCACTATATATATATATATATATTTTTTTACCTTTCTTGTTGTTTAAAGGGCATAAAATAAATAAAGACCCCTATCTCGTATACTTTAATAGGAAAAGAAAGTCAAGAGAGTAATGGTAGGAAAGGTGAAAGAGACAGGTCTAACCCAAGACTACATCCATCAAGGTCCTTCGTGATTGCCATGGTCGTACTCAGGGTCAAATCCACTGTAATGAAGGAATTGTTATTATTAATGGTTTAATGTTGTTTGAGATTTTTTGAAAACATTTTGTATGATATAATAGGGATACACAATAATTATTTGGCATCTAGGGTAAAATAGATCCTTTTTGTTTTTAATAAATCCCGTAAAATATGAAATTGAAACCGAAAGAACCCAATCCTAATTGGTTTTTCCTATGATCAGAATATTATTAAAGTTTGAATAAAATTGAGATTGGCTACAATTCTGGTAAAAATGGTAACTCCTAAAACATTTAACTGTTTGTTTATAATCTACAATGTCTTCATGTACAATGTATTGTGGAAATACTGTTTGGACCATTTACTTAGTACTTAGATTAAAAGTTTTCAAATCTCCATCTTACATCAAACTAAATAATATTTATACCTAGAACAATTCAATTCTTGGTATTTGTTCCATAGAGAGTCTTCTCTCCATTTGTCATACTTTTTTAGAAGATGTAATTATAATATATTACTTTTGCACTATTGTTGTTTATTTAGTATTATTAAGTTATTCCCCCTACCCCACAAGAATTGGTAATAGATTCTTTTGCACTAATACACTTTTTAATTCAATATGAATTTTATTGACTACCATTTTGCATCGGTATACTAAAATCAAAGATAAACCAACTAAAAATATATTATACATAGATGATCTGTGGCTAGCTTCCTCCCTCATTTATATAATGATCATACTGTGCTTAAGTGAAGTTTTATGCATGCTCAGTAGACATTCATACATTTTTAGAACATTGCAGTGTAGAAATATTTCGAATCTAGGACAGGTTAGGTTTAGTTGGTTTTATTTACATTTGAAATAGTTTTAAGATATAAATAAAAATGTTAGAATATAACCAAGTCAAACCCTAACCTGTCCTAGATACCTGAACTAGGGGCTACATTCTCTTTCTTCCTTTTGCAGTTGGATTCCTCAGTTGATTACCAATCTCACTCTTTTTACCCTCTTTTTATTTTGTTATTATTATTACTTTTTTTTTATTTGTAAAGACCAAATACACCAGCCTCATCCGTCATGTATCAAATACTCTCACTCTCGGCCACTTAAATCTATTCTTCACAGTTTCATTAATTCTTATATAGATCTAATTGCCTCAGATATTGAGATCAACGTGAGGAATATTTATCCTCTTACTCATCTCCTCCTCAGATTTCAGTATGGAATCTATGATATTTCCTTGTTTTAAACAGCTTCTATGCTCAAACTCAAATCTAAACTAAAACACTTAAAAAAATTAACCTTATTTTAAAATTGAGTATATTACTGATAAAATACAAACTAGTCTACTCTCAGCTTCTACCAACATTACACAAATTTCAAATATGTGTTTAAGATTAGAAATGTATTATCAAATAATTATGTTTATCACCAATTGATATATGTTTATAATTTAAAAAGTTTTAAGATCTGTTTATAATCGGCTCTATTAAATTGTTATAGATTATTGCAGACAATGAAAAAGAAATATATGGGAGATTCTGATGAAGAGAACGAATTTGATGTGGATGAACCTGAGGCCATCCAGAATAATGCTTCGGATGATGACTGGACGCCAGAAGTTGAAAATGTATGTTTTAGTAACTTGTTTAGCAACTGAATTTTATTATTTTTAGTTTACTTTTGAAATTTGTAGAAACATGAGAATTATAATTGCCTTTATGTTGATTTCAGAAAACTAACATTTATTAATATATTTTTTTAAATACTTGAATGAACTTAGACATGCAAACACTAGAAGATTATGGTGAGGAGATTAAGTTTTGTTATTTTTTTTCTGGTAATACATTAGATAACATCTTTTATTATTCTATTATATGTCCTAGTCAAATACGTGGGCTTAAGCTGCTCCCTAAGAACAGGGATAAGGGACCTAAATGGAGAATATCCTCAGTGTCTTGAATATGGAATATTTGTTTTGTCGTTTGTCTCTTTCTGTTTATCGTTATGATAAATGATTTGGAAGCTACTTTATCTAAACATTTTGTTTGTAGTTTCTATAATCTTCTTGCTCGTCAAATGATTTTACATTTACTTTTCAGTAATTGTAGCATTACATTAATCCCTCAGGGACTTGCAATAGTGAATACCGGTGTGTCAATTCTGAGGGACTCTAGATGGATCTACACCTTTTTTCATTAAGTTTGGGATTAGATCATTCTCTTTCATCCTTCTTACATGGTCTCTCTTGATCAACTCTTGTTCGCTTCCCAACCCTGTTGCCAATAGAGATATTTGAGGGATTGGGAGTCTTTATTTTATGCCTTGCAATGATAACAGAGAGATTTTATGTCTTTAAATAACAAGAAATAAAAACAGTTAAAGCATTATAATCAACTTACTGTATTGAACCTATACTTCGGAATATAGTTAAAAACTATTATTGAATTTAAGGTTATCTGTCAACAACAGAGAAAGTATTGTTTTCTTTTTTTTAAATAATCTATGTTTTTATTTTTAATTGAAGAAAAAGTTATGTTTGACATTTTCTTCCTGATTTCAATGTATACTATCATATTTTGAATCATAAAAAATACCAAATTTACAAGGATAAATAATAATTTTAATTGATTATCAGACACAAGGAAGAAGACAGTCGACACGTCTTCGCAACGCACCTCGTCTTCGCACATCGATCATAGATGTCAGTTCAAGTGATGATGTATCAGAAGATGAAGATGGAACAAACAAGAGAAAAAACAAAGTAAAGACTCCTGTCAAAGGAAGAGGACGACCTGCAAAAAAAGCAAAAGTGTCGTCTACTTCTTCACCATCCTCACCTGCTAGTTTGTCAGAAAAGTCATTAGATGCAGCTAAGCCCGTGACCACTTCAGATTCTGAACCGACATCCACAACAACACCTGCTGGTTGCAACAATGTACCTTTAAAGATTTCCAAGGACTATTCGGTAAGGTTGTTTCTAAGTTACAGAGCAAAATAATCGGATATAATGTAACATTAAATTTATGAGGAGTGGTTGAAGTTTAATTTTACAGTGAAAAATTTTGCCTATACACTAAGATTCCAATATTATTAGTTTCCAATAATTGAGTTTATATATGTGTGTGTGTGTGTGTGTATATATACACAGACTGAGAGAGAGAGAGAGAGAGAGAGAGAGAGAGAGAGAGAGAGAGAGAGAGAGAGAGAGAGAGAGAGAGAGAGAGAGCACTTATCCCATCTTTGGATAATTATTCTCTGAAAATTGCTGAAACTATTTCAATGAACCTGGCACATATTATTTTGTAATAAAAGGTCCGATAAGTTCTGAATTAAAAAAATTCCTTCAACCCATTTCAAATTGCAGAGATTTACAATTTTTTAAAGAATAACTTTTTATATAAACGCTACAATATTACGCTATAACTCGTTACAATCATTGGCCAATGATTCCCATATAGAATTAAAAAAGATGTATTAATAAAAAATATATTTTACAAATTATACCAAAATACGTTGAAAATGTTCTAGTACATCTGACTCGTTCAAATGTAACACTTACAGTTATCATAAATGAGGAAGCAATATGACCATTTCATGGCCATGTGTATTTATTTGCATGTGCAATGTAAGAATGTTTTAAGTGCTATTTACTAAGTAATATTATTCTGATTACAGTCTGGATCTTTTGTGGTATCGAAAAATGACTTCAACAACACCGATGATGAACCGCCTATCTGGAAAATTGATGGGAAAGCTCTGCTTCAAAAGTATATTCCTTTCACTCAAGATGGAAAAACTTTGTATAAAAACACATCAGTTGTAAGTTAATTTTAATTAATTATATTGTGAGTTTGTTTTATCTAGTTATGACTTTATAAAACTGTTTTTATTATTCAAACTTTTTTAATGAAATTTTACAGTATTGAGGGTGTATATATAATTTTTATAATAGTCTGTGTATTTAAAAATCTAATTTAAGAAAAATATCTGTATGGTAATTATTTTAAATTCTAAATTTGAAAAAAATATTTGGGATGATGAACATATGTGGCAGTTATTGTATTCAGAATAATGTTATACTCGATCAATTGTATTGGGGGGGGGGGGGGGCACAATAAATAGAAGGAAGGAGTGAAGAGAGGTGATGATAGGCAATTAAATGATTTTCTTTGAATAAAATTTGTTTGCATCCGGAAATTGGTGCAAACATTATTATTATTATTATTATATATATATATATATATATATATATATATATATACAGTAGAACCTCTGTTAACCGGTCTTCGGATTAACCGGCTTATTTCGTAGTGTACTGGTTCGGTGAGAGTTTCTGAAAATAAATTGTAATTGAAACACCAAAGCGGTGGCGAGTCAAACGACTTTGTCGATAGCGGTATCCCATTGTCGGCGGCATAAAAACACCGCAGCATTGGCACCCGTCGGTATAGCAGACATACACCGACAAAAACGTTTGATGGGCTGCTTTTTTTCCACGAATCAATTTAGTATACATTATGGAAAATATAACATTTCTTTTTAGTTTTATTCTTGTCTTTGACTGGTTATGATCTACGTACAGTATGTACAGTAAATAAAAATGAGCGAGTTACGAAAACGGAAGCGTGTGTTGGTTTCGTTTGAGATGCGGTTAAATGAATTAAAGAGACTTGACAGAGGGGCATCTGTAAAAAAGCTTTGTAGTGTTTAATTTTTTCATGTTTGATGTATAATATACATAACATAATATATACGATACATTTATGTACAATAAAATGAGTTGCAATAACATCTTAATTGCATAATTCTTAGCGCTACCTGATTAAATATGCTTTCTTTAAACGAAAACCGATTTTTCACGGGAACCTCGGACTAACCGGCCAAACGGGTAATCAGCCCGGGTGTCAGTCCCGACTAGACCGGTTAAGAGGGGTTCTACTGTAATGTTAATTTTTCTGTTTGTAAAGAATTACATTATTTATTATTGTATAGATTACTCTTATTTGCACCACGTTGTAGTGTCAAATTATAAAACATATATTTTTTAATATTGATGAACAAAATAAAATGATTTTCTGATTTTAATTCAAAACTTAATCTATATGATTTTGTATATTCAATTATAAATGTAAAAGTTGTCATAAATAGTAATTGATGAATTGGATGAAATGAGAAATAAAGGTTAAATTTTATTAAGATGAATATATGTTAATCAAGTATACGAACATAAGTTTGATTTTACAGATGTACAATTTCTTTAATTACTAACAATAATTAAGCAGTTACATTTAAAAGCTAATTATATTAAAATCCTTCTTTTCTTTACTTTTTAACAGTGAACTTAAAGGTTCCTTTTATCTAGGTTCCAGTTTTGCTACTATATTTGCATTCAGAACTTATATAAATTCCTGTTTTATTACTACAACACACACACACACACACCTAATTAATTACAAAACATAAACTTTTAAAGTAATTATTTGAAGTACAATGTTTAAATAAAATGTAATATCTATAGTAAAAAATAAAAACTTAGAAGTTCAGTTCAATAAAATAAATATATAAAGTCTTTAAATGTTTTGGTTACTCTATGTTTGTTATATAAATATTAATATAGATTCTATTTTGATATAAATTATTTTATTATCAATAAAGTTGATTACAGTCTTTTAGTTAGTTATCATAAAAGCTTTGTCTTAAATGACTTCAATTGAAATTATAAATTTTATATTATATAAAAAAGTTAAATGGTGTAAGAGTTTTTAGATATATATATATATATCTCGAGTAATTGTTATAACACACATATAAATGGAAAACACAAGCAATTATTGGAGTCCATATCTCTGGGAATTATTTTATCAACACAATAGTTCATATACATATCGTAGGGTATTATTGCAACACAAATATCAATGGAAACACAATTAATTAGGCTATAGTCTATATCTCTGGAATTTTTTATACATAGCCTATAATAGTTCATATCTCTTAATCTCGGGGTACTAGGTTAGTGCGGCTTTTACCAAGGAAATTAGGTATAATACCATTTAATATAAAGGACATAAAAGGAAAACAAAATGAAAGAATTAATTTTAGTTTTAGTACATGGAGAAAAATTAAAAAATGAGATGAATGAAGTTGACAATTTATAACTGTTCAAAACTGAATAAGCTGTTCAAGTTTGTTATATTTTTTTTATATAGATGTTCGTATTCAGTTTTATGCTTTTATTGATTCCACTTTCAACTTGTGAACACTAATATTTATGAAAAAAGAACAGGCCACATAGGGTTTATGATTTTAAAAAAAATAATAATAACACAATGGAATGCAAATGGAAGGATCTCACCAGTTCATAGAATCTGTCTTGTCATCATCTTGATATCAGATCAACTTTAATATATATATATTAACATTCGAAATTTTCACTCAATATTATTTCTTCTTATTATTTTCATGATGTAGGAAATATATTTTTAATTTATGTAAATTTCTTCAATTATTGTAGTAGCAGAAACTTGGAATGCGTCTTATTTGCCTCCAATTTTTTAACTCTCTTCACTTTTCACTCTTCCATCATTGTTAGACCATGTACATAGAGGTTCGAATTTATATTTGTATTTCTTTGAAATGATAATGTAGGCTATATTTGGTTCACTAATGATATGAATATATGATCCTACTTTATTAAATGAGAAGTTGTTAATAACTTCATTTATATTTATTTCTTCTAATTTTGTAAATTAGGTTGTTAAACTATATTAAGGATCCAAATAACTTCTTTTAAAATAATATGTTGTCTTAAAACTAATATACATATTTTGATTTTAATCTTAAATTTATCGTAAATTCCCGCATCTCAATTGTCTATGGAATCTATTTGAATCACGTGATTTAGTTGTCGGTGGGCGTGTCTTTTAAAATGTCTGTCACTTGATTTCTTTTGTCCGCCATTTTGACTATGACTTTCTGTCGTAATTTGAAAGATTTTACTTTTATTATTGATTCTAAGTAAGGACTCAGGTGACGTTTTATATTCAGGGATATATGGTTTATATATAGGTCTGGTTTGTTTGGTCTCTAGGCTTTCTGTATTTCTACAATCGGCGAAATACTGACACTGTATTTCAAACTGGCAATTTATTTGATTGACTTTGTCGTCTTGATAAAAGCAGATTATTTTTATTTCCATATCTCTGCCTTTGAGTTGTTAATTTTTACGGTTAGATCGAATATTTAGGCTTAATTTTTATAAAGGTCTTCCTAGGTTTAAAATTTGGTAAGTTACGTTAATTAATTATTGTCCGGTCGAAAATCTTGAATTTGACATTGTTTTGGATTGGCGTTTCGCATTCTTGCCGCTAGGCGCGTGTATGTCGTCGTTTGAAATGAATGGAATTAATATAAATTTGCATGATAAATTATTTATTGACAACATCTTTTTCGAGTTGTTACAATATCCCCTGGGTTACTTTTCCTGAAAATATTAAGTATTTGAGATTTTCAGGGAACAAATTTACAACGAGAAACTATGTTGTATCCCAATACCTGTCTATTCCATTATTTCAGGGCAATGAAATCAATCAGCTGTTCTTGTACTATTTACACACTTAGTAGTTCTGTTGGTTGTATGACATTGTAGTATACTTGTATTTCTTGAGGGAAGACACATGGTATGGTCCCTTTATGTTATCGCCTTGTAAATCGCTAATATAATATGTAGACCCTCCTTTAATCTGGTTAATTTGGTATGGTCCACTAAATATTTCAAACAGTTTATATGTTTCTCCTTCTACAGCATTTGACAGTGGGTAATTTTTTATTAAAACTAATTCTCCTAATTCAAAAGTGGTGGGTTTATTTTTGGCATTTAATCTGCTGGCTCTCTTTTCTTGTTTATTTTGTAATCTTCGCCTGGTCATAAATAATTTGATTTCAATGGGTATATCTAAATATACTAAGTTGGTTATGTATGGTTCCCAGAATCTCACATCTCTTTTCCCTAACTGGAGTTCATTTGGTGTGAAGCCTGTGGTGTCATTGTGGACTTCATTTAACATGGTGTTAATGTCGGATATGCATCTAGCCCAGTTTTTGTGGTTCTGAGAGCAATATGTTCTTAAACATCTTTTAATTTCCCTTATGGGTCGTTCTGCCATGTTTGTTTGTGGGTGGTAGTAGGGGTTGAAAATAGGTTCTATGGAATGTTCTGTTAATGTTTTAAGCCATGATTTACTCCTGAATTGTGTTCCATTATCACTTTGAAGTCGGATGGGGGTGCCATAAATAGGGAAATGTAAATTGAAAAGTTTATTTAATATCGTTTTTGTAGTTGCAGCTCTCATGGGGTACAATTTGACAAACTTTGTGAAAATATCCAAAACAATCAGTATATATTTAACTCTACCTGTGCTGGTGGGTAGTGGTCCAATAATATCTACAGCTATTTGGTGATTTTTCCCAATACATGTTATGCCTTTAGCTGGGCCAACTGAAGGATGTGGATTACATTTACACTTCTGACATGAATCGCAAACAGAGAGGGTGATTCTGATTCGACGCCCCATATTTTTAAATATGAAACATTCTTTAAGGATGTCTAGACATTTTTTGGCTCCACAATGGAGGTAATAGTGGTGGCATTCCCATATCAGCCTATCAATGATTTGTTCAGGGACTACTATAAGCCATTGTTGGTTAAGTTGTTTATACAGAGTGTCTTCGTATATTTTATAAGTTTTCTTGATTTTTGATTTGGAAAGGTGGTGTTGATCTGTGTTTAGGATGTGTATGATGTGTGATAAGTTTGGATCCAGTTTCTGAAGGTGTGAAATGTGTTGAAGTTCTGTTTGTAAATCTTGGTCTTGTATTCTGTTTATGTAGGCCATCATAAGTGGTGGTTGTTCATTAATGGGTGTTGTTGATTGGTGGTTAGGGATTCGACTTAAGGTATCTGCAGTACAGTTTTCACTACCCTTGCAGTGCAAAATTTTGAAATTGTAGTCTTGTATGGCCAAAATCCATCTTGTTAAACGTGAATTAAGAAGTTTGCAGGTCTTGAGGAAAGTTAGAGCATGGTTGTCTGTTATGATGGTTATGTCTGTACCATATATTATGTATCTGGTTTTTTGCAGACAGTATACTATGGCAAGCAATTCCTTTTCTGTTGTGGTGAATCTTCTCTCTGCCTGTTGCAAGGCTCTGGACAGGAAAATGATAGCGCGTTTTTCTCCCTGTTCATTATATTGATATAGGTGTCCACCTATAGCAAAATCTGAAGCGTCTGTTTGTAGGTAGAATGGTTTATATGGGTCTGGATGGTGTAAAGTTTGCGTTTCTAAGAAAAGTTGTTTAATTTTTTGAAAAGTTTGTTCATCTGTAGGTGTCCAATGGAATTTATAATTTTTAGAAGTGAGTCGAAGAAGTGGTTGTATGTGTTCAGAGAATTTGTCTAGAAATTTATTATAGTAGTTAATGCATCCTAAGAATCCTTTTAGCTGTTTCCTTGTTTTAGGTGAAGGAAAATCTAGTATGGGTTTAACCTTGCTATTATCCATTTGCAATCCTGTGGCGGTCATGGTGTAGCCTAAAAATGGTACAGATGTTCTGCAAAATAATGATTTGCTGAATTTAATAGTCATGTTTGCTTCCTTTAGTTTTTGAAAAATATGAGTTAGATGTGCAAGATGGCTAGGAAAATCTTGTGATAATACACAGATGTCATCAATGTATACAAGTGTGAAATCTTCAATGCTGTCTTCGAAAACTTTCTCTAATGCTCTTACTAGGGCTGCTTGAGAAGTTGAAATACCAAATGGGGTGACTGTATACTGGTATGTCCTTCCTCTAAACTGAAATGCTGTGTATTTTCGTGATTCGGGTGCTAAGGGTATCTGCCAATACGATGCTGTGAGATCGATGGTACTTAACCATTTACTGTTTCTCCCTTTTGCAAGTAATTCGTTTATGCTTCGATTCTGTTCGAAATCAGGCATAGTAATTTCATTTGCCCTTCTGGCATCTAAACATAATCTTAATTCTCCACTCTTTTTGACAACTGGTATTATGGGATTGATGAACTGACTATAAGATGACTCGATGACATTAATGTTTAGCATTCTGTTTATCTCCTGGGCTACTGCCTCCTGGTGAATTAGAGGGACAGGGTATGATTGTCCTCTGAAAATCTTATCTTCTCTAACCTCTATTCGGTGTGTATACTTGTTGCATAGACCTGGGGTGTCTAAAAAAAAGTCCTTGTATTTTACAATTAATTCTTTTAGTTGTTGCTTTTGTTGTGGTTCCAAAATTTCATTTTCATTCACATTTATATCAATCTCCTCTTCTCTTAAATAATCTTCTCTATTAATTTCGGATCGTTCTAGAATGTTATCATATTTTAATCTGTTATTTATACTTGTATCACTGTAATTATATTTGTTATTATTATTATTATTATTATTTATATTTATATTCTTTGTAATGTGACATAAAATTCCTTCTTTATTAACCTCTTCAAACTTCAATACGATATTCTTATCGTTGGCCCTTAATTGTAGCATCTTTGTTTTGAAGTTGATTTCCATCTCATTTTTACTTATCCAATCCATTCCTATAATTATATCTCTTATTAGATTTGGCACTATTAGTGTGTGTATCCGAATCTCTTCTCCTCCTACTCTCACTTTAAACATGACTATTCTAGATACTCTACGAGTTTTTGATCCGACGGCTGTGGTTATTTGAATGTTCGTAGTGGGGAGTTCTTCATATTTCCCAATACTTTGTTTATTCCCCTGGAACCATTGTTCTGATAAACAAGAAATATTTGAACCAGTATCTATCAAAGCAGCGAGGCATATATTGCCAATTGAAATCATAATCTCCGGACATCTAATAAGGTTTGTTGTGTGTTTTATGGTTGATCCATGTTCTTCTTCATTTAACAAGAAGTTTCGGTCGCAAAACATATTGCTGATTAAGATATGATTGTTGGTGGGAATTATTTTTTTTTGTAGTAGCGTTGTTGGCCTATCTATTCCGAGGTCGTTTGATGGCACAGTGTTAATGTCATTGAGAGTCACCTTATGATGGGGTTGGATGATATGATGACTCATTTGGCCGGGGACACTTACTGCGCTCTGCAGTTTTCCTGCCGGGGAACTTCCTGTGATGTGCTTGCCTCCGGGTGGTTGATGGGTGGTCGATTTTCTGCTATGGCGTGGCAGATGTTGATCCGTTCGGGAGTTGGGTAGGACTGGTTTCGAGGTCCTGTCAGTCGTGGTGGGTTGGTCTGGTGGTCTGATCGGTTGATTGGATGGTTGCTTCTATTCGGTGAAGGTTGAAAATGTTGTTGTGGTCGAGATCTATGTTGTTGGTATTGATTTAGTGGAGGTCTATAATTATATTGGTGCGTAGGTGGAGATCGATTGTGTTGAAAATGGTTTTTATTTAATGCCGCTGGTCGAAACTGGAGAGAATTGTTTATGTACGGTTTCTGCTCCCTAGGAGTGAATCTTGGTCTCGGTGGAAATGATGTAGCTTGCTGTTGGTCTCGTCTGGTCCGGGTATGCGCATCCTTCAAATCTTCTCTTTGTAAGAGCAACTCAAACTCCAAAATGGTCTCAATTTTTTGGACTCTGCAGGCGTCCTGCACTAGCTCTTCAAAATGTTCAGCCATACATGTAATGATTTCATTTTCTGTTAAAGGTGGTTGTATAGCCCTTAATGTGATCACTCTCTCGGTGAAATACTCTGAACGACTCAGTTTTCCGTTATGTTGATATTTATCTACATCCAATCTTTGTTTTATGGCTCGTTGAACCTCCCTACTCCAATACTTCTTCTCAAAAGCTGCTTGGAAGTCTTCCCAGTTCTGCAGGTCCTGTTTAATAAGAGTAAACCACCTGGCAGCATGGCTTTCTAGACATAACTCTAATGTGTCCACGAGCAGGTTGATCGGATCGGTGTTATTATTGGTGATGGTCCTTTGTTCGTAGAATTTCTGTATTCTACGCAGGTGTTCTGTGGGGTTGTGTTCCCTACCATGGAACTTCGGCGCTTGATTGTCGCTGTTATTCGACCCTCCACATGTTACGTATATTTGCTGTGCTGTGGTGGTGGTCTTATGACTCCTTATTTCCTTTTCTAGACCTTCCATTCGGTTGCTGTTGTTGGTCACTCTACCCTCTAGTTGATTGATGTTCTTCTCCTGCTCTTTATTGATCTCTTTAATTCGCTCAATATCTTCCAGCACAATTGTATTTCGGGACTGGCATTCCTCTCGAACCTCCTGCGCTTTTCGCTCCAAGTTTTGTTGAATCTCCTCCTTGTTCCTTTGGTTAGTAATCGCCAAGTGTTTCTCTAGAGATCTGTGCCGTTCTTCCGTTTCTAGGATGAGTTTTTCTTGTGCAGCTTGGTGGTGTAATTGTAAACGCTGCCACAGTCTTTCTTCTACGCTCTCTATCTGAGTCCGGACGTCTTCTCGGATGCTCTCTATTTTTCTATCTTGCACGTCGAAACGTTGACTTATATCCTTTTTTAGTTCACCCTTATTATTTTCTAGACTTTGGTTTATTTCCCCTTTTAGTTGACCTATATCCCTTTTTAGTTCACCCTTATTATTTTCTAAACTCTTATTTAGTTGATTAAAAAGTTGCTCTAACGTCATCGGTGGTGTTGGCTGTTCTTGTTCCGCATTTTTGTCGCTCGTTATTTCGTGATCCATATGTGTTCCGGGGTTCTCGCCTAACTCGAATTCTTCTTCTTCCATTTCGCTGATCGGTTTATCATAGTCGGGGATCCGCGACCCTTCCAGCGGAATGCCCTCAATGTCCATATTGTCACTCACGACCACGTCTTCTTTACGACGGGACGATGACATATCCGGTAGGTCTTCGTGTTCGCTAGCCTTTGGTGTCAGTGTAATTTTCTTTCTTAGATTATATTTCGACTGTTGATCCATCTTAATATTTAGCAATAATATCTTGATACACAAAATACAACACAAAATATCTATCTTAAAACTAACATAAAATCTTAATTTGTTAGTCTAAAAGAAGTTATTTGGGAAAGGGAAAATTTCCTTGACAAAAGCCAACACGTTGGACGCCATTTTGTTATATAAATATTAATATAGATTCTATTTTGATATAAATTATTTTATTATCAATAAAGTTGATTACAGTCTTTTAGTTAGTTATCATAAAAGCTTTGTCTTAAATGACTTCAATTGAAATTATAAATTTTATATTATATAAAAAAGTTAAATGGTGTAAGAGTTTTTAGATATATATATATATATCTCGAGTAATTGTTATAACACACATATAAATGGAAAACACAAGCAATTATTGGAGTCCATATCTCTGGGAATTATTTTATCAACACAATAGTTCATATACATATCGTAGGGTATTATTGCAACACAAATATCAATGGAAACACAATTAATTAGGCTATAGTCTATATCTCTGGAATTTTTTATACATAGCCTATAATAGTTCATATCTCTTAATCTCGGGGTACTAGGTTAGTGCGGCTTTTACCAAGGAAATTAGGTATAATACCATTTAATATAAAGGACATAAAAGGAAAACAAAATGAAAGAATTAATTTTAGTTTTAGTACATGGAGAAAAATAAAAAAATGAGATGAATGAAGTTGACAATTTATAACTGTTCAAAACTGAATAAGCTGTTCAAGTTTGTTATATTTTTTTTATATAGATGTTCGTATTCAGTTTTATGCTTTTATTGATTCCACTTTCAACTTGTGAACACTAATATTTATGAAAAAAGAACAGGCCACATAGGGTTTATGATTTAAAAAAAAATAATAATAACACAATGGAATGCAAATGGAAGGATCTCACCAGTTCATAGAATCTGTCTTGTCATCATCTTGATATCAGATCAACTTTAATATATATATTAACATTCGAAATTTTCACTCAATATTATTTCTTCTTATTATTTTCATGATGTAGGAAATATATTTTTAATTTATGTAAATTTCTTCAATTATTGTAGTAGCAGAAACTTGGAATGCGTCTTATTTGCCTCCAATTTTTTAACTCTCTTCACTTTTCACTCTTCCATCATTGTTAGACCATGTACATAGAGGTTCGAATTTATATTTGTATTTCTTTGAAATGATAATGTAGGCTATATTTGGTTCACTAATGATATGAATATATGATCCTACTTTATTAAATGAGAAGTTGTTAATAACTTCATTTATATTTATTTCTTCTAATTTTGTAAATTAGGTTGTTAAACTATATTAAGGATCCAAATAACTTCTTTTAAAATAATATGTTGTCTTAAAACTAATATACATATTTTGATTTTAATCTTAAATTTATCGTAAATTCCCGCATCTCAATTGTCTATGGAATCTATTTGAATCACGTGATTTAGTTGTCGGTGGGCGTGTCTTTTAAAATGTCTGTCACTTGATTTCTTTTGTCCGCCATTTTGACTATGACTTTCTGTCGTAATTTGAAAGATTTTACTTTTATTATTGATTCTAAGTAAGGACTCAGGTGACGTTTTATATTCAGGGATATATGGTTTATATATAGGTCTGGTTTGTTTGGTCTCTAGGCTTTCTGTATTTCTACAATCGGCGAAATACTGACACTGTATTTCAAACTGGCAATTTATTTGATTGACTTTGTCGTCTTGATAAAAGCAGATTATTTTTATTTCCATATCTCTGCCTTTGAGTTGTTAATTTTTACGGTTAGATCGAATATTTAGGCTTAATTTTTATAAAGGTCTTCCTAGGTTTAAAATTTGGTAAGTTACGTTAATTAATTATTGTCCGGTCGAAAATCTTGAATTTGACATTGTTTTGGATTGGCGTTTCGCATTCTTGCCGCTAGGCGCGTGTATGTCGTCGTTTGAAATGAATGGAATTAATATAAATTTGCATGATAAATTATTTATTGACAACATCTTTTTCGAGTTGTTACAAGTTGAAGTTCATGTAATTTTATTGTTTTTAATACATAGAGAATAAATTGTTATATATATATTCTTTCTTTTAGTACAAGTTAAAAGTTTATTAATTAGTTTGATATTACCTTATTGGTTTGCAGATTAGCATATGCTGGTCAATCGTTCACCTTTTTAAAATTTCTTTCACAAATGATAACACTTTTTACAATATACTTTCATCACTTCTCATTTAGAATTCAATAAATTCCTTGTATTAAAATTTGTGAAGAGCTTCCTCCAAACATCCTTCCCTAATTCAAAGCTACCATGGGATAATTTCTATTATTCCATCAATGCACAGTTGTACCAGTCTGTACCATCCTCATTTGTATATTTTCTAATATTTGGATTATAGTACTTACATCAAGCAGTCTTTGTTGTTGATATTTAATGTGTCAATTCAGCTGTTTTGATATTACCAATACCATTTCAGATGACAAAACACTCATACACAAACACTAATATACAATGCATAAAAATAAATTAACAAAAGATTAATACTATAGTACAAATCAAAATTAAAACAATGTTCATTGAATCATCCTACCCTTACAGTTGTCTACATACTGAAGCAGTGCACATGGTTATCTTTACTGATTGGTTAAATCTTGTCAGCTTTGATATTATCTTCTAGGATGCCTAGAGTATCATATAAACAGTTTGATGCAAAATTCAATTCAATAAACTATCCTGGCTGTTTTTGAAATGTTTATAAATTTTGTATTCTTCCAATATTTCCATGGTTCCTCCTTTATTTAAAATGTGAATGATTTTCAGATTTTTCGTAATGTCAGTGTATTTTTGGTAACAATCTAATCGATATCTGCCATTTGGAGTTGATTTTGGTTGTGTTATTAAGGGGTAAATGTTCTTTAAATCTGGTTTTAAAACACCTTTCTGTTTGACCCCTATACTGTTTATTACAATCGCCACAGTGTAGCTTATATACCTCACATTTTGCGTGGGTAGTCGTTTGGTATATTGCTGTTGTGTTAGAGGCTTCCAGAAATTCAGTGTGCTATTTTGAATCCTATTTTTTCTAAAAATGTTGCGAATACGATGTTCAACATGGCTACTGTAATTTAGTGACACAAATTTTGGTTTAGTTATATCATGTTCCAAATTTAATGGTTTTTGGCTTTTCGTAGTTTTCAATTTATGTTTCCGAATACAATTATCCACGACAGAAGCTTTGTAACCATTATCTGTCGCCATCTGGTTTAACTGTTTCTTTGGATTTTTAATATTTATTTTAAAATATTAACATATATATATATATATAATATTACGTTCGTTATTATTGTAATGTAATATACATTAACATGTAGTATACATGAGTATTGAGAGTGCTGTGTCAACATAATTGTAAAAAGTAGCCATTTAATGGAACAGTGGATGCCCCCTCACTGTTCATTTATAAATTGAATGAATTAGTTTTTTTTATTTAATATATAATTTTCTGTGGATTGTTCTGTTCTCATATTTTTATTTAAAAGTTTAGATGTTTTGAGCCATCCTTACTTAGTGTCAAAAACTGTTCCTTGGAAATTTTAAGAAAAAGATAGTTGTAAATTAAAACAACATTTGTATGAATTAATGATCTTACTCTTTTATCTCAAAGTTCTCTCAGTTCCACAAGATTGTATATATTTTGATTCTATTTTTATTATGTTATAGTATTCTGGATGGGCACCAACCAACAGGGACAATTATTATCCCATAACAGTAGTATTCAAACAACAGACACGTAAAGAGCATATTGTTGAATTTGAAAAAGATCAAATTAACAAAGTGTAAGTATTGTTAAAACTGATGTAGGTATTATGTTTTATGTAGTTATTATATTTAGGAATATAGCAATTGCAGAAAAGGTATGACATCAAATAACAAAAGGTTATTGAAAATTCCAGTCAAAATTTAAAAATTTGGTTCAATCGTGATGTTTTGCTATCTAAAACCCATAGTTTGAGTTTTTACTACTAGTATTATAAGTTAAAAGGAAAAATTGAATCAAAATTTCATAACCGTAATTTTTAAATGGAGTAGGCTTTAGGCCTATGTCCAATTATTGAGAATGATATAAAGGGCGTAAATAGTTCGAAATATAAGATAGTACTCAGATAATATTGTTTGAGTTAAATATTATAACTTTATTCATATATTATGTCTATTATTTTAGGATATAAATATTTAAAGGATAGGGAAAAAAACATTTAAAATAGTTAGGATTAGGCTTTTAAAAATTACTTTTGCCAGAAGCTGACAATTTAAGAATGATATTACATTATTGAATAACTCGTATGAAGGGACTAAAATGAACCCCGATAATAGACTTTGTCCTTGTGACCTATGTGTTGGAACCCAAGAATCAATTTGGAACTTCGTCGATATCGGTCTTTCAATTTTAGAAAAGGGTGGGTCGTTGAAAAACTAAACTAGAGGTGGAGTGTGGTGACCACAAATTAATAATAGGAGAAAATGAGTTGTGATATGAAGTGAAGTGGATATTGGATTTTGGATGTTATAAATATTAGGGTAGATTCAAGTTGCATAAGTTTTAGGTGTTGGTGGTCCTAAAAATACAAATATTATTATTGACTATGTTATAGGCTAATAGTATAAACAGAGACAGTTCAAGATAATTAATGGTTTCAGATTTAAAGATTGATGTTTAGTAGGCTATTTTTATTGATGAGTTCAGAAATTAAATGATTGAATATTGATTTGGGTTGTGTGTATTTTTATAATTGATCATATGGGTTTTTATGTATAAGGATTATTATTAGAACACCTATATTTATCCCCCAGTTGAGATATTTTTAGTTAAAGTGAGTTACTTAGAATAACGAGTAAATATCAGTCTTCTTTTTATACTCTCTACTGATTGGGAAAATGAACAGTGTTTACAAAATATTTTAAGAACTTTAGTGTTTTTTTTTTGTATGTTTTGCTATTTGTGTACTATTAGGTAACCATGCACCACTTTCCAAGGTAAGCCCGGTCTCCTATCCATAATAAATTTAAACTAGTAGGCTGTGTGCCCTATTAAACTCTAACCTAAGAGTAAAATATATGAAGTATTAAAGTGTGTTGTAGGAATTATAAAAAAATAATAAATTTAATTTCCGTTATCTATAATCTCAGTTCTCTTAATATGGGTCAAAATCATTCACATGATCACGCCATGTAATTATTAACCCTCAAACCGCCTTTTGTCCCCTTTGTGACAGTTTATAATCCCCGGTGTTAGATATTGACACAAAAAACACGTTTTATGCACTTCAACATTTCACTTACTTAGAATCATCCTACTGCAATAAATAAAATACCATTGGAAAGCTAATGTTGCATAGATCTATAATCATGCAAAAAATTAAATAAATAAATACCATAAAACGTTATGAATAATATTTAATTAATTGGTAAAGTTTGTGTATTTTACAGCAAACAAGTAAAGAAAAAACTGTGCAGTTGTAAAACACAAATTACATCATTCTTTATCTAATTTTCACAAATTTATATTTCTCTCTAATAAATCTACCTTTACACTGTTCTATAGATCACATTTTTCTGTTTTGATCTCTGCTTTCCAAGTTTTTCTATCTGTTATAGTTTTTAATCTATAAAAATGAAACAAAATCAAGATTTTTAACACTTTTTTACACTCTAAAAATCACATGTTTTTCGATTTGACTTGAGACTAGTAAATATTATTATAAAATAAGTGTAATATATCATTTTAAAGGTAATGTTTCAATCTTTAATAATCATGTAACCGAAATTTTTTACAGCCAAAGGTAAAAATAAAAGAATTCGATCAAGTTAGAGTGTTTTGCCGTGAGAGAACAGCATTGCCCAGTTCTTCGCAATATAACAAAATGTGAACTCATTCATCATATAATTTTTGTAAATAGTAATTCTTGTCCAAATACCACAAGTTACAAATATCTTATAGTATTTTTCTTTCTCTTTTGAACTATGTATTCAAAATTATTGTAGGTTTTTTTATAGTTTACGATATATATATATATATATATATATATATATATATATATATATATATATATTCGACGAAGTGTTCCAAAAATTTAATCCTCTCCAGTTTGCTCTTGGTAATGCTTAACGAACTTTTGAGGATTTTAATCTTTATTTTTATATACTTCGTCCATTCTTTGTACTACTGCAAAGAAGATATTTAGAACTACAACTTGGTAAATAGATCTAATTCATAGGCTACATATTTATTTAGCAGTAAATATTAGAATTTGTCCTTTGTAACTATGCGTAAACCAACCAACTCGATCTGCCTTACTTGCATGTTTATTGTCATCTAGTGTGTATGTTAGCGTGAGTTGCTCAATGTATTTCTATTATGTAAAGTTATTTTGTTATTTAGAGTGATTTATTTATTATAATTTGTGTATAATATTATTTTCAGTGTATTGATTATTTTATAACATGTCTAACCTAGCCTAGGATGCAAAACTTTTTATTGGTTAGTACAAAGAAACTAATTTATTATTTATTAAATTGATTTATTACCAACTTTTATCCACAACTATATTATTACAAATCTCTTGTAAATCTTGAAAAATTATTTTAAATTTATTCTTTAGGAAATGTACATTTTTTATGTGGAATTTTGGTTTAGGTTTTTGTAAGAATTTTTGATTCCTGACATACTAACTCTAATTGTTTTACATATAAATGTTTTTTTCATTAGGTAAATTTTATGTACTTTTCTGTGAAAAGATATAAAGAAGTTGTGTTTTCAATGATAGTATTTTTTGTGATTTTTCCTAACAACTTTTGAGTGAATTTCCTCTTTTTACATAAAAATTTATTTTAGGTAATGAAAATTTTATAAATTGATTTTTGTTTTTACCAACTTTTGTCCACAACTATATTACAAATCTCTTGTATATTTTGAAAAATTATTAAAATATTTTCTTTAGGAAGTATACACTTTTATGTGGAATTATGGTTCCGGTTTTTGTAAGAATTTTTGATTCCTGACATATTAACTCTAAATGTTTTACATATACAGTAGAACCCCTCTAATACGCCCTCGGGTGGTCCGTTACTCCGGTTAATCCGACCGCGCTCGAGCTCGCGATATTGTGCCGACTTGTCGATGATTCACGGCCCGTCTGGCGCCATTCTTTGCGGTTTGTTATCGCTTTCCCGCTTCAGTGCTGTGTCATCTCTCGTGAAAAATTAAACACTATCAAGCTTTTTTACAGATTCCCCTCTGTCAAGTCTTTTGACACATTTAACCGCATCTCAAACGAAACCAACGCACGCTTCCGTATTCCCGTTTTCGTAACTCGCTCATTTTTATTTACTGTACATACTGTACGTAGATCATAACCAGTCAAAGACAAGAAAAAACTGAAAAGAAATGTTATATTTTCCATAATGTATACTAAATTAATTCGTGGAAAAAAAGCGGCCCATCAAACGTTTTTGCCTTTGTATGTCTGCTATACCGACGGATGCCAATGCCGCGGTGTTTTTATGCCGCCGACAATGGGATACCGCTATCGACAAAGTCGTTTGACTCGCCGCTGCTTTGGTGCCGCGGAGATTTTACGCCGCCGACAATGGGATACCGCTATCGACAAAGTCGTTTGACTCGCCGCCGCTTTGGTGTTTCAATTACAATTTATTTTCAGAAACTCTCATCCAACCAGTACACTACGATATAGGCCGGTTAACAGAAGTTCTACTGTACTTGCAAAGTTAATATATAGACTTTATTATAGTATAGACTTTTAAAAGTTTATATATCACTTATTTCACTTTAAAAAAATCTGTTTTATATAATAAATATTGACTTTTTTCTGATAATCCGACCTTTTTTGCGTTCCGACCATGCCCCCAGTCCCGAAGGTGACGGATTAGAGGGGTTCTACTGTAAATGTTTTTTTCATTACACACAAAAATTCTATCCACCTTTCTGGGAAAAATGATATAAAGAAGTTGTGTTTTCCATAATATTACTATTTTTGGTGATTTTTTTTTTTCAAATTACGGTTTTATAAACATTTATTCACAATTACATTTCAAAACTTGTATATTTTGAAAAAAAATATGCTAACAAATGTATTTTTGTTTATATAGGCTTTTCTGTAAAATGTTAACTTCATTTTTTTTTATTCCTAACATCCTTACTCCAAAATTGTTACATATACAATTTTTTTTTTTTCATTAGACAGATAAAGTCTATGCACCTTTCTGAGAAAAATTATGTTTTATAAGTTGGGTTTTGCATAATTACTATTTTTTATGAATTAAAAAAAAAGAAAAGAAACCATTAACATGCGCTAGTTCTAGGATTAAAATAAGAGTTCTAAGAATTGTGTGAATTAAAATTAATTTAATAATGAGCTTGGTAAGAAAACATTAAATAAATACTTCAACATTTTTGATCAAAAACATATAAATAATTATATAAACACAATAGTTATCGATAAAAAATAATCTTTCAGAACTTCACTTTCTTGGAACATGACCATTTTAGTAAATAAAAAATATTATTTTATTCTACATTTAAGGAGTTTCTTTTGCTTTCTGTTACAGGGATGAAACAATCAGCGAATAAAAAGTGGCATACAGCTTTATATTATAGACTGACTAAGATTTGTTTTAACTTTTTTTATTTTGTGATCTACTCTGATACAAATAGCCTATAGTGTCTGTAATGTTTTCAGTGTTTTTTTTTTTTTTTTATCAACATAATTTAAGAAGTTTTATTTTAAATCTTTTTTTAGGTAATGTTAAAAGACAAAATTGTAAAATTTAACTAAATAAAGTATATTTACAACAGGTTAAAATAATATAGCATTTGAACAAAGTGAAGTGCGTTATAAGGAACATTCCATGGTTATTACAGAAAATGAATTAATGGTCTACTTTTTATTTCAGAGTTCAAGATTTATCTTTTTAGAAGTACGTTTTTTGCTCACATATTTAGATATTAGGTTTTTGTGGTTTGGCCAAGTCCCCCCCCCCCCTTTCTACTAGTTCTAAATAATAAAGATGAAGTTATTGTAGATTTCAATTTAATTATATGTTAAACTTTTTTTGTCTTTATGCTGTAAAACATGAAATCCATTATTTTTTTTATCAATCTGGCCAAAATAAATGATGATAGGACCAAAGCTATTAATCTGTAATATCTGTGGTTAAACAAATGTTAACTTTTATTAAAAATTTGGTTTATTAAATAAAACATCTTTTAAAATTTAAATTAATTAGTGACATGCCAATATTTACCATAATGTTCCGTTTTAAAATAAGTCAAAATGAGTTAATTTGTAATTTTTATTTACTCATAAGAAAGATTAGATTACTAGTATTAACATTCTTAACCTACTTTTTAAAGAAAGTATAGTATATATATTTTGTAAATGTACATGAAGTTAATGTAGTATAGCTTATTGTTATGTTGTAAAATCATTAGCTTACGAATTTTGTATGCGCTATATCCATAAGTTCTTCAACAGTTAAACAAATATGTGTGTTTGATTTCTTCAGAATATTCATACATAATTTTTAATTATTTTTGAACTATGTTTTGTAACAAATCTTGTATATAAAATGTTTTTCCTCTTCAGTAAATTGGTTTATTAAAAATAGTAAAAACTAATTTTAAATTTACAAAAAATTATTTTATTCAAAGTATTAAATATGTTATAAATAAAACCTTTACTTAAATGTTTTTCATAAACTAAAAAAAAAAAGTTGTATTACCCATTATATGAAGTATAGGATAAGTTTGGAAATCACACAAAAATTTTATTGATCTTCACGTTTCATCCTCTAAAGCAGGGGTTCTGACTGTACCCCTTAGTGAAGTATTAAATTTCTGCGTACCCCTTCGTCATTGAAAAGGTGGTGTGTTAAATTTAAAACACGTTTTTACATAATAAACACAATATATTTAAAACACATTACAAAACATTAATTAATAACCAATCCTAACAGTGTTCACAAACTGAAAGTAAGGGAAAAACAACTGATAAACACAGATCAACAGGCAGCCGCACTGACACTAGTGACACTGAGACTGGAATGGCCCAATCCAGGAACAAAGAAATCACAGCGACTGGTTTCCCCCTCCCCCGCGTCACCGGCCGCATGCAGAATGGTTCCTCTCCTTGCGCGAACGCTTAGTAGACTCGTCCATTGCAGTATGAAACCAGAGAGTATAATTACAATTTTCATGAACCTACCCTGAAATTTTTCGCGTACCCCTTGGGGGTACGCGTACCACAGTTTGAGAACCACTGCTCTAAAGAAACACGATTTTGACATGTTATCCGTGTCGTATGATTGTAAATAACAGAGAGCCCAGAAAAAATAAAATAGGAATGTAAAATTTAGTATAGTATGTGCTCATATAGAACCCTATTGACATTCAGAAAAATTCAATTGAAAGTGCGTAAATGACAGCCATTTTAAACAGTTTTTGTTAATATCTCATGTTCAACACATTTAATTATATAAAAATTTGCAGATTACAATTTTGCATGTAATGGTAACAACCCACCTGCCTATGATAACAAATAGTGTAGTTATTGTCAAAGGTGTAATTTCGAACCGTGACTTTTCAAGAAAATGTGATATTTATATAGTTACGAAGGCTGCATCACCGACACAAGCTAGTTACTTATATGAGGAATGCAAATGGAAACTCCTAAATATATATTCATCAATGATACCTGTTAGAGCTTAGTCGACAAGAAAAGTAATGATAAACACAATTACGAGGTTCAGAAAACTTGTGTAATAACTGTTTTAAACAAACAACCATTTGATTAAGACTCCTTGATAACATTTCCGTCAAGGCCCAAGAAACCAATCATATATTTAGAGGCTCTGCTACCATTATATTATAAGTACCATGATGGTCCCATCAACTTGTTTATTTTATTTTCAATATATAACTCATATAAGATGTAACATTCTGGGACATGAGTGGAGCACAGCAGAAGAGGTAATGAAACAAGAAGTTTGACTGCTCACTAAATCCTATAAAGAACTTTAATGTTGATTAACTAGTTGGAAAACAGTTTGGTATTCGCTTATCGCCTATTAAGTTTATTAAACGTTGTCACCTGAAAATAAGGATCAGCCAGTTGCTTTTGATAGCTTGTATAAATTAATATGTTTGTACCATTTACTATTAATTTTAAAACATTCAAATACTAGTTCTTGTTTTGTTTATACAATGATCCTTAGTTGTCTTTTTTAATATAATTTAATAACTCTTTATAATTTTATTGGATATAATAGAAAAGAGTATAAAGTAAAAACCTTTAGCTCTCTGAGCTCTAATAGAATCACGGTCGGGAGAGTTGGTTAAGAAAGACCTGAGAAGAAAGAAATGGATCTAATCCAAGACTAAATGAAGAAAATCGAAGGTCCAGGTAGTTAGTGTATTATAGTTAATATTTTATTTTATAAACCATTCATGATATAGATGCTAAACAAGTCTTGAATTTTACATTAGAAATATGAAATTTTCTAGTATGAGAAAGTTAGCGCCAAATGTTTGTTTCAGGGTCTCAATAATCATGTCAAAAAAAGTTTCATGAAAAGGCATTTCTAGGTAAGGCATTTGCTTATCACGAATTCTCAGGGTTGAATTGATATGCGATTTGGTTGGACGTGATTTTCTTTTACATTTTTTTTTTTTTTTTTGTATTTTGAAACTTGACCTACATCATATTTGTAATAATTACAATTCTCTAGCTCAGATATTAATAGATGAAAATAATTTTTTTCCAATGGGTGTGATCGATGTAGTCTGACATTATTGGATATTATTAGGCTTTCCATGAGCTCAGGAATTTACACTAGTGAGGTTTATTCATGTACTAAAGTTAGTATTTACACTAGTGTTTTTTCCAATATATTGGGGATTTACACCATCAACTTTGTGTTCATTGTTTGTAATAAACATCTATTAAAGAAAAAAATAACTAATTTGTCTCGGGAGAAAATTTACAATCTAAGGATGTAAACCTTGAACAGCATTTTCTAATCTCAGGACTGACTTTTGGATGATAGTAATAGATATAGAATAATTTTTGATTTTGTTTCTACTTCTTTTATGGTAGTGTTTGTACAATATTCAATTGTAAAATATTTCAACTTTATCATATTTGCAGTTTTTAAATAATTAGGTTTAGGTTGTTCCAGTTGTATCATGAAAACAAAATTAAATAATCCTGAACTAGCAATAATGAACTGGTATGGGTATGGATTAAAGAGTGGAGACTATTCTTTATAACTCTTAAATTCATAAGCATAATATATGCATAACTGTAAGCTCACATTAGTAGTTTCATATCATTATTTTAAATTTTGTAAAAGTGGAAAATCTCCAAAAGACAATGGGTTAATAGAGGAAACAGGCAAAGGCACATGGTCGATCTTCCCAATAGTATGAGGTTTTTGCTCACTAAAAACAACCATCTTCCTTCCTGTTAGTACTCCCTATCGCATAGGACAAGGCATCAGAAATGGTTTTCCATGTACCAAGTTTGTAAGCCTTTTCGTAGGCATGTTGAAAAGATAATGTGATAAAGGCAGAACTTTTAAGTAAGCGTATGAAGAATGCGGTAAATCCTTGGCTGTGATATAGTCTTGATGGTTTTCCTATTTAGTCTCAATTAACATTTTCGTGGTATTTTCCACTTATTTTGCTAGGCGGGGTAGGATGGTTAATCTTTTCATTTTAATTGTAATGGAAAATAATTATAAAAATTGAAGGATCTAAGATCCGTTTGTAAGAACATGACATGTTAGTTACTCCAAAATAACTGAATTTTTTTAATTATTGATTTTAATAAATTTGTATATTTTAATTCAGGAAGTTAAAAATGTTCCATTAGTTTGCATGTACTTAACTTCTTTTTCAAAGTGCAGAGATTGAAAATCTTGTCTCCAGATACACTAGAAAATTAAACATTTAATGTTTTATACCCATTTTGATTAAACTTCATATTTCTGTTTTTATATTACACTAAACCTGAATTTGATTTTTTCTATATGTATATGGTTCCCAAATAGATTATCAAGAAAATTCATAATGAAACCAAATTCTTAACCTATTTTGCTGAAATTTTGAATTTGGCATTGACTTGTACTTGTTTGGCCCCTAATAAATCCAACTACAGGATGCGGTTATAAAAACCGCCCACATTTTCAAGATTAATAATATAAATCTAAGAAATGATATTTAACATTTTATGAGATAATATGAAAGGGTACAGAATGCAGTTTTTATTCACTCAGTTTTGAAAATAATATTTAAATACACCTATCCAATCGAAATCTGAAATTTTGGATCACTCGTTAAATGAGTCGTAGAATTATTATGGTTTTTTCTTGGCATATAGCCGTCTTCACTCAATGGTTTATGACCGATCTCGGTAAACATTAGCCTTCGGATAGCCCCAAAGAAAAAATCACAGGGGCGAGATCAGATGATCATGCGCCATTGTAAGAATGAACTCTACTTTGCCGCGAAGGAGCCACTTACAACATTGGTTCATTGCAAGAATAAAATTTTACCTTTAATTTCAAGGAAAATTTATTCTTGGTGGTTTTTACATGAAATTTTTAATCTATTAAAATTCTCTTTAATGTGGTTACTCTAGCTCTACTTTATCTTTCTCTCTAGGAGTGTCATTTGAAAAAGCAGTTGCTAAATCTTACTAATATGAACACATATACTAACACATCATTTTAATCCACTTGAAAATACACATAGGATTATATTTATAACACAAATAAATAAAACGAAAATGTTTTATTTATTAATTTATTTAAAATTCTTCTTTTACTTATTGAAAAAAAAAAAAAAAAGTTTTACTTTTCAATGTAATGTAAAACTTTTGTTTATGTCATTAAAAAGCCTTTATGTAGTGGGGGATTTCTTTATCTGAATGTTACTTTTCCTGTCCTGCAAAGTGAATTAATTTTGTATTTTTCTTTTAAATTTTGCCATATCTTTGTTTTAAGTTAGAATTTGGGAATTCTAAAAGTATAGAATGCTTTAGGCTTTGCATAATCCATTGAAACTTGAATTGTGGTTATCCGACCAAACTAGGGTTTGAATGTTTTTGTATTATTTTCTTGACCATATTCTGATCTTTACTAAATTTTACACTATTTTCTTTGATTCCTTTTGGGTAGAAACGAAAAAATCTGATTTTTCGCTCTAGTCCTCTTGGTTGCGGAGATATTCGTGATCCAAGGTCTTAATTTTCTCTTCTAACTTGCTTTAGTGAACAATCCTCCCATTTCATAATATATATGCTTCTATTAATTTTAGATTACAAAACTACATATTCTTATTCTATTTCAACTACAAAAATATATTTTATTTTTGGCTTCAAAATTTTGACCCAAACTTACTTTCTCATTCTGTTGAAACCACACTTCTAAGTTCAGTGAGTTTTGGTTTGAAAAAGTTTCGTTTTACATACTGAGCAAAATCCGCCCTTGGTTCTCAAAAAAGAGCCATAACACCAATATTTTCAACTGTGCACCAAACAGAAACATGTGGACTAAGAAGAGGTACCTCATGGAGCTGGCAAGGGTTGTTTTCTCCCCAATAACGGTAATTTTGCTTATTAACAGTGATCTATGTCTACTGAAAACAACATTTGCAGGAACATTTTAAGGACAGCTTCACAACATCCCATTCTGTTTCACCAGTTATGTTTTGTATATTCTTGAACAATCGTCATTTTAAATGGATGAAATTTAAGATCAAGGTGTAAAATTCTTCTCGACAGTTTGATCTGAAATGGCCAAGGTAGATGAATGTTTGGGAGATTGCAAAATGGACTACCTTACAGCAAAGAACACTATGTGGTTTTCATTTTAATGCTGAAGCGTAGTCCGGACTCTTTTTAACTCTTACCAGTATGGTTTTTCTGTTTAGGACAGCATCAAGGTGATTAAACTCCAAATGTAAATGAAAAGTTTTCTGCATGGTGATCACAGATTTGTTATTGAGATAAATGATTCAACAACAAATTCATTGTGCACACCAGTCCAAGCCATGTTGATAACTAAAGCGACAAAGCATTTGCTATAGCAAAAACCCCCTCCACCAGTGTCTGCACAATAACAGCTTGAAATGTGGTAGGTTTTTCTGCTATGTAGTGATTTTGATTAAATTAGTAATAATTATGTTTTTTAACATGAGAACTTTGAATTTGTAAATACCTCCTGCCCCAGTATATACTAAAATAATTCAAAGTGGTGAATTTGAATGGTTTGTATTCTCTACCGACCCAATACAAAACAAAAACCAAAAAATTTATTCGAGCAGACTATGAAATGTTCACCAATCTTACCTACAGGAGTTATTTGCACCCATTTTTGGTTTCCTCTCTTATAGTAGAAATTTGGCAAGTATATAAATTATATCGCAGTTCACCACCACAGTCACGGAATGTGTATAACTATTTATATATCCAGCCTGAGGTCTGATCATGAAAAAGGCTTCTATGTTTTGCACCACAATACTCAATGGTGGGCCACTAATAAACAGGAGCACATTGAGATTTTATGCAATGAACTTGATCCAGATTGTCATGTTCTAACTGAGCATAGTTTTTAAAATGACAATATCCATTTATTCCAAATTAATAAATACAACTTAGTAAATTCATTTTGTAGATCTAAATTTAAACTGGGGTATTACAGTTTACAGGCGGTGTCAGCCTTTGTCAAGGATATATATTAAAGGCATCTAAAATGCACATTGAAGATGTGCTAGTCTCAGGCTCAGAAATTAAAATAATAAATGGGAGGAAACTATTCATTATGGAAATATATCTTTCTCACAAAGGAAAGGAGACTACAACATTTTTCTGAATAACCTGAATAAACTTCTAAATTTCCTGGTAAACGGAAAACAAATTTATATTGGTTGGTGACTTTAATATTAGTGTCTTACACAAAAATTGCCCATTTGGAAAACAGGCTGGAAGTGTTTTGGGTCATACAGTCGTCTGTGTTGGTTGGTCTAGTGTTTGGTGACTGCAACTGTAATTAACAATGTAGGTAGTGTATTAGTTTTCTATTGTGAATGTTATATTATATTGATGAGCATCAAGTCCAAGAAATATTAATCTTTAACAATGCCTGAAGGAAGAGTTAAAACGATGAGAGAGGACTCTCAGCTCTAGAGTTAAGATAATTTATTCAAATAATATTATTTAGAGATTTCATATATTTTATTTATATATTTAATAAAACTCTGGGGAGGCAGGCTACCAGCCGCTACTGTGGGTTTCCTTAAATTTATCCAATTATGTATTTAATATATAGATACCTACAATAGCCCCCCCCCCTCAACATGCTCTTTGAAAGCCTTAAGACTTCTGTACAAGAAGAATGAGAGTTTTGGTTATTAATAAGCTCCTGATAAATCTGAAAGATATTAAAGAAGGCATTTAAGATGATTCTTCAACAACTCTTGGAGTTTTAATTAATACACAGTTCATAGGCCACAATTAGTGATTTGGTGGGTTTGTGTTTTTTTTTTCCAAAATGTTAATCAATGTTAATTTAATTACTGTATCATTTTCAATATTTCTTTAAACGTACAAACAATATTTTTTAATCGTATACCATATTTTGTGTTTTATGATGTATGGATTTTTTATTAGATGTAAAGTTCAGCCCATCTATTGATATATAAATCATAAGTATAACCTTTCAATATATATATATATATATTATAGATTGGTTAGATTTTGTATGGACAGGTACGGGCTTCCCTTCAGAATGTAACCCCTCAGAACTAAGAAGATGGGAACTGTCTCATCAATGGGTCACAAAATCAAGAGAACCCCCTAATCTTAACCTTAGGTGAATCATCCTTTTCCCTTTCCTAACAAGCTTTACAAAAAATATTAAAAAAAATAATAATAATCTGTGGTTCAACCTTCAGTCTTCTTCTTAACTCTACTGATTGAGAAAGTGAACAGTGTTTACGAAATATTTCAAAACTTTATTGTTTTTTGTGTGTTTTCTTACTTATGTGCTATTAGATAAACCAAGGACCAATTTCCAAAATAAGCCTATCTCCTGTCCATACAAAATCTACCAATTTTAGGTCTATGTGCCCTATTAAATTCTAACCTAAAACTATATATATATATATATATATATATATATATATATATAATAATTATTATTATTATTATTGTTGTTGTTTTTGATGAATTCATGGTGAAATGTTTATGCAGTTGTGGTACAAGTGACACTAATTTAGATTTTTTACTTATACTCAATGGGTTAATGAATGTCCTTCAATATGAAGTTATATGACTTAATTTGAAATAGAAAAAAATACTTTATTTAGACAAACAAATCATAATACTTCAACAATAACTTTAACAAAATGGCACTAATATGAGCATAGTACCAATAAATAAATACAATTTTAACTTTTTACAACTTCCTGTTCTTTAATCTTGTTTCACATTTTTTCTTTTTTTTTATCAACATCCTGAAGACATGAACCACCTTCTCCTAAGTGTGTCTCTTCACCTTCTACGCGTATCTCTTCACCTTCTACGTGTGTCTCTTCACCTTCTACATGTGTCTCTTCACCTTCTGCGTGTGTCTCATCATCTCCTCTTAAATGTGTCTCTTCACTTTCTACATGTGTCTCATCATCTCCTCCTAAATGTGTCTCTTCACATTTATGATCATCAACTGTAGCTGTCGGTTGAACTGTTTTTGAAAGTTCTGCGATATTATATTTACGCAAGAGAAAGTAGTCAGGAATAACAGACAAACAGCACATATTTCGCATTATTTCCACCATTACAGACAACTTTGCTTGCTTTAAATCAGCCTTATGGTTAGTATTCTTATCATTCACAATCAATGCTAAAGATTCAATAATCTCATCTCTCAAGACATTGTTGTTGTTTCGTTTACTGCAAAAATAATCATAAGATAAACACAGATTAGTCCATATTATATTTATAGAAACAGATATATATTACATTTTACCAATGTTTAAATAAATACAATTTAAATATATACAGATGACAATTTATTTTAAACAATTTGATTATTAAAGAGAGTACTAAACTAATTTTCCACTCAATATTAAAATACGCGTCGTTGTATGGAACCAATTTCAGAATATCCTCTTTATAGAATGATGCTGCTATGAAGACATCTAATGTCTTCAACACAGCTCTTTCAACATTATTCTCATCATCATAGTGCTGACTGGTAAGAAACCACTTCAAATGCAAGAGCAAGTAAAAATCATATAGTGGTAGGGCTGTGTCTGTAGAGGGGATGGACTTTTTATTCTCAGTGAAATGATGGGATGGGCTCTTGGATTTGAGCTGTGGTGTGTGTTCGAGCATTATAGTGAAGCAACATAATTCCCTTACAAGTTTCACAATAACACACACCATTTATTACTGTAACCCCCCCACCCCGGTAGCAGAAATTAACATACAAAAAGTTCTTTACTGTATTAAAAAACAATACACATGACCTTTCAAGTATGAATATTCTCTTGAATTTTTGCTATTTTGGAGATCTGGTTTGCCTACACTCTATGGATTGTAATTTTGATTCTCTATAGCATGAGAAAAATAAGAACACTACCAGTTATTTGTTTCTGTGTTCTGTGGTAACTTATGGAACCAAGCGTAAGCATAACTTCTGATAATTTAAACAATGCAACAATATTTCATAACAAATAGTTCTTGACATTTGTGGAAATTCACAAGAAAGTGATAATAGAAAACACTGTTTCAACAACGTTATTCATTTATGAGGTGCACCAAATTATCATAAATGACATATTCTATTTCTTACGTTTCCATTTGCTTCGTTAAACTGCTTAACCACTTACTTACTATTCTATTATTTATTGCATTTTCACTGTAAACTTCACAAATTTGCAATGAATTCTTGCTGGTTTCAGAATAGTTACATGGGAAAAAAAAAAAAAAAAAAAAAAATAGTTCGTAGACGGCATGTTTTTCAATTGTCCTAAACATTTAAATTTTATAAAACAAACTGTAAATAACAACACAAATTCACGCTGAGACAATTGAAGTATTATAGCCGACACATTTCGAAATGGTACTTAGTTTTCGAAAATGCCTCGCATTTTGTTGTTTTTTTAAACAAACAAAATACAGCTGGAAATGCTTCAATTTCCACCTGTATGCCAATTTGATGGTTTGTTTTTAGAATGAGGTAAAAAATGTTGAATATGTAATTCTTTGTTGTCAGCTTCTACTAACTAATAATATCGCTTCCTTTACTATTTTAAAGTGAAAACCTTAAAAACCATTACAAAAATCTTGATATAGAATATTTATTAAGATGCCACTTTAAAAACAATTACAGAATTTTTATTTTTTTTTAAATTAATACTATATTTAAAATTTAATTTCTACTTCACATAAAACCCTACTTCATCATTGGAATTATATTATTATTTTATCTGATTTCTGAAGAAGGTATAAGCAACCAAAACCACAAGTAATCTCACAGTTTATTAACTGGATTGAATAGATAGTTAAGCAGATAATTTTTAATTCTATTATGTAATTATATTTTGGTTTTGTTACAGGTTTTAAGAGAACAGTATTTTTATTTTTTAAATAGATTTTCTTGTATACAATCTTATAGTTTCCATGCTTGTATAGAATGTATGGTGAATTAATTATTATTCATTTGTCTTCTTTTCACCCTCTAAGGCTCATTGCTAATCAGGAGTTCACCCTGTAAGAGTTAGGATATGACAATCACAAGGGATCTACACTTTTGTTCATATAGTCTTTGTTAGATTCCTCTCATTCACCTTACTATTAGGTCTTTCTAGAACAACTCTGGTTCTTTTCCAACCCTGACACTATTAGAGTATTTGACAGCTAGAGGTATTCATTAATATGTTCTTTTCTTCTCTTTTTTATAAGACCGAGAGGTTTTTCACCTTTAAACAACAAGGGAAAAACTCTTTTCCTTTTGTTAAGTTTAACATGTATATAAATAATATGTATTTTTATTTTGTCTGTTAAAGTTTATTATTATTTATCTATTTGAAATTTATATTATAAGTTATGTTATTAACTGTACAAAACAATAATTCAGTGAGGATTGGTGAAAAAAAGTATATTCAGATGGTGCAAAAGGTGCTCATCACCACAAGTATTTACACAAACAAATTGGTTTTAAAATATTTAATTACCTTAGGTCCGTCTTGTGACTTCGTTGTTGATGGCTTCTTACATGTTTCGAGGCCGTAACCCCATCATCAGAAAATTACTTTGTTCACTTTGAAGAACTCGTCATTGATTATATTAAAAAACACATTTAACACAAGAACATACACTGACACAAAAATAAAAACACATCATATGAGCTTGTCTGACATTGTGTGCTCTGTCATTAAGGTAATTAAATATTTTATTTAAATTGTGACTTGGAACCAAAAACATGCTATTCAAATTGGTTTACAAGATGAAAAATCTTGTAAGGGTATGTCAAATCCATATTTTTCATTTCATCTACAGTTTAAATTTATGGAAATTATTTTCTTAAACTGATAAATTGGCTGTGTATAATTTAATATTATAAATACTTACTTGAAAACAATTGAAAATGTTGTGGGTTCACATTTGAAATGTTTGTCAAACAATTTGTCAGCCGCCCTCCTTATCTCATCAACGTATGCCTAAAGCAAAAAATTGAATAAATGTGTCATAAATTTTATTCACATTTGTACAAATAGATCACATGTATCTTCCATCACAACTTACCCTATCATGTGTAATATTTTACATTGTGTGACTATCTCATTTTTACTCCTAGCCTTGAATTAGTTTCAATATGAGTATATTGTCACGGAATTGAAAAGTCAAACTGATGAAAATTATTTACAATAGTGAAGTTAATGTAAAGAGATGCTGAAAATGGAAGTTGTGTGATAGATAATGCTGAAAAGAGTGTCAGGAAAGTGATGGAAACTTAATTAAGGAATAAGAGAGTAAAATGAACTTTACAAAAAAATGGATAAACAGATGAAGTACAGAGAGCGAGTTAGGATGATTTTGAATAAAGGCTTCAATGAGAATCATTAATTACATGGTTATAAAAGGAGTTCCACCTATTTAATTAGTATTGATTATATATAACATTTTTAAAGTTTCACTGAAATAAAACAAACCCCAAGAGGAATATCTGTCACCAATTTCCTACTGGCTAATAGAAAAGATTGTTTAGAAAAGCATCTAAGCAGGATCAATGCTTTCGCTTCTTAAAGATGCACACTATATAAATGCCCTTGACACAATAATGGACAAAGAATACAAATTGTTTCATAAAAAAATTTTACAAAGAAAACAGTTTTCGGGTCTTGGACATAATCCACTTCCATTATCAATATTGTTTAAAAATAGTTTAGTCTAAATATTTTTCCATACGTTATAGTAAATAATTTCATGAGTTTGACGTTTCAATTCTGTGATAATATAAAAAAGAAAACTGAAATTAATTTAAGGACAGGAGTAACAACGAGATATAGTCACACATTGTAAAATATTACAACACTGACTGAATTGAATAACAGATTGAAACAAATTAATTCATTTTGTCAGTGGCTCAGTTTTCATGGACGGCGGTTATTGTACCACTCCACATGATAGAGTAAGTAGCTATTACAAAAAATATTAATTGGTGTTAAGAAAATATATGGTGTAAAAACACTGAAGAAACTTTCTCACTCAACCATCTCCAAAAAAACTACCAATAAAAAAATTAAAATGAAGCCATCTTTGAAAAAAATATTTCAACAAAAGCCTAAAGTTGCTTCACTTAGTCATAAACAAGACTTCAAATGTAAATTGTATTTTATTCAAATCAAGCTTTTCATGATGGCAGTTGCTTGATCAATTGATTTGGAGTTTAAAGGGCCTTTTAAACCAGCCCTAGCACCATGACCGATGGCCTATTGTTGAAACTAAAGCTTCCTCATTCTAGCTTAGCAGATTTGATCCCCTTACAAGTTTAAGTAATCCACTAACTAGCTATTCCAAAGATAGTTCCTCAGGAATTTTGAATCCAAAAACCTTTCGCCTCTTATTGGTCAGGGTCTCACAATTGAAAATTATGTGGTTTGCGGTCTCCTAATCCTTCTCACACAGTCTACACATAGTTTCGCTTAAATCCTGTTCAAATACATTCTCAGACCACAGAATCCTGTAATAAGTCTCGTAATTTGTCTCAGTTATCCCCTACCTAGGGTCATTATTATCCTTTCAGGACTACCTGAAGGAATGTCCTTAAGTAATTTGATTTAATATGGGAGGTGCCCCTTAAGGGTGTTTTGTATGAACCCATCTGTTCAAGGGTGTGTTGGCCAGACACACAGATATTCCTACAGCTAGCTCTGGTCCTACAAACTCTGATGCAGAGCCCCCATCTAGCTAGATTGTCTGCCTTCTTATTACTCTCAACTTCCTTATCCCCGGCACCCAGTGCAAAGTTACCAAATTTTCATGGAATAAAGCATTGAGGTTCTATTAACATTCCCAAACCAGACTAGATTTTATTGTAGTGCCTACAAATGCATGCCTGTATATATGTGGATACAGTTTTTCTTAAAGTCCTGCCTCAAATTCTCCTGTATACAGTCATTTATAGCCACAATCTCAGCTTAAAAAACTGTGGCATATTGTCCCAATGGAAACAAACTTTTCAACCCCGGTCTCAGCCCATATACCTCGGCACCAGTACCTGCCATAGTTTTTGAACCATCAGTGTACCTCACTAGGTTTTCTGTATTTTCTAGAACTCGATTTTCGACCCCATGGGTCATTTTAACTTTAAAAGGTCTTGAAAACGATTATCTGATGTCCATCTTATCGGTATCTATACTTAGAATAGGGTGGGCAATTTTTTCCGTAATTCTTGCATACCCATATGTGAATTTCTCTAGACGCCACTGTACTTCAGCAAGTAGGGTGCTTTTCTTCCTTCCAACATTATAAACAGCTCAATGGGTGGAACCCCTAGTAATATTTCTATTGTAGCAGTTGGTGTAGTGCATATGCCTCTGAACCTTAGTCAGAGTGATTTTGACCTGTCTCCGCTCAGTCCTAATGATGACAGTTAAAGTTGATTTTAGATTTTTTTACCAATTATTCCCAACCTATAATATTTGTTTACTTGCGATTAGTATGGGTTTTGGGACATTAATCATCATATTTCAAACTATTTATGCTAAAGACCGTAGGTACTTGATGGTATTCCATTTTAAATAAATTAAAACAACAATTTTTTTAATTTATTCATCATATTTCACTAAAATTTGAATGAAATCTTTAGAGTCGATTTTGATAAATTATGTATTATAATAAGGCTATGGTTAATTTTTTTTTTATGTAACTAACACTCATGAACCAAATTTATTGAAGAGATGGCAACCAATATATCTTTGTTTGAGTCTTTTCAAAAACATTTAAGGATTTTTAAGTTATCAAAAGAATGAAAGAAAAAATTCCTGAATTAGGGACAAAATATGATTAAAATATATGACTGGCATCATTACAAAAACTGCTTTTTTTTAACTCAGTGGACCTCAAAACAGTCAACATCAATTTTTGAACACATCCCACGCCATAACATTCCAGCTCCAGACATACATGCAACAACAAAAATTGTGGATACATTTAAACATAGTAATTTAATTTGTTCTACTTACTTTACAAGTTACTTCAATTGGTACCAATCTTAGCAAATACCGAGCTTTCAGTTGCTTGCTTTTATCAATATCCATCATTATCTCATGAGCTAAATGAACTGGATCTTCTAACTGAAACAAAAATATAAAAAATGTTTTAATTTGGCACACAAATTTAAATCCCATTGTTATATAAACAGTGCAGAAACCTTACTCTATTTTTAGGTATAGATAAATACACTGAAATATATCCATCTATGAGTATATGCAACAACTTATAAATTTGTCACAAATCTATCTATTTAAATGAAAATTAACTTTTATGTTTGAAATCTGTCCTTTAAAGATAAAAAATTGTTTATATTTTGTCCAACAAACCATAATTTTCTCAAACATTTGGTATACAGGTTTATCAAATTAGTCTTCATATTTTATCAATATGAAGCAGCATGGTAGCTATTTGTGTTCGTTATAATGCGGATTTTCTGATTAAGGACTTTATTCATATCTTTTCCATTCAGTTATAGTGGTTTCCCATCCTCATTATTCTTACAGCATAAATTATACATGTTATGCAACAAATGTTAAACCAAAATTACGGAAATGAAAGTTACAAACCAATACTAACATGCATTAAAACCAGCATTCATGAAACATATTAACACTGAAGTATATTTTTTGAAAATATGTTTGCGATAGTAACCTGTGTCTCTTTAAACCTTTGTGACCAACTATGATGCAAAATTTGAAAAATTAATTTAATATAAATATTAGATCAGTTGGCAATTCTATGTACTGTTGTAGTTTGATTTTTACAGATTTCATAAATGTCTCTTCAATAAAGTGTAAGATCTTAATTACTAATAAAAAAACATCTAAAGTACACATCCAATCTACAATTCCAGTAAATATGTTTCAGAATTGAGCTTAGTAACCATTCAATTCTCAAGAAATTAAATCTTATTTGGTAGAAACTAGAAACTCAGAGTTTTCATTGAACTCAGTACATTTATTGACAAGATGTTTATCTCAACGGGTCGGTTCAGCATGTTAGATGCACGTCTTGTCAAAGAGGGCTGTTCATGACCTTATGGTTCCTTCTCCTGACTTAATTGCATATATCAGCTATCGCCATAAGAAGTGAAATAGTTCTGTGACATGCATGTTGTGCGAAGGTCAATTAATTCTGTGATTGCTCTTATTTGCTATTTTTATTCAGATTTTTTTTTCTCTAGAATATTAATTGTTTCTTTTACTGGTGCAATAGTATAAAGGTTGACTGTATCAAATGAAACCAATTTGTGGCTGGGTAATGTGTTTACCATGGTTAAACTTCTATTTTATTAAATTGTGGAAAATCTGAGTGGAGTGTTTTGTTACTTTTGTTATATTATTACTATTAAAGAAATCATGCACCTTGTTATTATTACAACTTGATTTATCCATTATTACTAAAGAATTTCCTTTATCATCCTTTGTTATGACAGCATTGATTTTGTATACTTTAGTTTTTATTGTGAGCATTTCAACCCGTTTTATCCTGAATATTTTTTCTCAATTTTGAATATTTTTTAAATAAAAATCTTTTTATTAGGGTCTATGATATAACAATTTCACATTATTGTAACTCTTCTATATACAACAGGAAATTTTAGCTTTCACATTCCTTTAAATATGCAATAGCCTATGTTAATTCTACTCACCGTTGTTTTAATGAAAATACAACCCTTTGTTCCTGTGTCAACAACTTGAAACTTTCTTGGGCCAATAGCTGTAGTTGGGTTGTGGCTTGCAATTTCTTTTTCTAATTCATCTTCAATTTCATCAGAACTCTCTTCCTTTACAGCACTGGCCTCCTTAATAAAGAACAGAGAGCCATCAAATAACAAAATTTTACATAGTACTTATTATATATGAAAAATAATTCTATACAAAAACATGTTGAATTTGAGGAAAATAGTATATTTAATAAAAAAATATATATCTACGGCTTAAATTTGAAACCTAATATAAATTCATTAAAATCTATCCCTAGAGATTAACTTTAAAAGAGTTCATAAACCGATTGAATTTTACTGTGAACTGTATTACAGACAAAATAGTTTAGAGATACATTACCTAGTTTACCCACACATTACCTATGGAGCCTGGAGAAGATGTGTTTGGTATTGTACTTTGGACATCATTATAGAAGACTCGATGAATGATGTCTACTTAAGAATAAGGCCTCCTTATATAATTGTTAATTTTTTCAGAGAGTTTAACAAGCCATTGTTACTGCAGAAGAAAAAAAGTCTAACCATCACCTTGGTTCTTCATCTACATCTACATCAAATGGAGTCTTAGTCTATCTAGGTAAAGACTTATCTTAGCTGCTAGGTAAGTAAAAAAAAACATCAAGGATACAAGTAGATATGGATCAGAGATGGAAAGATATCTTTGAGAAAGAAAGAAAGTGAATATGTTTAAGTTTTAACTAATAGATTATCTGAATAACCTGCAAGCTATTTTCTATACGACTGCTAAAAATTAAGTGTTAGTGTTGTGTATTTGTAAATATAATTAGACCTCAATTTAAATTTTAAGGAGCTTTAACTGCCGTTTTCTTTAAATCAGACTGTAAATCTTAAGTATTATTAAAAATACTCCAGAACATAAGTTTTGTTATGGTAATGATTTTTTTAAAGTGAATGTGTAGTTTCAAAATAAATACCGTAGGCCTATTTGTCTAATTATAAATAGCCTATTTTACTTTTACTAGAAGAGTAAATAAAGGTTAAATAATAGCCTAGTTTATACATTATAGTGGAACAGCCCTAAGAAGGCACTAGTGCCCGGTGCGGGGCGGTAGAGGAAAAGGTGGATTATGTCGGAAAATAACACCGTTCCACAAACATTGACTTTACCTCCGAATCGCCAGCTACCTGAGACTTGCTTTCCTCGCACCCCTGACAGTCGCTTTCGCAAGCAGACAACTTTTTTATCTTACTCAATATTTGTAATTTATGTAAACATATTTGAAAAGTTCGAAAGTAGACAAGAAAAATGGTACCAAACACAATGTTATTATATTTATAAAAAATCTATTTCTTAATAACGTGTTTCAATGGGTAATTTGGTTTAAAAAACGGCCACACACACACACATACACAAATGAAAATTGGTGGGAAATTTATAAATATGCGAACATAAAATTATGAATCTAACATAAGAAAATATTCAAAACAATTTTAAATACACTCTAAAGCTCTAAATATTATAAATAAATCAACAACACGAACATTCCGTTAAATAAGGAAATGAAAAAAAGAAAAATGTTTCCAAGATAAAACATAAGATGTTTTCTTATAAGGGAATCACCTTTGTATTATAAACGACTGGAATAACCAGAAATAAACGTGGACGACGTGCAAAAATGCATAAACATTAAACGGTTCGGTTAGGGTAATTTCGTCATTACTTAAAATTAAATATGTTTTATGCAAATAATCATTACATAACATTTTATTAAATTAATTCAATATATCTAAACCAGGTTAACGATGTTAATGTTAAATCCTTTGAAACAATTATTGTAATTTGGACTGTCTTCAAATAAGATAGAAGTTGAAAAATTACTAGTGAGACTACTTATCCAACAAAAACATAACAAACTAATAAATTCCATTCCAAATGACATTTACAGTCATGGGTGAAACAAGATTTATTCACTATATGTGGAGTTTGTGTAAAAAATATGGAAACGGCTTGATACTTCAAGAACTGCTTTAATAGAAAGATGCTCAGTCTCTCATTTTGAAGCTTTAACCTGAGCTGTGACAGGGTGGTACAAATGTTTATTAGGAGATATAGAAGAAATGCATCACTATTATTATTTTTACATATTCTAAGTCAATTTAAGATAATTAAAAGGCATTTTAAATTTATCTTTATACAATCGAGTAATGCTGTTTTAAAATTTGTCATTTTGTAAACACAATGTTAAACATTTTCTGCAAGGCTGAATGAATAATGATTTTTTATTCGGTTAATATTATGTAAGAATTTCCAAGATGTATTGGAAATTACGTATTCTGTACAGAGTGTTCTAAAAAGCAAAAAGTAACTATTTGAACTAAATGTTTCTTTACACTTGGCCAAACCTTATATATATATATAAGGAATTCTGCTTCCCTTAAACCAGTTTGCTCTTTATTGGCGCATATGCATTAGCGCAACTTCTGCTGCGGTGGCGTTAATACGTAAGTACCGAAAATTGTTTACAAGTAACAGTAGAATCTTTTAAGTTGTAAGGCTAATTCCCCACTAATGAAAAAAAAAAAGGAGATAGTAATGGGTTAAAATAGTAGCGGGTAATTGGAGCTGTAAAATCCCTTTGCAAGTTGACCTAGTGCCGAAACCCCAACTAAGATTGGACAAGACTCCAGTTACAGTCCCCAGGGGATTAGACTTTACTTCAAGGTAAATTAATAAAAATCATATATATATGTGTGTGTGTATAACAAGCCTAAGCTGTAGTTATCCTTCTGATATTTGGGTTTCAGATGTTTATTGTGGGCTTATGCAAAATTATGAAGAATCAAATATAATTTTTAATGTAGGTAAATATGAAGGAAAGTTGTCCGATCGTTTTTAAGTGTGAAATCTTGGCATTTCGTCTTCAATATTTTTTTTTGATACTTTCGATCATTCTGAATAAAACAATGGTATTTATATAGCAGAGCTGCCTCACTTCAAAATCAATTTTTATGGGTTTTATTCGTCAAATAAATGTTGGAAAAATATTTTATTATCGAAAAAAAGTGTCGGAAAGATGATTACATAATACAATAATACAATTACACAAGTAGTTTTTTCGTGAAAAAATTAACTCTGTGTTATCTTTCATACTCATGACATTCACTTCAATAAACGTACAGAAGGTTTGGCCAGGTGGTTATATATATATATATATATATATATATATATATAGCAACCTGGCCAAACCTTTCGTGACATATAATAATACAACCCTACATATGCGTACACTGAAGCACATAAGTAGACAATTGAACGCCAATGGAGGGAAGTGCAAGGAAATGTGCCGCGATATGGAAATTCAAAACAACATTTCCATGGCCATATAGCCGAATTTATGTTTAAAAGAAAGTACAATGAGTATAATACTCGTTTTCATCATTTATGGCGAATTACGAGTGAAATACATTTAAATTCAATAAATTCCTCTTTTACTGAATTTGCAGCAGAATTTGACTCTGATTAAGATTTTCTTGTGTAATTATATTATGTAATCATCTTTCTGACACTTTTTTTCGATAATAAAATATTTTTCCAACATTTATTTGACGAATAAAACCCATAAATATTGATTTTGAAGTGAGGCAGCTCTGCTATATAATTACCAAAACAATTTTTCAGAATTGTTTTTTATCTCTCGCAATTCATTATTTACTTCACAATCTTATAAATTGACAAATTTATAATATATTCAATCATATAGCCATATTGAAATTACTCATGCACACTTCATTCACTTATATACAGGTTGATGTTACTATGCTTCTATGATATAATAAGATTCATGATGACTAGGTCTCTCAAACCCAGACCTAGTACAAGAACTATAGGTCAAGTAAGGTAAATAAATGATACATAGTTTGACAGTTCTTAAAACAGAACTATTTTCCGCATGGAATAAAAGAACATCGATAAATTTTACTTAAAATGATGAAATAACCTCAAAATGCTAAAAACAGTAATTTAAAAAAAATGTTTTTGGACAGAAATAATTAATTGGGTTGTTTATGTAGCCTTCACTTAATTTAAGTTTACTTACTTTTTCTGAAGTGTAAAATTTATCTGCATAATCATTCAATATATTATAAGATTCCTTGACACACTCTTTTTCTCTCCCATTGCAGGTAGTACAGAGAAAACCCTTTAATCCAGGTTCTAAAACCAATGTTTTTCTTCGCTTTGAATTATGATAATTGTAATTTTTTCTCTTATAATAGTTTGTCTTTTCCATGCTTATTGCTTAATCTGTATATTAAATTAAAATAGGCAGGTGATATCAGAAAAAACAAGTCTAAAATGTTTAAATACAGTATTATAGTCAAAAGCTCAAACTAAACTATGGTTTACATTTATCACATGTGACTAAAGTTCACAGTTCACATTGTTCACAAACCCATAACCTGCGGAAACTGTTGGCTCCGATCTGATTTGCTGCAGACTGCAGATCTCACAGCGTGTGATGTGATTATCCTAATTTGGGTGATAACAAAATGTGTTTAATTCGATAAAAAGCTATTTGGGTCGTGTCAGAAATTTTGGAAATTAGTCTATAAAATAAGTATTTATTTACAAAAATAAAATGCAATTTAGATTATAATTAGCTAAAAAAGGAAGTAGTTTACATTTTAAAACTATTTGAAATAAATCTCCTTCGGGCACACGTTGCACACTAAATGATATACGAAGGAATAAGGATAGAGATTTGATGATTAGGTATATGATGTTTATAAATCTCTCCATTGGAATCTCTTAATTTTGAATAATTAAAAAAAAACTGATTGTTGATTCAAGGACTCATTTAGGATCTGTATATTACATCTAAGGAGAGTCGAATGACCCACCCGGGTCAAAATTTTCAATTTTTGTTTTATGCTTAAATTTGTTCTCCATTTATTTACAAACAAATTTCACTTAAATCAGTTGGGTGTAACTTATTTTACAAAACTTTTTATGATGGAGAGTTTTTCACTGGTTTTGTCGTGACAGGCCATTATTATTTCGACAGGAGTGTATAACTTTTATGTAGTAAGTATTGAGTGCACTTCTCAGGTAGTCATTATATTTTGTGCTGTTGGTATTGCTAGTTTTTGAGGTCTCAGCACTCTCAGCTGTTTGTTGTTTGGTTTTCTTTGTTTACATGTTACAGGCTGTGTGTTTGTGTGTTGTGTTGAAATTTGAAGTGGTTAGTAGTGTCATTCTAAGATTATTTCACTACTTTTGAGCAATAAAACGCCTAGATCCAGTAAAGTCAGTGTATAGTATACGTTATTTTTTTTCAGCTGCTTATTGCTTATTGTTACACAAGCTAACTGTATAGCAAATTACCAAGGCAGTAGTGGAGGTGGATGTAGCGGGAGATGTTAATATTTTAAACATTCTGGAGCGCTGTAGGCTGTATGTCATGTACCAATATTATTTGGGAGATAGTAATTCTGCCTCCTACCCCACTGTCTCAGAAATGAAACCCTATGGTCCATACTTCAAAATAGAAAAGCTGGAATGTGTGGGACGTGTGGGTCATGTCCAGAAGGGAATGGGTACTTCGCTGTGTATACTAAAATATATAAATAGGCAAAGAAAAACTATCTGATGAGACAAAACAATCCGTGGACAAGTTAGGCTAACTGGAACAGCCTTAACAAATTACCACTTACTATGGCTTAGCTATTTGGAAGAATGCAAGCAACCTACAAAACATAAAAAACGCTGTGTGGACAGTGTATTACCATATCATGTCTAATAATGATGAACAAGCTACAAACTTATCCCAAGCTACTTATCTCAAGATGGTAGAGACCTGGTGTAAGTAGGCTACCATAAAGCTCATGCTAATGGGGAAATATATAACCATTGAGATCATTTTAACCTACCTGTTGTTGTAATGAGTGAACTACAGCCTATCTTCAAGGACTTGTCATATCCGGATCTACTCCAAAAAGTGCTACCCAGAACGCAAGTGAATCACTCCACATAATTTGGTTGCTTATCCTGAAACGTGTGTTTGTGATGAAAAAAACTAAACTGGAGCTGGGGGTCTATGAAGCTGTATCATGTTTTAATGATGGATATTTAACTAGATGTGAAGTGCTAAGGAAGTTGGGTATTGTGTTAGGAACCAACTGTGTAAAAGCATTGAAAGGAATGGACGAATGAAGAATAAAGAAAGCGGATAAAGCCACAGAGGAAATTGCTAAAAAGTGTCGACAGAATACTACTTTAGCTAAGAGTAGGCTAGAAGATGATTATGAAGATCAGAAGGATCCAAATATCCATTGTATGTCGCTGGAATGTACTGATTTTTAGAAGGTAAAATAAACCACTAGTTTCCCTGCATTTAAAATGCGTTTTCCGAAAGTTTTATTTTTCCACACTAAGGAACATTTTTCTCAAAAACTATTATAAGTAGATATCTCAGTATATATATATTTTGTTGTGTTAAGCATATTAATTCACACATTTTAATACAAGGGCTTCTCAAAATATTTATAATTATTATATGTATATAATATAATATTATTGTAAAACCTCACAAAAATTATAAACAAAAACATTTTTTATTTTTTATTTTAGTATAAAATTAAAAACTGTGTGTTAAAATGTAGACCTAGATGAGTTAAACAAGTTATGAAAATTATTTAAATATACACCTAATGGTTTCTGAGAAAATTGTACCTTTATGTTTACTGTTTAACATTGTGAAGATAGAGGTCATCCAACTCCCCATAAATGCATATGTTTGGCGAAGTATGACCGAATGTAATTATATACACATGCTTCTTATGCATTATTATATTTATAGCCTAATATATTAAAAATCCTAGGTTACTCTGGGTCACTCGTAGAATATTAAAAATAATGTTTCATTACTAATAAATAATTGACATTTATGAGCCAAATAATGAATACTATTGTAGCATAATTTTTCACTCTAGAGCAGAATTAGACTTGTATCTTCTGAAATGACAAAGTAGACAACGAGTTGTGGGATATAGTCGCTAATTTAATTTAAATGAACTACGTATTCAATTTATCAAGACTTCAACAGTAGGCTGTGCTTACGGCATTATTATAGGTACAGTATTTAGCTTTCAAAAAAATCGGCAAGCTGTCTACGGTGTTGTAAAGTGATGGAGTTTTAAGTTTAAATCTGGGCCTACATGCAAGAATTTCGTAAATAATTCTAAATTTCTGTAACCTCTATAATCCGTGTATTTTGGAACTTTTTAAAAAAATTTATATAATTTTATTTTACCCATTTCTAATGTAAAAAAATTGTATTTGGTGTTTCTTTACAAATATTAATTAAAATTTTTAGGTCCTAATTCCTGTCTCTGTAACTCTAGCTTAAGATTACATTTTCAGCAAATATAAGGTTATTTAAAAAAAAAAAAAAAAAAAAAAGTTTAGAAATAATCTAATAAATAATCTGTACACAGTACAATTTGTTATTAATATTATAAACATATAATATATATCAAGTAAGCAACATAGAGATTATTCGTCCTTTAATAAAATTAGTTCTTTATTAAACTGAAACAACAACAATTACTTTATATATATACTACAGCTGATTAACTTATATAGTCCCCCAGAAATATACATTAAAAAAAATTATTTTAAATTACAGGTTAAAGGCTATCTGGGGGTTTCAAAATTATTTTTCCGCTACATATTTTAATTGGCTATTGGTGATGGTGTAGGGACTGCTTGTCATTTTGCTTTGTTTCAGATGGCCGAGATAAAGATGGCGTGAAAAAATTATAGTTAGTCATGTTATATAATAATATAATATTACATAACTCAGTATCTTTTTTAGTTGGGTCAGAATACAAATTGTCAATTTCTCTTTTCGTTCGTATCACTTCTTCTCCACTAAACAGTTTAATCTGATCAATATCTTGACGATAGAGAACATCATTTACAGATACAGTATAATGAAACCTTCCTATTTTTTCTATTAGTTACTAATTTCCCATTTGGCTTGGTTGTAAAATCTCACCAGTACCTTTATCTCCCAGTTGGATTTCTTATTTAGTAGTTGTAGATATAGGATTCATACGGACTGGGTTTTACAAGATCAAGCTCCAACCTAATATTTCTTCCAAGGAACAATATTTCTGGAAGTAATCCAGTTGTAGAGTGTGGGGTTTTGCTATATGATTCTTTCAAAGATGAAACTAGATCCTTCAGGTGGCTTTTTTTGATTTTTATTTTTAAAAATACCTTAAAACCTTCACTAGTAAATTGTACCCCATTATCTGAATCTAAGACATGGGGTGTACCAAAAGTGGTAAGATAATAATGAATCTATTGTTATTATGGATGATTGATTTTTCAACATTTTCTTCTATCCAGCTATTTACTGTGGGCATCAGTAATAATTAATTATATAATAGTAATTTCTAATACATTACTACATAGTAAGTTGTATCACATACATGTTTTATTTTTGTTGGATTATTAACTACTCTCTGATTTTTGTAGTACAAGGTTGAATTATTTTTTTCAATATCATGATTTATTCTAGGCCACCGGACGTAACTGCATGTTAGTGCTTTTATCTTTCATATTAATTGGAGATCTAGTTAGTTTGATATATGTTAGTTTTATTGGAACTTTTTACAAAGATTAGTCAAAATTAGTATATCTGGTTTTACTTTTAACTTGTAACATTAAAAGGATTATCTGAACCACTATCACTTCTGGATTCCAAGTAGGAATAAAGTTCAATATTGTGAATATTTCTTTTTGATTTATTTTTGTAATAGTACATGTCTCATGCTTATCGTTAAAAAAAAAAATAGTTTTTTCCAGTTTGGCTTTTTTCAACATCTGTCTTAAACTAGGCCTACATTTACAGACTATTTTGATTTTCTCTTGTATATAGCCTACTCTGTGATGTCCTAAAATAACAATTATCAGGTATATCATTTATCTTTATTACAAAATGAAACTCTGATAATCTCTAATTGATTAAAAATTGTAATTTCTTGTAATTAAGGCTCCCATAGATATATTTTAAATCCTATCACATCAAATAAAATAGAAATTGCTTACCTTGTGCAACTTCATTTAATTCAAATTTATTTGAAAACTTTTTAATGTATACTGACCATGATATGAGTGGATTATATGCTTCCACGTTTATTTTTTTTTTAATATATAATTTTTTTTTCTGACTTTTCTATATTTTTCATTCATATATAAATATTATTATGTATTATTAATAAAAAAAATAATAATAACAAATAAGTAATATCAAAATTATTTGTGCTTTAATAGAATGCCTTCTTTATTGAACTGAAACAACAACAATTATTTTGTAAAAAGTGATATAAATACTACAGTTGATTAACATAAGTACATAACAATTAATATGAGGTTATTTAATTTGACCGTCTATCTGAGATGTTACATTACTTTCTATTTATAAATTAACTGCACAGACAATATATTATTATTACACTGCAGCTGAAATTAATCCATTTCGCTAATGGTCTGCACTAGTAAAATTTGATTTGAAATTCTGGTAATATTTTGATAGCCATCGTATCACTAAACGAAACTGAGAGATTTAGATGATATATGATAGTGTATGTAATATAGCTGTTATTTCTTTAATGAAACTTTACACTGTTTTGCGGTATGTTGTATCATTTCTTATTTTTTTGGATATAACTTGTATAAGTCCTACTTGAATTTAAAAATTCTCAAAAATATAATAATATATAAGCCACTATTAAATTATATTATCATATAGAAACTTTGATTTTAATTGCACACCCAGACTTCAGTATTTCCTGGTGTTAAAATTTGAACAGGTAATTTTACAATTTGTCTTAAATATGAGGACCCTGGATTTCATCCTTCCACCCCTCTGTTAATTTAATTAATTGTATTTGTCCTTCTCATAATTAACCGTTAATTATGTTTTTGGCTAGAATGTCAGTAAACTAGATACTTATCTTTATGAGTTACTAAACAGCATTCGAGATTTCAATAACTAATAACTACACTCATAGTTATTGATTCTTAATCTCTGCCTTGATTTAAAAATGATCTGTGAAGAAAATACAATATAATTAAATATATTAAAATAAAACAATGAAATTCTTTATTATAGACTACTACCACACTTATTGTAAGTCCCCAGAGGTTGCCTGTCAGGTTGGCAACATTTACAAAAAATAATTCTTCAAAATTACTACTACTAATTAAGTTTCAAAATACCTTATGTCTAACATCAATGCTCTCAAAAAATACAAGATGATACCCCTGTGAAAAAGATATGAAAGTGTCAATTCTACACAAGCCTAGTTGCCAGAGAGAGGAGCCTCAATGTGTAAAATATCCAGTAACACATTTGAATGTAAATTGTAATATAGGTAGACGAGCTGTTACGAAATACATTAATTGTAAGGTAGCTAACCCTTAAAATTATAGGGGCTATGAAGTAGCATATACACTATAAAAAAGGCTGTAATCCGTTAATAAAACATGAAAATTAAAGGTTACAGCAAGCATTTGAAACTAAATATTTAAACATATTTAGACGTTGAAGAGACCACCTCTAATAGAACATTATATACCAAAGCTACCCCATCGCATTAGTTGGTGAAATTCAGGCACTATTCCTTAGCAGGCTTTATAAACAAAATACTAAACACGACAATAATTGACAGATTAAACAAGTTAGAAAATAATTTGCTTTAAAAAATCCAAGAAAGACAGTATGAATTATAATCTCAGAATTTTAACATGGATTGCCAATGGGCTTCAGTAAAAATCAATGAAATGGAACTATTTGTAAGAAGTAAGAATATTATATTTGTATATCTGAAACTCATTTTAAAAAAACAATCCTTGATTACGATTTGAGGATATGTAATATACCATACGAATTATCCTTCCATCAAAACCAGAGGTGGATTGGCTGTAATAATCAGAAATTCAACCAAACATAAAAAGTGCAGGAATACAGTTTGAATAAATGCAAGTTTCTACTGTATATGAACCAAGAGGAAAATATTCAGCTCATCAGCAATTTATTGCACCCATGCTACAGTTTATAGAAATATGACTATTTTTAATCTCATATTAGTTGGCAACAACTTCATAATATGGGGTGATTTCAATATGAAACATTCCTATTGAGGTTCGAGAAAGTAAAATGCTTTATGAGATTGGAATGAAATCAAGTATGATTTTTACTCTTCAGGAAAACCATCATATTGGTCATGAAACTCCAGATTTTATAGATTTACTTGTTTGTCTAATAACCATGTAAAAATGTATGATTGCATTAATCTAACCTTAGATCACTCTCCTGTTATCTTACCTATAAGCAATATATATATTTTTTAAATCCCCCCCCCCAGATTTTTTTACTAGTAAAACTGACTGGTTTGGGATTAGGGCAAATCTTGAAAGTCTCATTATCCATTAGAATACCCTAAACAGTTCAAGGATAAAGTGACCAGTGTTCAGATAGCAGTGTGAAAACTGAAAACTGTAACGACAAAATCAGAAGTAACAAAAACATTTGACATATGACAGTTATGAAAAAAGTAGCAAAAATGTCACTTTCCTTTTGATTAAACGGCATTGAACAGACTGAGTGACAATACTAAAGAAATTAGAAATCTTACGATCAAGTACATATCTTCAGCGATTGACTGTGGAATAATGTGGACTGACTGATTATTCTATGTGGAAGGCTACAAGGAGTTTCAAAAGACCTGTCTTACAAACACCACTCATCAAAAGATGACAATAACATAAGATAACAGAAGATTGAAAGATAACAATGAATGGGTGAGGAGTGACAACGAGAAACTCAGTAATAATGAATACTGTGGACTGAAATGTAATAAAGGTGACAGATATGATCTAAACAATGTGCATGCGCTGGAACTGGATGTCATAGAGAACATATATTTTAAGGCGCTAAGTTCAAATTTGAAGAGTTTAAAATAACCGGCATCTAATGCTACCAAATTTTGAATGTTTCTGTTAGAAAATTTTTAAACAATTCTGTAAAATATAATGTGTATTCCAAATTGCATAAAGGTATAATATTTTATCTCACATTGATAGTGTGGAGTAAAAATTACCTTTAAACATAAAAACCAAATACTATACCACATATATTATACAACAACGGTAAAAAGAGTAGACATAGCTACAATAACTAAAATTTTGGTGATATAAAAGAAAATTGTAAAAGTATAAAACTATTAACATTTTCCAAGTGAAACTAATTTTAAAAAATGGAAGAACATTGTGGAAAAACATTGCATCTTGAAATATATAATATTTAAACTGGGTAAAAAAGGCCTCGAGGTCGGCTATTTCAGAAGCGTTAGGAGAATTGCCCTAGAACAACGGATGTGACCCCTTCCAAGAGTTTCGTATTAAAAAAAAATTATTAAAGATTTTTATATGTTGTAATGTAAATAGAATATTAAATTTATTGCCTTAATATTACAATGCTAGCTTTTCAAATATGATGGTTTTCTTTCAGTTACTGTAACAACAAATTGAATTAATTAAACATCAAACAGAACAAAACGTTTCAAAACTCATAACTACAGTAATAAAAACTAATATGCTAATAAATTAAGTACGGTATATTAAGTGTTCTTTCATTTAAAACAAACGGCATGAAAATAGACTCTGTAAAACTCCAGAAATAGGAATTTATAAGGTTGTTATCGAAAACCATTAAAAACCCCCTCAAAAGTGCCTTTGTAATGGATTAGGTCACTTACTATTTTATATACTATTGATTCTCAGACCCTAAGCTTTCTAATGAGACCATCTCCAACTCTGTAGGTTGAGTTAATCCAAAGGAGTTCCTTAGAGCACTTAGATTAGACAAAAAATCCAAACAGATAATCCATCAAATTACCTAAATTTAATAATACTAGATCTACGATTAGAAAATTAACAAATAAAATTATTTCCAAGCATTAAATCCCAATAACTGCTACATCAAAATAAATTTAGACAATCCAATTAATCCAGGAAAATTATTCAAAATTTGAGAAAAACTGTTGGGGAAAGATATTTACCTTTAAAAATTAGTATGGAACCGTCTAACATTAGAAATCAGATGCGGCTATCACACTGGAAATATAATCTGTTCAGTGTCCTTACAACTGCCACATATCAACACCGATACCAGTGAAGAAAGTAAGATATACATGGCGGGACGTTCAAACTCCCAAGACGCGGATTTGAGTGCAGAGGTGAAGCAGGATTGTTAGAGGAATATATCCAGAAGAAAATATAAATAGTGTGGGTATAAAAAGTAGTGTAAATTAACAAATCTGTTGAGATCATTCTATTCTTTATTCATTTATAATCAACAATCTTTTTCTGAACTAAACTCCCAATGTTGAACAAACTATCATAAATATAAGTATAATATATTCATTGAGTAATTGAACCTTATAATTGAATTGATTGACTGTAAATTTAAATATTAATATGTCTTGCGAATGTAGAGAAAGGTCTTCCTGGTATCGGACACATTAACTTTTTGTTAGTCTGTCAAGCTGAAAGATAGCTATATCCAATTACTTCGTGTACAAAATGATACCCTGTTATCTTATTCACTACATGTTAAAGATGATTTGACAGGTAAAAACTAATAATATATTATTCTAAAAAAATCAAAGTTAACACAATTTAGCGTCCTTCAAAAGTGAAGGGTGGTATCGAACACACATAAAGTTATAGAGAATTGGTCTTTTGAGGATGTTTAATATTCTGCTTATTTGCATTACTTTTATGAGCGTTGTCTTTCTCCTTCTTTATTTTTCCCTTATCTCGATTCTTTGTTCTGCTTTAGCTTTCTTCTCTTTGATAAGGACTTTTTTCTCCACAAGCATATTTTTGTAGGATGTAGCATAATTTACAAGATTTGAACCTGTAAAAGTATTGATGTAGCATTATATATATATATATATATATATATATATATATATATATATATATATATATATATATATATTAAATCTCAGAAATTATAATTTCCTTGAGCTAATTTCAATTCCAATTATAATATGTATAATGTAACTACAGTAATTATAATGTAAAATCGAGGTTCTAAAGGTGTGATGAAGTTTTTTCCCCTACTATTCCCAAACCGTAATATTTTATTATTTAAGATTTTGTACTCAGGTTTGAGTACAACCCGTGAAAATTCACATTTCACAAAAAAATTATTAAATAAAATTAGTTGATTGGAATATTTTCTTTTACAATCAACTAATCTCAAAACAGTGTTACCAATCTTTTTTTTATATTATACGAAGGATCTTTGTAAACCACTCCCCTAGAACTCAGATAAAAATTCATTAAAACAGTTATTACAGTATACGGATATACTATAAAAATATTAGGTCTATATGCACAAAAACGCACATGTTAGGTTAGTAAGGTTTTTATAGTATGGCACAAGTCATAGGGACAAGTATGTATGCATACATTATTTGTTAAGATAACAAATAATAACCAAGTTATCAGGTCATTACATAGTTAGATTGTTAACTTCTAAAAAATGACACACAATACAATTAAATTTGTTAAAAAGTAAGAGATAAAAGAAAAAAAGAATTGTTATTGTTATAGGTTATTAGGACATTTGCGTTTATAAAAACTTATACATAATGTTTCAAGAGTATTAATGAACTCCCATTATTAAACGATAAACTTAGAACATGAGAAATGTGGTATAGACTTAACAAAGCCTAGTGCTATGGAACCAATCACTAATAAAGCTAGCCCCTATAAAACCGTCGTTAGCATACAACTCCTGTTTTTCCACGTCGTGGTTTAAAAATGAAAAACCTCTAGGTCATCATCGCCTTATAAAAAGAAAAGAAGATACAATAAAAACCCCCAGCTCTCGTACAACTTCTGTTTATTTAGTTGACCAGTCTAAGTTCAACTTTGTGTTTGTTGTTCCCTGAATTGTGTAGTTCTGTCACATGTTATTTCTTCTTGGCCACATTTGCCTCAGTTATTGTGATTGCTCAGGGCTAACTTTAATCCTGAGTGCTTTTATCGATTACTAGTTTTAATTTTCTACATGAGCCTAGGCTTATGTTGGCTATTTTAAAATTTCTCATTTTCTAGGTTCATCACTTGATAATAGAAGTTGATTCATACTTTCAAATCGTCGCGTATTAATTTTTTATACATAAACGATGGAAAATATCCGAACAATCAATCACTATCCAATGATTTTAAAACTAGTTGTAAGGTAGCCTAGGGTATAGAAAATAGTAAGAAAAGTTATTTTAGGAATATAGCACAATATTATTAGAACAAGAATTAATAATTTACTTCTAAAGATAAAATAATTAACTACTCAAAAGGTAGAATTAAGTTAAAACAATTTTATAGCTCTTGTGCTGGGGTTGGATTTTTCGTGCGTTGCACTACTCCTCCACCTTCACCAAGCATAAAGGAATTCTTTGAAATTAGTTAACAATTAGGAATCTAGCTGCCCCCCCCCCCCTGGAAGCAAAAAAATAAATATTTATTCATTTTGTTGCTGGAATTTAATACAATTTTTGAAATAACTATTTTAATAATCAATTTTATATTGAATGACCATGGTTTGCCCCCCTCTAGTTTTGATCCTGGGTACGCCCTTGTTGTGAGGAATAAATTGTGTGGTTTCAGAATATAAATCCAAGAGAATCATTTTAGCACAATGCCAAAAGAATGGATTTTTAAAGGTAACACATTGAGTGAAGACTTTATTTGTAGCTTTGCTGAGTGTCGTTTTGAAGGAACTTGATTTACTGTTTCAATCAAATTTAATAATTACTCCATACTTCCATATAAATGACAATCAGAGACACTCACTTTATTGACCACAGGCTCGGTAATCCTAACGAGACCTAATCTACACATTTGTTTTACGTAGTCTTGGGTTAGATCCCTCTTCCATGCCTCTCTTGACCAACTCGTGTTCTCTTCTTAGCCTAACCGCATTACAGTATTCGAGGACCGGGGGGGGGGTCTATTTTTGTATAAGGCAATGGATCACAGAGAGGTTATTTGCCTTTAAAACAAGGGGAAAAATCCGCATAACATATGAGGTGTTTTCGAGATTCCAACTCTTTTTTTAATTAACCGAACTAATAAGATTAGTATTTATGAGTGGACCTAGTTTGTTTTTAATTATAAGAATCTATTTTCCTGTAAGTTTTTTTTTTTTTTTTAAGAAAATTCGAGTTCCTGTTTTTTGGACGCTTGCTTAGAGGGATATTCGTAGGCTTATTCATTTGTCCCAAATCTTCATGAACAGATTAATTATGTTATTATTCTGTATATAATTATATATGTATAAATTACTTTTTACTATCGGCACGAAATTTTATCAGGAAATCTGTCAAACAAATTTCTATGAATTATATGTGAAACCCGGCCTAGCCTTATTAGACTAATTATTGTGAAATGTATAGACCTACTAAAGATAGATTTAAGACAGCAGATATGATATAAAAATATACTGTGCAAAAACATTGAATAAACTTTCTCAAATACCGATCCACAAAACCAAATAATATTAACAACAAAATATATCTTGAAAACTTCTTATTTTTGGGAAATAAAAAAGAATATATATTTTTTGATAATAGAGTTTTTCCTCAGTAAATTTGTATGTAGGATAATTTGGTATAGAAGTTTTCTGTCCTCTTTATCAAATTATTTAAAAAATCTTTTTAAAAAAACATATTTTTCTTAAAAATGAGTTTGTTTGCTGAAGTGTAAACACCTTCAGGAGTCACTATAGTAAGGCAATGTGTACCTCTAACAAAGGCCTTTAAAATGAGGTATAATTCGACCTATACTTACATTTAAGATTTTTTAGACTTCCTCCACAGGACGTCCCCCCAAAGTGAAAAAAGACAGCTAAAATGAGCAAAAAGTCGGTAACTACAGTGAGGACGTAATCCTAGAGTTTCATTGCTCCGCGTTTATTAATAAAATTAATATTAAGGGGTTTCCAGACTTTTTGAACACCAGATATATACAATAACGACAGTGAACTAAATACATTTTCATAAAGTGTAAAAGTGTAAATACGGCAACTTTTTTTCACGGAAGAAAATGAATTTTCTTTAGAAGTATTTGTATTATTTTGAAGGCCGTATAAAATACAAAAACGACCTCTTGCGCCATAGGGCACAAACTGAAACTGACACCTTTTTAACTGGGCGATTTTGTGTTTTACTGTTTATAAAAATGGCGTCTTTTTTTAAACATTTTCTTTAATATCTCCGGTTCCATTTGATCATGGGGGTGGGGAGGAATTAGACATTTTTCTTTTAAAAAAGCCCTCTAAATGATTAGTCAGTGAAGTATAATAAAGTGTTTTTAATTGTTATATTACTTAGAAATCGAGAAAACCCCAATTTTCTAATAACTCAATTCATAATGCATGGATTTTTTATGAAATTGTAGGAACATATAGTTATTATGATGATGATAAACACGGGTCAAACTGCTAAAAACACATTTTAAACTAATTTATGTGCTCAACTTTTTGTCATTGCTAACAGTATGCGTTAATTATTTTGGGATTAATTTATTCAAATTATATTTTTCTTTGTTGTTTAAAGGAAAAAACCTCTCGCAAAAAAAAACCTTATAAAAGAAAAGAAAGAAACGACCATAAAATAAAGACGCTTATACCTCGAATACTATAATAGCGTCATGGTTGAACAATAGTTGGTCAAGAGAGACCTGATAGGAAATATGAAAGTACTTAGACAAGACGAAATATAGCTTAGTTTCGTCCCTGGTTAACCGCCAATGTTTACTGATCTGTTTTATTGACATGTTGGTTTGGAGTATTCAGTAAATCTGAATAAAATTATTATTCTGAACTATAATAATTTTAATGTATATCTATTGTAAAGGTGAACATTTTATTCCTCTTGATTAATGGTAAGTTAAACTATATTTAATTGTATATCCAAATTTATCACCCTAGACAACGTGTCTTGATAACCAGGCGTAAATTTGTAATCGGCTACAAACATATACAGCATAAATTATCCTTTCACAAGTAGACAAACAAACACACTTACACAGACTTGTATATGCTAGGTTTAATGGGTTACGCTATTCTATAAATTCATAATTAAATGAAGAAAAAATAATTTTGTTAAGCATATAGACAATGTAGAATATCCACTGTATTGGTCATTGATTGTGTAAGCAATAGGTGCGTACGTCCGGTTTACAAGTGTCAAATTAATATAGTTTAGTCAAATTTTGCTGAAATCACAGTAGGACTATTTGATAAGTGACTCATGAATCAGGGTTAAGTTGACAGATAAGGCAGTGGAGTGGAGGGGAGAAAACTACAGTTGAACCTAAACCAAACGCCAGTCTTGCTTATAGTGCTAAGTGCTTGTGGTGAAATAGCAACAGTTTGCAGGTGAGAGAAAAGAATTTTGATTTATATTATTGATTTAATTATTTTAAAGATAAAACATTGATAGTAGTGTTAATGAAATCGCTTACAAAAGAGTGATAGGAAAATATTTGAATTTTGGTAGTCAAATTATAATAAAAACAAAATAAATTATACCACATAACATTAAACTATAAGTAATTACATTTTGTAATTAATTATTACTTATAGTTTAATCAAATTGCTATACTTTATTTGAATTTATATATTACAATCTATCTTATTTTTAAAACAGAAGAGATCAGATAACCTAAAATGGCAGGTTATAGCTTTGATTGAATTAATACAATTTATATTATTTTTAAAACAAAAGATATCAGATAACCTAAAATGGCAGGTTAAAGCATTGATTGAATTAATGTTATTTATTTATTTTTAAAACGGAAGAGATCAGATATTCTAAAATGGCAAGTTAAAGCATTGATTGAATTTAACTATTATTGTGCTGTATTATACGTTCTGGGATTGTGTATTAACACGTTGCCAAGTTGTGCAAGTAAGTTTGTTCAGTAAACCCTCTAGAATCATTAGACAGTGTTATCTGTATATCAAAGAACATCTTAGTAAGTTAATTCGTTACCAGAATATTAATTTTGGAAAATGTTTTGGACGGGAAAGGGTGGAAGGTTACTCATATAAGTTTCTATGGAATGAGTGGCATCTCATTTTATAGAGTTCTCAACGACAAAAGCATGGGCAAACTTTGTGTTTTGCCGGTCGCTGGGTGGGGGTCGGTCAAAGTGTCAAATTGTACACCTAAAAATAAGCTTTGTATTATTATACTCCACCCTCATAACAGAATATAAAGGTACCATTTATATGTTTAACCTTATGGCGTATGAACGTCAAAAATTATATTCATTCAAAATGTTTTGTATAATATGTTACTGTAAAATACTGAATGGCTGGAAGTTTTAGGCTATATAAAACCTAAAATTTACTAATATCATTTGAGGTCTCGATTTAGTACACTATTTAGACCTTTTGTTATTTGTCGATATTTACTGATAAGCCCTGGTAAAAGTAATCAATAATCATTATTTTAGATATCCATTTTCGTTTTACGTTTGTTTTGTTACGAAATAGATTTTATATTGCATGAGTACTTTATAAATGACCAAATAAACGTTTATCACTAAAATTAGCCACGTATTTTAATTTCAATAAAATATAACCTAGGCTTAATTTAATTCTTTCTTTTATAAGCTCGCTTTGGTAAATAATGTCAGCGATCGGCAAGATCTCTTGATTAAAGCCTGACCTTAGAACAAATAAATAAGTTATGTAAATTTAAATAAACTTTGATGTTTATATATTCACTTATATTTATACTTTTTTGCTGACAAAGCCCGATAATTATTCATGTTTATTATCTTTTATTCATTGTCAGAGCGAAAGCGTAAATATAACGAAAAACATTCCCTTTCTGTAACTACGATAACTAACTAACAACTAATCCAAGGGAACATAATTAATGTGGATAGGATGATATGACGAGATTGTGAGGGAAATAGATTGGTTAAATTCAAAATGGCGCGTTAATATTTTTTCGACAATAATTATTTGGTCTCCTTACAATATATTATAATGTCGCGCCATAGACAATTTTATGCAGCTTTAGATCAGTTAATCAGTTAATCCAAGGTTGGTCATATGACTCTTCTGCAAGAACAAAACTTAAAAAGTTATGACTAACAAAACACACACGCACGCACGTACAAAATGTAGATAAACATAACCTAAAAATAAAAAATAAATGTTGTTTTCTTATGCAATCAATTAAAACAGAGGCCTACAAGTTTTTGAGCACGTACATAATGTTCTTTCATAATAGAGCTAGTAACGACAAAATTCACGTCAATATCATCGCATAGCATAGAAAAATATTTTTCTTTTGGATTTTAAGTTATATAAGAAATTATGTAACAAATAGATTCATGTTGATCACACATTATGGTACAACAGATCACACGTATAGACCTAATATTAGGGAATATCACTAATTGAAAACGTGGATATAATAAATCAGGCCTAAAGAATTGAACTAAGAACATCGAGTTGCTTGTTAGTCAGCTACAGACGCCGCCCTTACCCATACTTGGGGAGTAGTGCAGCTTAGTTGGCAGAGCGCGAACTTATCTTCCTGCATCAAATATTACCAGGTTGTTGGAGTATACTCCAACTACCCTGCATTCCTTAGTTTAACTATATGCAGTACGTTAGCCACTATCCAAGGTCTACGTTGTAGCAGTTGGTGGAGCGTGTTGTGTATTGTCATTAAAACTGTTTCTCTACGACAAAACAGTTGTTTTCACAATCATTTATCAAATTGATAAACAAATATATATAGCCTACCTATTTAGGAATCTTTAAACAGTTGTTGCCACTGTTGAATAGAACTAAAAGTAGTTAATCTTTAAAGTTGTAGGCCGTAAGTTGAATTGAGTAGGCCTACAGTGCTATAAAGTATTTTGTTTTTATTAATTTGTTTAAATAGTTATGAGGATCTAATGTACAGTGTAAAAAAAAAAAAAAATGATAGGCCCTATCTTGTAAATTATTTGTAGTAAATTTTGATATATTAAAAAAATTCAAATAGCAACTCTTCTGAACTTTTCTATGTCGTCTTATTTTAAAATTTTGATACTATAAGCCATTTTTCCAATATAGCTGTCAATTAAAATATTTATTATTGAAATCCCTATTTTGTATGATGGTTTTAGATTATAAACATAATTTTGAGTTTTTTATGCTTGTGTGTTTTTTAATAAATCCAACTGTTTAGTAGCTGCGAGATTTAAAGTAGTGAAAAATAAGATTTAAGCCGTTTACAGAACTCTATTTAAAACAGTCGAATCGAGATTAAAATTGGAATGAGTATAAATGTAGTTAAAACAACTTGAAATTTGAAAATCAACAAATTAAATTTTGCTACTCAAGTGGCGATACTTTAGTGTACAATTAATTTATTGTTCCTGATTAACCTTTTCTGTTAGTATTTTGCAGTTTTTCAAACACTCTTATAATATTCACTTAACGTTTTTCAAATGGTGGTTTTACTAAAAATTTACTAAATTTAGTTTCTTTAATGCTAAGAAGATAACTTTACTTTTATTGTACGTCACAGAGTGCAGAGAAATGGATACAAAAGTTGAAAAATTCTTGGTAATATACTATAACACACAAAAGTCAATTTTTTAGCAAACACATTGTGTTAGTTAGAACATGGTATTTTAACACATAATATAGATCTGGGTAGCTACTTAGTAATCTTTTCTGTTACTTTGTTTTTAAAAAAAATAGCCTACATTGTTACAATTTTTTGTTTTCTTGAATTAAATTAATTCTTAATGGGTTTTAACCCACTATGTACATTGTGTTTTGCATTTTCGTACGCTAATATAATCATGATAGTAATAACACTTGTAAAAAAAGAAATCTTTCCTCAATAACATTGTACATTTTTTTAGTGTAAATACAAAAATGTATGTTTCAAAGTTATTTAAAGTATGGCATTACTTTGTAACCGATTCCTAGTTTAAAGCCTACATTAAATTATTGCGACTGTTCTAAAAAAAAGCCTTAATTGTGATTTTCAAGTTTCTAGTAGTTTTATTACATTAAATTCCATCTACATTTAAATTTTAATCTCGGTTCGACTGTTTTAACTTCAAAAAATAGGCCCCTGAAAACGCCAAAAATATTGTTTTACTTTAGATCTTTGTAGGTCATAAACATTGTAAAAACAGTCCTAAACATATATATAAAAATATGCAAGAATAAAATATGTCTTACAATTGTGTAGAATTTAAAATTATAATTAAAAATATGAAATTTTAAAGTTGGCCGCCATGTTAATAAAATGGCTGATATCAAAATTTTTAATAATTTAAGCCCACAAATAAGACAACATAAAAACTTCAGTGGAGTTCCCATTTGTCTTTTTTTTTTTTTTAAATATATCAAATACTTTTAAACAGCTGGCACACTCATCAAACACTCTGTACAGTATTGCTGCGGTAAGAATGAACCCGCAAGGAATGCAGAGGGCAAGCAAATATTTAGTTGATACTGAACATCTTACTATTACTCTAATTAATAACATTGACTCAATGGTTTAACACGATAAATACTCCGAAATGAGTTACAACTGCTAATTTGAATGCTTTTCTTAACACTGAAACACTTAAAATAACTTTAATGACTATTTACAGTGAAATCATACATAGCCTACGCTTACTCTTAACTAAATCCCAACCTGATATTTTCTAACCGTTTAGTACGGTAATGGTTAAAGGGACTTCACTAGTATAACAGTCTAAATGCGATCAACGCATGCACAGTTACCTCTTCACGCCTCATACGTTGCGTTCATTCTTGTGATTGTCGGACAGTTTATACGAAGATATTTTGAAACTTCGGGATATCATTCTATGTATGAAATTTAAAAAAAAAAATTCATATAACAGCTTAGTTTCCGAAAACGCTTCGTTCTCGTCTATCCGCCATTTTGTTTTTTACCATAAACAACTGTGGAAATAGATTGAGTTCAAATTTAGTACTCTCGTTATTTATGTTAAGTTTTACAAATGCACCAAAACCAAAGACTTTATTTTGAATTATTTTCAAAATGTTAGCCGTTTAAAAAACTTCAAATATCTCAAAAACTTAACTTTACAAAAATGTTTTGTTTTTTAATGACCAACAAACAGTTGTTGTTTTGATATATTTTTTTTTCTGTAACTTACAAAGATAACCGAGTTATCGGCAAAAAATTAACAACATACTTTCTTGGTAATTGTCTACAACACCCACAACTTTATGATAGCCCTACCATTAATTAGTTGAGGCTAATTTATTGTACGTGTAACAGGCAATTACTTAGGAAATGAAGTTCTAGAAACCCAAATTAAGAGTTCCAATAAACAAATAAAACTTGTAGCAAGTTAATGACTGTTCATTAAATGCACAAAATCATCAATTATAGAAGCAAGTAATACCTCACGGGTATTTACTGTCATCTTGTAAATGTTATTCTTCATCCATCTCCATATGGAAAAACCAACGGAGATGGGATCTGGTGATCTGTATACCGGGATTGTGGACTCCACGAACAATCCATTTATTTTGAAATTACTGGATTAAATAGGTGGAAACAACACAAGAGAAATGTGGAGGCACGCTGCTGGAAATACATCAGTTGTTGCGTTGCAGGAGGAAAACATTGAAGCAATGTCGATAATGTTTCTTACCGAAACTGTAAGTTTACCCTGCTAGGTCCTCTTGGAAAAAAAGTTGTTCAATTAAGTGATTATAATACCCACACCAAACATTAATGCTAAATCGCTATAGAAAGTTACATTCCATCAATGTATGAGGGTTCACTTCTGCTAATGCTAAATCTCTGTAGAAAGTTACATTCCACCGGTGTATGAGGGTTCACTTCTGCTAATGCAAAATTGCAATAGAAAGTTACATTCCACCGGTGTATGAGGGTTCACTTCTGCTAATGCAAAATCGCTATAGAAAGTTACATTCCACCGGTGTATGAGGGTTCATTTCTGCTAATGCTAAATCGCTGTAGAAAGTTACATTCCACCGGTGCATGAGGGTTCTTCACTTCTGTTAATGCTAAATCGCTGTAGAAAGTTACATTCCACCGGTGTATGAGGGTTCACTTCTGCTAATGCTAAATCGCTGTAGAAAGTTACATTCCACCGGTGCATGAGGGTTCTTCACTTCTGTTAATGCTAAATCGCTGTAGAAAGTTACATTCCACCGGTGTATGAGGGTTCTTCACTTCTGCTAATGCTAAATCGCTGTAGAAAGTTACATTCCACCGGTGTATGAGGGTTCTTCACTTCTGCTAATGCTAAATCGCTGTAGAAAGTTACATTCCACCGGTGTATGAGGGTTCTTCACTTCTGCTAATGCTAAATCGCTATAGAAAGTTACATTCCACCGGTGTATGAGGGTTCTTCACTTCTGCTAATGCTAAATCGCTGTAGAAAGTTACATTCCACCAGTGTATGAGGGTTCTTCACTTCTGCTAATGCTAAATCGCTGTAGAAAGTTACATTCCACCGGTGTATGAGGGTTCTTCACTTCTGCTAATGCTAAATCGCTGTAGAAAGTTACATTCCACCGGTGTATGAGGGTTCTTCACTTCTGCTAATGCTAAATCGCTGTAGAAAGTTACATTCCACCGGTGTATGATTGAGGGTTCTTCACTTCTGCTAATGCTAAATCGCTGTAGAAAGTTACATTCCACCGGTGCATGAGGGTTCTTCACTTCTGCTAATGCAAAAAATTTGTTTTTTTGTTTTTTCTCGATAACTCGGTTATTTTTTTGATCTGCAGCACAGAAATCACCATTTTGTTCATCATTAAAAAATAAAACTGTCTTCTGAACATAATTTTTTTGTAAAGTTAACGGTTTTTAGTTGTTACGCATTTTAATCGGGGGATGTTTTGAAAATAATACAAAATATACTTTGTTTTTAGTACACGTTAAGCTTAACTTAAATAATGCGGGATTCAAATTTGAACGCAATAGCTTATTTCCACAATTTAAAAAACAAAATGGCGGATAGACGGAAAAGTAAGCGTTGTTGGACCTGTGTAAATATAAATGTTTTTGTTATTTTTGTATGTAGAATGCGCTTCTAAAGTGAGCACATCTTCGTAGTTACAGTATATATAACTTACCTTTTACATTTTAAAATGTTGATTCACCAGAAAGGCCGTAAATAAACTCTACTTAAACCTATACGGTTATTGCTTATAAGAAAATTAAATAACAATAATTGCAGTAGAATCTCTAATTATTTTCTTACGGGTTATTTAATTTCATTCCCTCATAACAATAGAAATTTCGCTTAGCAAGGTGAATCGATTCGGTTTCAGTTTTACATCTGAGTAGCCTATCTAAATGTCTACAGGCCTTTGTGTCTAAATGGCCGACTATTATATTCTAAACGATTATTTTTTTGATTGTTTTTTTTTTTTTTTCAAAGTTGATATCAAAAGTCATTTAATTAGTATACTATGAGATAATGATTATCAAAAGTTGAATTTGTGTGCAACACAAAAAATTAGTATTTCTCAAACCGGTTTTAACTTACTAAAACAAGCTGTCAATGAAATAGACTTGGTGGTCCCTTATCTCGCCTAGTGGGATATGTTCTAGTATAAATTAAGTGTAAATTTTAGTAATCGAAAGAAACCATTACACCAATTTTTTTACTCGTTCATTTACACAAAACTACTCTTTGCCATCTGTCTAAAAATATCCCTATTCATGAATATAAGTAACATAACGTCAGAAAGAAATATTGTCCACATGTATTTCTTATGGGAAATTAGTTGATATAGATAGACGGACGGAACTGTACTTATAAAGTTTTGAGAGATATTTAAATACAATCTAAGCCTTGTAAAACTTGTCTTCAAGAAAGTCGTATTTGATTGAAATCGAATTTTTAATGACTTTAGTTTTTGTTTTAATTAAAACTTATAAATAAGGGTGGAAGAGAAGCACACGAGGTTCTTTTTGGTTGTTAACTGATTGAAGGAGGGAGTTCCGGAGCAAGTGTTTCTTTAGTAGAAAAGAAGATCGTTATGAAAGATTTAGCCGAGATCAAACGTCAAAATAAAATAGTATCTGCGTCGTTTTTTTTTGTATAAGTATTAATAATAACCTCCGAAGAATAGTTTAAAAGATAATCGTCGTTATAAGTTTAAAAGTAATCGTCGTCATTGAAGTGTGTGAGAAATTTGCGTCGTTTTAGAAGTGTTTGAACAGGAATATTAATACAATAAATTAAAGTAGTCGTCGTCACTAAAGTGTGTGAGAAATAAGTGTAAGAAGAAAAGAAGATTCGTCGAAAAGATTAAGGCAAATCGATCCATCTACTGGCAGTCTACACGGGAGCCACGTGCAAGGAATCAGGAACATCGGAGCTGTGATAAAACTTCCAAGCCGATAAGTACAAATTATTGGACAATCTCAATTAAATAAACTACCACCAAATTCTATTTTATATGTAAATTATAGTCACCAAAGAACATCACGAACCCGTTAAGAGAAAATAAATAAAATTAAATAAATAATACATTTCCGTTAGCCGGAGCATTTTATAATAATAAATTAAAAGTAAAAAAATTTAAAAGTAAAAATATGATGCACTCTTATTTCTTTATTTTAGGTTAAGACATTGTAGAATTAGTAATTTATATTTAACAATGTACTTAGAATAAGTAGTAGGTTTAGACGTTTAATTGAATAAGTATTACAGTCTGTATGAAGTAACCTGTCTCCTGACCCTTCGACTACCTGGGACAGGCCCGGGCCATTCACGTCGCCCGCAGTTGTTTACCTAATTAGTCGCCTATAAGCTTCCCCACTAGCTTAAGTAACTTTTTTACCTAAATCATAATTTCCGAAATGTTATCAAATATTTGAAAAGTACATAAAAAAATAAGATCAACGATACTAAACAAGGGCAAATTTGATAAAAACTAACAATATAGAGGTAATAAGAAATATAGCACGCTTATCAATTTCTTATTACCTCTATATTGTTAGTTTTTATCAAATTTGCCCTTGTTTAGTATCGTTGATCTTATTTTTTTATGTACTTTTCAAATATTTGATAACATTTCGGAAATTATGATTTAGGTAAAAAGTTACTTAAGCTAGTGGGGAAGCTTATAGGCGACTAATTAGGTAAACAACTGCGGGCGGCGTGAATGGCCCGGGCCTGTCCCAGGTAGTCGAAGGGTCAGGAGACAGGTTACTTCATACATACTGTAAGTGCATCAGATTTGGACAATAATTGATTTTTATTGTAAATGATTTTAAACTTAATGTTATAAATAATTAAAGAAAGTTAAATTCTATAAATGTGTTGAAGTGGTTTTTGTTATAATATGTTCATAGGAACTTGTTTCTTTATTTTGACCCATACAACCACTTTCTGAATTATCTCCACGTACTACAGAAACACCCTGTATATTCCAACTTCAGAGTTAACTAGAATATAGTACCGTAAATTGTTTTAATAGTTGTACTGGTAGTCTTAGCATCCAAAACATTCTGACGATTTTAGTACACTGTCCAGGTTACTTGCTCTATGAACATTTATAGTTTGTAATGCCATATTTTTAATTGGGTTGCATTAATGAGTTGAAAATTATATATTTTTAGTTTTAGAACTCATCACCGTATACTTCGTCGTGAACCACAATATACGTATGGCAATAATTTAGGTTATTTTGCATGTCTAGTTTGAGTTGGTCCTTTGAAACAGCCCTCACGTAGATTATTATTAACATCCCATTATAAAAACGCCTGTAACGAAGTGTTTGTGATATTAGCACACGTTATTTGCATTTATCTGAAATCAAGATAATCTAAAATATATTTTGTATTGAGATTAATTTGATTTAAGTAAGTCCCCCTGAATGCACTGGTAAGACCTTTCATATCTCTTTGCGACATCAACAAAGAATACTTTTCTTCTGTTTCTTTTCTGCTTGATAAGCAGACTAGCTGTTCAACACAGCGTTGCCATATCCTTGTCAAGAGAGTAAACAGTATTCATTTAGTAGGCCTACTGTTTACAAACATTTCAATCTGTGGAACTAAAATCATACCTAACTATAAACAAATCGAATTCACTCTCTTTCTAATTATACCATAGTACTTAATTTATAGTTACTGTAGTTGATTACATGTTATGTTTTTCTAACTTATACGTGATGTGATGGCTCAGACAAGAGAGTATAATATACCATTCTGTGTGTAGTGATGGGGTCTCTTGTGTGACTCTGATCCACCTCCGCCATATTGGATTCACCTCCCATAAGAACACTTGAACACTAGTACTGATGTCAATTTTTATCTCAGAATTATCGTTGAAAGATCACGTGAACGCGGATATTTCTCTTTTTAAAAAAATTGGGATATAATCATTAGTGGTTGAACAAATGGAGGGGGCATTATTTGTAAATCAATTTTCTATTTTGCTATTTTTTTGTGAGTTAATGAATTATACGAGTAAGAACCGAGGTCATTTTTTAAGTAAGAACCGTTTGCGCATAACAACCGCGCAGGCTGTCACGTGACGCCCGCTCAAGGTTAGCGACTCTTGCTCAGTCCCCAACTATGCAGTCAGTGTCTGTGCCACTGTTGGTTCTAACGTAACACTGCTTTGTTTGTCGCCATGTTAATCAATAAACCCGCCGAATGTGGCTTTCTGCCAAGAGGAATGACCGTAACTGCTGAGAGATATTGCGAAACACTAACCAAGCTTAGGCGCGCTATTCAAAACTGCCGGCGGGGACTTCTGTCTAGCGGAGTCGTGCTACTTCACGATAACGACGAAGAGCCTGTTTTTTAAATGTTTCATAATATTATTAAAACTAACAAAACGTTAATTCTTAAAATATTTTGTAGACATAATGTCAAATATAACCATTAATGTAAACTATTTTTGCTAAACATTTATTTCTTTACATTATTAGTCACGTTACTTACTAACTAATTACTTACTTACTAATTACTAGCCAATTCAAAACAGTTTGTTGCATTTTTTTAAGATTCTAAAAAATATTGATATAAATTATTATTATTTTTAAAATTAAATAAATAATTTATTCTATGATTGGTTTTTAGTTTTTTCTATATGCAAATGTATGTCTTATATTATAAATATCTCTAATTTGCCATTTTTTATTCTTAATAACTAAAATGTAAATTTATTCGTAATACAGTGTTGATCTTTTTTTAAATCTATAACCATTAAATGTTGGTAAGTTTTTTATCTGCCAAGGTCCTATTCAGATTATTACACAATAAAACTGAAAACGCCCGCCATGTCAAGTAACTACAGAGCTTTTTCATGCAAGCTTGACTGCCATATCTTCCTGTTGTAGTTGGGTTGGGATGGGTGGGAGAATGTTTAGTCTAGTGAGGCAGTTGTATTTCTGCCATATTGTAAACATTGTATTGTGATAAGAGTGATTGTACCAACAAGATTCTGTACTTACTAGCAGTCATTTAGTGTTTATTATGTGTAAAAAATAAGTATTGTATTTTTTCAATAATTATAATTACATTTTCTTTATTGTTGCTTGTTTCGAAAATAATGGGAAGTAAGACTCAAAATGGGGAAAAAACGAAGTAAAGTCATGGGACTTTGAATCTTCAAGAGTGCGGGGTTTTAAAATCTTTTAGTTTGTGACCTGAAATAATGTTAAAAAGAAAAAAAAACCAGTCAGCAGTTCCACTACATCCGACAATAATGAGTGTATTGACAATGTTGTGGAGAGTAATAATAAAACTAAAAGTAATATTCTATTGATAATGGTAGCGACGACCTGATTGATGATGATTTTGGGACAAACCTTACCTGGTGTAGGACAAAGTGCTAATTTTGAGACACCTCTTGCTGCTTGGAGATAGTTTTTCCTTTGATGAAGTTTTTAATAACATTGTTACTTACACCAACCAGCGTATACACAAAGTTCGTCCCAATTATATCCGTGAACGAGACGGTCTTGACACAATCAGAAATGAAATTGAGGCATTCATTGGAATTTTTTTATATGGGAGATATTTTTTCGTGCCTTCCACTTGAACCTGTATGATCGATGGGGTACTGATGTGGAGTTTTTTCAAACTTTTTGATTCGAGTTTTGAGATTTCATGATGCTAACAGTAGGAAGGAGTGGAAGGCCCTTGACAAGATGGCTCCCATATTTAATGTGTTTAAAGCACTGGTGGATAAGTGTAAGTACAATTTTGCTGTGCTGTTTTCGAAATGCTTTAAGCTTTTCGGGATCGCTGTAGTTTCAGGCAGTTTATCAAGCACAAACCTACAAAATATGATATCATAATTCATGCTATGACCTGTGCCACAACTTTCTAAACTATGAACTTGGAAGTTTATGATGGTAAGCAGCCGCTGGGTCCATTTGTGGTAGATAACTCTGGTCTTGCTGTTGTTTCGAGATTCGTTCAGCCTGTGATCGGAACGGGAAGAAATATTACCACAGAGAATTGTTATAAAACCATACCACAGGGAGAATATCTAAAGAATGACCACAATCTGACATTAGTGGGCACTTTATGCAAAATACAGAATAAATTATTCATGAGTAATAACCACAAGAAACCATTTAGAACTAAGTAGCATGTTTGCCTTTTAAGATGGAAAGACGCTTGCAAAGCTAGACACAAACCACTTTGGCAACTGGATGTCCTGTTAAACTAATATTTGTGCAATTTGTTTTGAACTTTCATAAATATAAATTTGAATTTAACTTTTATTTGTATAATGTGGATTTATTCATTAATATTTGTAAAATTTTGTACTAGTAGTTCTCTATTGTTGACAGAATGAAGCGCCAGTTTCATCCAAGATCACGTTCTAGGCCTAGAAACAACACGCCAAGATCATGCCCTCAATCCCGACGTTCTAGTGTATCTTCAGAAAATTTATCATCCACACCCCTCGATTTGGAAGCACTAAATGATGGACTAATCTCTATACTAGAATGCCCTGTTTGTTTTGAGACAATGCTACCACCAATATTTCAATGTAAGTTAACAATAAAGGACACATTTCATTACTGTGTTTGTTTTTTTTAAGAAAGCAGTCTCATGTATGTGTTAAAAAATAATTAAAATGGTTTCTGCGAGTTTCCTGAGTTTTGTTATTTAGTAAAATGCAGGAAGTTTTAATACTTTTCTCAATTTTTTGATTGGTTGATGAATTTAGTCTACATACTATAAATTTATCATTTGGGAAATTGCAAAGGCTGGTTAACGTCAGTCATTATGAGCGGTAAACGACCACAAATATTCAATATTATTTGTTTAGGAATAATTTTGTTATTTATTTTAAATTGATTTTATCTACAGTGTCTTACAAAATTATTTTATTAAAGTTGTGGTTGGTTACATTTTAAATACAACAGATAAACGAGAATAATAATGAAAGTTAAAATTTATTGATTTTACACTATTTATTCTAAATAAAGCAAAAAATAGAAGTATAGCACATTTTATATATTATTTATCAATATCATCTTAAACATATAGTAATAACATAACTTTCAACAATAACATAAACAAAATATGGAGTGCAACTGATATGCTTATCACTCTGCATTGTATCCTTATTAGATAATAAAGAGCCATCTTTTTTTTTTTCGGTTGCTCTCTCAAACTCGCATTTCATGTGTGAAGATAGTGTACTCTAGATATATCTATACAGAGCACTACAGCACAAAGTCTTTGTCTTTCTGTTTTTGTTCTGTTACAGAAGGCACATCTGCCAGGATTTTTATAGTACTTTTCAATCCTTCTTTATCTCTGTTTGGCCCAAATAATCTTCTCATCACCTTCAGCTTATCACTATCCCCTTGGTAGGATTTTGATCTTAATAAGATTTGTGGTTGTTCAATGAATTATTGATTAAACAATTCTCTAAAAGCTGTGAATTTATAAATTTTCTACAGATTCTCAGTTTATGAAATCATCAAAACATTAAGCAGTTCATAAAAATTAATGTCTCGTGAATCGCAATGTTAACACCTGTACCATCTCAAGATATATTATTTTAGATTTGTGTGAGACGACTTCATATATTCTGTGAACTGGAGTAGTTCTATCATTTTTTTAACCTGGTTAGTGTTAATGGGATCTCAAAGTCTATATTTATTAGCTCTTTCCGTTCCAATTCACAAAATAATGCATGTACAATTTTGTCCAACATATCATCAGTGAAAACAATTATCATGCTTCATTAGAAGAGCCAAATTCAATTGACCACACAAACGTGTTAAGTTATTATAGCTCTCAATTTGGTCCTTATACCTAGAGTTATATATCACCAGTTAGTTCTCATATCCTTTCTATTATACTGAGATAATGGAAAATTTTCCGGTACAACCCTGGTCCTTTATTATGTTCTCATTTTCAGAATCTGCAAAATTCTCAGTCATGACCACTTTTTTTTTTAACAAAGTCATCAATGTTGTCATCTTTTTCTTTAAATTATTACTTTCTTTGCTTCTATAGTGTTATAAAAAAATCTCATCCTAGTGGTAACTAGTAGCTTTCATCCTTTATAATAAATGTTAATTCATTTCAACATTATCAAGATTATTAATTTATCCTCTAAATTTTTTAATCTGACAGGATAATTAAATAAATTCTCACATTTTTTACTAATTCGAACGACTAGAGTCAGCTGACCAACATGCGCTATGTCAAGGGTTGAATCTATAACTAGTATTTGGAATCATTAGTCTCCGCTTTAACTTTTTATAAAATGTGTGTGAAGTGTGAAAGGTATGCCCATACTTCCCTTTACTTATTTCTATGAAAACCCTTCATTAAATATCTTTTATCACCCTCGTAGTCATGCTCAGACCCAGAAAAGCTACTTTCAGTGCTTTGTTAAAAATTTGTTGTGTGCCATATACTCACATACCGTGAACTCATCTTTTCTCCTGGCTGCATAATTTAAAACACTTTGCTGGTCTTCTTTTATTAGTGAATTTTCAAGTTCAGAGGAACTGAGGCTTCATTTTTTACATGAACTGAAACATCAGAATTATCTGTAACTTTTTCTTTTCCCTTTAACTGGAATTGAGCTCCACTCAATTTTTTAAAGATGATAATTTACCTCTTGAGCTCATATCACTAAAAATAAAATAAAATTTATTCACAACATATATTTATGATACTCTATTTCACTTTCACTTGCACAGACAAATAACTACTCGTTCAGCAATAATAGCACCTTGCGTTGCACCAACTGTAACTAATAGGTTATCTTACTATTTACATTTAGCTCTAGTCTTGACATCACTTATCAAGAGACTTGTCGAGTCTGTTATTGTTTTGGTGGGAGGGTAAATCACAAATTGCTTTGGTTTGCAGAGCAGAATTTCTTGGAAAGAAAGACAGGGTCTCTAGGTTTTTGGTCATCATTTTCGTAAACTTCTACTGTACTTGTCTTTAAAATTGTGATTTAATTTTCTAGTTTTTTATACAATTTTCAAAACTTAGCTTCTCTCAATATTTTTATCTTGCAAAATTTTGCACAAAACTTTTGCCATATTATCAATATAAAACCTATATGAAAATGATACAATTAATGCACATTCCAAGGTTCTGGGTGTGGATTTTATTCTCAAGATAGGTGAAATACAGTGATTCTTATATTCCTGGACTGTATTTCTTTAATGTTTACAACAAAACTAACAAATATTGCTGTGCAATGTTTTATAATACGGGAAGTGTGTTAGTGATAATCCTAGAAACAGCCAGCTTTCTGAATAGAGTCAGTACAGAGCGTGTTGAACTCTTCTGCATTCTCCTGTTAAATCAGTTTGGTGGTTATCGCAACAGATGGAAGCATCTTATTCAACCTGTCAAAGAACCACTAAATGTCTGAAGCTGAAGCCATATGGAGTTTGAGTAGTCCAAGCATTACGTCCTTTGGATGCATAAAAAGTTTACCCTATTTTGATTGGTCGTAACGATAAGAATAATGAAAATAACACCACTTTTTTTAGTGATGAGCCCTAGTTTTCTGGAAGCATATAGAGTAGATTTATGTCCTTTATAAAATGGAAGACAATTTAAGCATCTTTTGTAAACCTATTTTTAAAACTGTAATTTTGAATGTATAAAATAAATATTATGTTAAATAGCAATAATTTTACGATTTCTATATTGAGGTTCATTTTTCATTTCAAATCCAGAGAATAAGAATCGCCCTGTACTTATTACTTTTAACAAATACATTAAACATTGTAAAATGATGGCTGCATAAAACATTTATACATTATTTTATAAATTTGAAATATATTATAATAACATGCAGTTTAGAGCTGTTGCTTAAAGTGTTTTCACAGATATCACTGAGTAAACCAAAGATAAGATAAATGACACAACAAAAATCTGTAATATTGTCTGTTATCTGTACTATTATATTTTAATATTTTTATATTTAGTCATATTGTTTTATTTATTATTGTTATGTTATTTATGATATTCTCTTAATTAACAGAGGTCAGATGAAAACACAAATAATTACCATTCTAACATATTTGATTTCAGAATTTTAAGATCCTAAGCAACAAAATTGTTTAACATAGATCATTTTATCTCATAAACTATTTATCCTGTGCAAAACTTGAAACCTTCGTTACTTTTTCATAGAGTTTAAAAACCTGTTTTGTAAACTTTGGAAAATAGTAGCATTTTCCAAAATGGTAGCTTACTTTAAAATTTCTTGTGAAACCTGTGTTTGTTATAATGTTTTTTGATTTTACATCAAATTTTAAGACTTTTTTATTCTTGAGTATATTCTATAAACCAACTCATTTAATAGTTAAACAATCTGTCGTTACTTCATAAAAAATGATTCTGAAAATTATTGATTAATGTATAGTGACAAAATTATGAATATGTTTTTATGAATTTCCTAGTAAACTGCTTATACCAGATCATTGTTGACAGAAGACAACCGCTTGCTCCATACCTCGTTATAGAACTGTCTAGTCCATTTTTGTACTTGTATATTTGCACTATATATATATATATGTTAGTAAATACACAACTAGAGGTAGTTATTTTTGATTTTTGTCTGTTTTCTCTAATTTCGTATATAGGTTCAGTTTTACAAATTCGTTAACAATAAAAATGCTGGCCTATATTAAAATTTCAAAACAAATTGTTGATGTTAACTTTTTATATCTAGCTCATTTTGTATATCTTAAAAATTTGCATAAATTTAGCAAGTAAGTTTTTTACTGTTCTTTTAATATAATATAAAAAATGCTTAAAATTATAATTTGAATGTTTACGGTACTAGTTGTTTCTTCTTAAATGTGCCTATAATAATGCTCATTTCATCCAGCTTGGTGTTCGCATATACAATATTGAATATGAGGGCTGCGCAATCAAGCAAATAATCTTAACATATGTCAATAAACAAGTCAAATTTAAACATCAAACAAACAAAAACATAGCAATAAATTAAAAACAATCAATAATATTAATATTCAAATTCTTTTACAATAAATTAAAATACAATGCAATAAAACAAAATGATATATACAGTACATTACACAATTAACAAATAATATATAATCTTTCCCTTTAATCTCCCTTCAATTAATAAATTAATATCAATACTATATACCCCCTCCAATCTAAAAATCAATAAACTATAATTCATAATTTATTTTATAATATAATAATTCATAAAAATATCTAAGTTGACATTATCCCAACTTTTGTTTTTTAACAAGCATTTTATTAAATTTTGTTTTCATGTCGGTAATTCCTAATTTCCCTAAATTGAAGCTTACCACTAGGGGAAATTATTGAAAAAGCTCCTTACATAGTGGTCATAGATATCAGGCTGGATAACATTAACTCATATATTTTCTTGAGAAATAGTATACATTTTCAATGCATACCTCACCTCACATATGTTTTAATCCAGTGTTTCATTCACAAGTTTTTTGTGTCTACTTTCAGTAATTACTATGAAATGGTCATTGAAGTTCAACCAGTAAATATAATAAAGTTAAGTTATAATGTCCACTAAGAAGAACATTCATGGGACTAGTAAACATCGGGATGTCTTTGTAACACATTTCACTAATTTATCTATTTATAAAAATGAAATAACAACAAAAGTGAAACATATTTTTTATACGTTCCAGGTAAAGAAGGACACAATGTGTGTCATACTTGTAAAGAAAAAATTAAAACCTGTCCTTTGTGTAGACAGACATTGGTAGGACGCAATGTAGCTGTTGAACATATTTCAAATAAACTTTTACGTCACTGTGCTAATCAAGATGCAGGGTGCAAGGAACTAGTGTCTTTAGATTCCAAAGAACATCATGAACAAGTATGTTCATTTCGAAAATACAAATGTCTGGCAGGTAAGATAAAACGGTATTATTTTTGTATAAATCTATTGCTTTGTGTTTGTTTAGTATGGTGATGTGGAATCAATCAATATTTCTGAAATTCTAATAAATTGATCACCTTTTAGTCAATTTTTCAATTAAAGTGTTGCTATATAGTTTGACTGCATGACTGAAGTTCTAGGTTGGGACCACCATTTGATCATATTTTGAGGTACCCAAAACATTAAAAAAATATAATTTTCAAATTCTGGGAACCTCTATTTTGTGGTCCCAGATATTTATAAATCTTTGTGACTATAAGGATTATAGTGGCTAAATGAATAAATCTTTTTTTATTTTTTTATTAAAAGTTGGTATGCAAGGGACCTCTTATCAGTGTTTTAAGTTATATGAGTTTTAGTTACTATGGTAGTCAACTAATCCTTTTGAATCTTACCTTATTCACATATCGCAATTTTGGCCTTATGATCATCCTCCGGGTAAAGAAATGTCACAAACACAAATGCACGGTCACAACACAAAACATATTTCAATCCATGCAGAGATAGTGAAAAAATATAAAACAATAAGTATCACCATACAGTGACACTTATTATTTAATATTTTTTCACAATCTTTGTAAGGAGTGAAATATGTTTTGTGTTGTACTGAGCATTTGTGTTTTTGACGCTTTTGTACCCTGAGAATGGTCTTAGGACCGAAATCATGATAGGTGAATAATGATTAAAAGAATTACTTGACGTATCATAAATCGTAACTAAAATTTCACTAATCCGCGAACTAACAAAAATGGAATTAAAATATAAGAGGTTGTTAGACAACAAAATCAGAAGTCTCTTTCCATTCCCTTCATTTGTTTTGGTGTCTAGATTACAAAATATTTCATCTCTAAAAACAGTCTTCATTTGTTATGGTTGATAAATCGATATTGGTCGTTTTTGATTATCTTGGAATATGTACAATCATCTAGAAAGTTAAATTAATTCAAACAATTACTATACAATGATAACAAAGGCAATTATTCAATAATTTAGTCATCACCTTAGCTGACAGGTGTAAGACTGGTTCACTGTGATAAGATTCTATTGTGTTTGAGGCTAAGCAGCCCTAAGCTAGAATGGGCATGGTAATCCTGAGGAATCCTAGCTAAATCTACACCTTTTTCATGTAGTCTTCAGTTATATTTCTCTCTCTCTCTCTCTCTCTCTCTCTCTCTCTCTCTCTCTCTCTCTCTCTCTCTCTCTCTCTCTCTCTCTCTCTCTCTCTCTCTCTCTCTCTCTCTCTCTCTCTCTCTCTCTTACTCTCTCTCTCTTACTGTAAAAGATTACCCTGTTCGGGAAGAAGGAAACATCTTCCTCTGATGAGGAGACATTTCCAAATGCATCTCAGTTGTTTGTGAAAAATCCTCATATTTGTTGGAAAGTTGCCCTTGAATGTGAAGTAAGTAATTTTTCTGTACAAAATTCAGACCCTGTTGAAAAACTACAATTCAAAAATGTGTGAACTTCAATTCATGTACAGTCAGAATTTGGTATCTAGAAATATGATCTTTTTATGTACATGAAGGAATAATTTATATATATAACAGTGCCTTGAAGATGATGAAGAAATTTCAGTCCAGTGTTAAGTTGTGGCCTTAAACATAGGCTGCAGGATTTTACAGCGATCAGTTACAAAAGCTTGGTTAAACAGTATGACAAATGTCTTAATTTGGTTATAAACTATAGAGAAAAATATTAAGTCTTTTTAAACTTATATTTTAATATATATTTTCTAACTGAATTGTTTGTTGATGTTTTTTAATAACCAAACAGAAATAACTTTTCAGATAGATCTTGTAGTTTCACTCCATCTTTCATTGATCAAGAAACATAATTGAGCCTGAATTTGTGTAGCTAGGAGTTTCGAATTTTAGCTTTAAAATTTAAGATTGCTTACATTATATTTACAGCTTTATAGATTATACAACAGTTACACTAATTTATGTTGTTTTTAAAATGTAAGATCAATTACATTTTTAAAATGTTTGTACTGAAATTAAACTACAGATTTCAGCCAGTTTGGGCTTTGTTCCCTAGAAAAAAGAGACTTATATTTTCAGTGCAATTCCTTGTTTTGTGAGTTACTGCATTACAATATTTGCATGGATAAAATTTTTAAAGTCAAGAAAGTCTACAACAGTAAAAGTTTTGGTTCAATTATTTTTTTGTATAGGTTAAATTTTGTTTTATTATTATTATTGATTTTGGTTTTATTATTATTCAATTAGAGCTAATAGTAAAAACTTATTATGTGTGTTATTTGTCTAAAAATTTAAATAAATTATTCTTATTTATTTTAAAAATTATAATTCATTTACAAATTCAGTTTACTTATCACCAGATCAATATTCATTCATATAGTTTTAAAAACAGGGTGCTTTTATTCTCAGGGTAATATAGTGAATGGCTGCTATAGTTTAAATCACATGGCTGCTATGTGTATACAGGATCGCTGGAAAAAAAACAACTACCACACTCTTAATTTTTTTAAATATTTGAGACATTTGAATTTGTTTGCGTCAATCTCTAGGTGAGGGGGGTAACCTAAAAAAGCAAAGGTTTAGGTTATTTTAATTGTGGGGGCTAGGGGTTATTGCTCATAGATTTTAATTGGCACATATAGGGCTGTAATGAGTGATACTTCATTTTAAAGGTATGTGTGAGCCAAGAAAAATGACAAAGAAAATTAAATTCTAACCACCCTAAACAAAATGGCGATCAAAAGAGTTGTTGAAGCTAGACGGAAAGTTGACTTAAAAGGCAAGACAATCGATTTTTATAAATGTTGGTTCACTGCTTCAAACACAAGACCTACATAATATTTTGTGGGGAACCTCTTAAATCACCACCTAACCAATCTTTTGAAAACATGTTTGAACAAAAACTGTACTACTGCATGTAGGTTACAGGGAGAACAATTTGAACATTTAAATAAGAGGTTAAAACACAGGAATTTACTAGCTTTGTAAATAGAATAACTCTTTTGGTCACGATTTTGTTTTGGATGGTCAGAATTAATTTTCTTTGTGTAATTTTTCTTTTCTCACAGATACGTTTAAAATGAAGTATTACAAGCCTATGCATTCCATTTGATATTTTTGAACCCCCCCCCATTAATGAATTACCTAGCCCCCACAATTAAAATGACCTAAACTTTTACATTTTTAGGTTGCCCTTCTCACCTAAAGAGATTGACACCACTCTGCATGTATGTAAATCATTTTATTCATCTTTGTGTGTGCTATGAAAAGTAAATTTTTTGGAATGTTTAGTTTATTAAAATTTTTATATGCATGTTCGATTGCTTATATTTTTGTGATATTGCCTATAATTTATATTTTACTATGTATTTTCAAGTAAACCTAAATATTTGATTTTTCCATTAAATTACAGAAGTTAAAATTTAAAAAAGGATCAAGGTAGGTTGGAAATCTGGTAGCTAGACACAATAACCTCTATTACTCAGAAGTTAAGCTTAGTAAACAACTCTATACAGACCTATTCTGGAGAGAAAAAAATTAGCTAACAGGTTTATTTATGAAAAGAGCTTAATTTTGTTTGTTTCTTTTCACAACTTGTACCTCAATAATTATATGCTATTTATGTATGCTTAAGTAGCCTACAGTAAGAAGTATAAATTCACATAATTTGCAAATGAAAGATAAAAAATAGGTTTCAATAATAATTTAAGAAATTATTTATGTTTAAAAAAAGAAAAAATCTTTTTTGTTACTCATAATAGAAATAGAAACTATTATTATATTCAGTACATATTAAAATGATAGAACTTTGAACATGGATTATGATGTATGAAATACTAATTAGTACTATTTAGATTAATAACTATTATGATTACCAAATTATATATTACTTTAAAAGCTTGAACATTGAATTATTTAGTAAATTATTTAAACTGATGCAGTTTGGTAAAACTTAGAACAAGGGTTGATTATTTTATATTTTATTTAACCTAAAATATTTTGCTAATTTTAGAGATAGAGAATTTTATTGTATAAAATATACTTACGTAATACAAAGTCAATGTCAAAGCAAGACTAATATAGAAAACTAAATTAATACATTTAATAAAAATAAATAATACTTATGATTAAACAGGACTTATCATTTACCTTGGTATAAGCCTGAAGTTTAAATAATTGGCTATAGAATTAAAACTTTTACTAACTGATATTAGTAAATCTTATGATTTACTTCTAAATTCTAAGATTTTAGGTCTAAGGTCTTCAGGTTTTTACTGTATTATACATTTAGGTAATGTAATAATGCATGATATATATAATATCAATAATAAAGTTGTTATTTCGATTAGGTAACTTTGTAGTTATTTACTGTGAGTGATAAAATAATGTATATTATTATCAATATTTGTGACAAGATATTAATTTCTAAAATGAATCATCACAAATAATGAAACACCTTTTTAAAACCTTTTTTATTTTTTTATTACATGCTTTGTTTTAATCAAGTAAAATCCTCATTTTGAAGATATACTGAAGACAAATTATTGACCAGTACCATTTTTTTTTAATCTATGCCCAAATCTAAGATGACTGGTGTTCTAAGATGAACATTTTTAAACTTTAGTTGATCACCATCGTGGATTGGATGGTCATATCCAAAATATTTTTACAATGTCCCTTTAAAATAAAGTACCGTATCACTTGACCAACTTTTCATTAAATATCATAGAAAAATAATAATAATATTGATACTTAATTTTGAAGGGTTGTTCTAAACAATTTGATTGCTTTAAATATCTTTCTGATTCAAACTCTCAATCAAAAAAGATATTAAAATTTTTAAAATGTTCATTTTTTAGCTGATTGAAATTTTGTTCCTGCTAATATTATTATTATTACCCTACCTTTAAAATAAAGTGTCATTTGATTTCTCTATGTAAAAGTTCAAGTACATTTAAGTTCTAAGTCTTCTGTTGTTTAAAACACAATATGACTTATTATAACTAGAAACATGATGCTATCATAGATTCTTGAAAAGGAGTAATATTTCTTTTGACTTAGAATTGGTAAGGACTTTTTTAAATGTCATGTTGTTTTATCAAAACCAAGATACATTGTTATATCAGGATATATATCCTGATATAAGTATGTGTATATATTATATGTATATATATATATATATATATATATATATATATATTAGCTTCTTTATTAGCATTTTTATCGTATGAGTATATTTATTTATAAATATGTTACTTACGTCGTCTCATACACACTGATTATTGTCTCCAACCGGTTTCGCTGCTTCAATTAGTCAGCATCATCGGGGTTTATCTGCTAGTGCTTCGTCATTAACATAAAAACACTACACAACACACATTACAGACACACATGCGTACACTTTATGTCCTGTCAGGTGGCTGGCCAGAAACAAATTTTAAGAATATTACTAAATGCAATTAAAATTATTTTGACAAAATTAAAATAGTTGCTGTTATGTAAATTATAAGAGAATTTAACATAATATTTTATAATAATTTCTTGTTTTAATTCTCAAATTTAATTAAAATAAATGTATTTAATATGGCTTGCGGAGTGTATTTCAATTATATTTAAATTTTAATTAGTGGTTTATGAGCTTATAGTGATAGAAAAGGTTTATTATACATTCATTTCATGTGGCTTCTTTATGAATAAAATCACAGTTCGTTTTCTTGATTTGCTTGAATATTTGCGCAGAAGGGTTTTAATAGAAATTATTCATGGTTGAGCGATTAACAATTGATCATGGCTTATTGTTTTGCTATTTGCACAGTGCTTGTGTGTGTGTTCAATAAATCAACATCTTCTTTTTTATATTGATTAGTTTATGAAAATTTTCTCCAATTCAGGTGAAGAAGGTAATGGAGGAATGAAACACTGTTCTTCTGAAACACAAATGGATTTCAATATATCTGTCCAGAAATGTGAATTGCCATCAACCGAAGAAAAGAAATCGGCCGTTTTTAATTTACCAATTTGTTCAACAAATTGTGCATATAATAAGGAAGAAAATGAAAACCCTGTTTCAAAGAATTGTTTGAAGTTTTATCTTCTAAATCCAGAGGATTGTAAAAGTTGTCAAGTAGAAAAGCCAAATATTACCTTAAAGGAGAATTCGAAATCAACTTCCTGGATAAAAAGTGTATCATCAAAAATAAAAAGTAAGGTTATGTAGAACTTTCCCAGCAACTAATAATGTGGATGTATTTCCCCCTTTAAACACAGTATACAAATATTATAAGCTTTATTCTAACCTATGCATATAAATATGTACAGTGAAAGGTATATTTGTTTTAGGATTTGTTCTAAGAGAACTGGTTTTTTAATAACTAATTATCAGTTTATATATTTTTTAAACATGGTTATTATTTATAATACATCAAAATAAGTATAAAAATTAAATCATAATATTTTGATTATAAGGGGAGTATGTAATAAAATATGTGTTATTTAAAACATCACATAAAATTGTACTCATTCAGATCCTCTCTCTCTCTCTTTATTTTCTCATATATACATAGAGTAGAGAAAGTTATGTGAAGGGTTAAAAAATTGATGGTAAGTTTTTTACGGATATATCCTTTTTGAGTTGTCCTGAGTCCATTTTTGGAATGATGTTTGATCTGTAGTTTGTTGTATGTCCACTGCTCAAAAGCCCAAATGCCTGGACTAATTTTAATCAAATTTAGTATGTGGAGATATTTTATGTCATATCTCGATACTTTTTCTTTTTTAAGTAAAAACACAAAATTACAATTATTTCAAAATCTGTTCTACTATTTATCATATTTTGCTTATGTGCTACAATAACTATTTTAACAGTTATTTATAGCTAAGTAATAGTTACTTACAGTTTAGTTATTATAAACTCCATGCATCACTGTAGATGGTGACTTTGTCATTGAAACGTGTTTGAATAAATAAACGTACTATTTGTGGGAATTTGTTTACAAGTTTTATTCTATCAAATATACCATCTCACTAGTCAAGTTCAAAATTTATTTATAAGAAAATGATATTTTCTTTCATAACATGGAGATTCAATTTTGAGTTAATACTAAATATCGAAAAAAGGTCATGGGGAGCTGGAGTAGTTTACAAATGTTTAACAAAAAATATATGTTATTTTAGTGTTGTTTTTTAATTGTAGAGTGATACATTTCATAGCCTTATAAATTTGTCATAAATCAGTAATATTTTCTATAAACTAAACTAAACTCTGTAGTACAATAACCCTTGATGAGCCTAGGCCTGCTAGACGGCTTTTCAGTCGGGCAATGAGTGGTTAACATATCAAAATTCCAGTCGCCATTGTTCTAGCATCTCCAACCAAAGATTGCTTCAAATTGTAGCTTGCAAATTTCCTTATGATGATGAGTCAACATTGCAAATGTTTCTTCACGGAACTTCTTTCTTGTGAAACGAGATTGGTAACTACTACAACATCCATGGACTCAAATTATTAAATATAATTAGTGGAATTTCAGTTCCCATCAAATCATGTGTAACAGAAATATTAGCGTAGGAAACAGAGAGTGACTGAAACTGTAATCCTAATGATTAATTAAAAGGGGAATGTGTGTCAAAAATTTTAACAAAACATTTGAATTTAAATGTTTTAACTAATACTAATTTCTAGTATGCCAACGCTTTTTCAAGTATGAGTCAATTAGTATTTTATTACAGCTTATTATGTTTCTTTCATTTTAAACACAACCCAAAATATAAATTAATATTTAAATGAATTTAGGGGATCTTTTACTATAACGATTAAACCTTTTAGAGCTAGGAAGCTCTAATTTTTATCATAAACAGACACAACCCACCCAAATAGAAATTAAAATTAAAATTTTTGATTTGACAAAAGTTTTAACGGTTCTGGGTCCTAGTATATCTTTCAAAAGAAAAATCTTTATTTATAGATCAAATTTTAAGAATTTTAAAAACAGTCTTTCCTCTTTTGCATTAATACAAATTAAAATCTAGTTGTAAATTGCTATTCTGTGGGTTTATCTATCGACCAGAAACCTACAATAAAAGCTTTTACGAAAAATAAAAATATAATAAAAACAAATATAATACTGATAATAAATACATAATATATTTATTGCAGTTTTATGTACAAACAGACAGAAATACAGCTAGAAAAATAATTTAAGGCTGGAATTTGTTTTATAAAAACAAAAGAACAGAATGTTTTGAATTTCTTAAGATTTGATTTATAAATGATTTTGGTATTTTATTTTATTTTTAGGAACATTGAAAAGTTAATCATATTTTTAAGTTGAAAACATGAAGTTTTGATCGAAATTCCTTTCCCCCTCTTTTTTTATTGTATCTAGTTATGATCCAAATTTTTTGATTCATAGCTATAATGATTTGGTTTGTTCAGAAGTAACTTATACTTATTCTGCTTGATTTATGTACAATTAACAACAAAACCATTAATAAAAAAGAACTACTTGCTTCAGATAGGTGATATCAGTTGGTTAAAGATAATTTAACACAGAGTTTAACTTTCTCTACTCATAAGGTTGGGAGGAGGTAAGTAGACAATTTCAGTTAATTGTAAACATATATTTGTTATATTTACAAATAATACAGTTTTGTTAAAAAATCGTGTAAACCAAAAGAAAAAACAACTTAAAAATTAGTAGACAAATTAAATTAGAACATTTTCCAACTATTTTCAAAATTAAAATTTTGCATGTTTTATGACTTTATGACAAAAATTATTTTTGAATATAGGTTCTATTTGCGTATCTACAGATTTTAGAGTAAATTTATTCTTTAAACTTGTTTTTAATAGAAGCTTTTGGCTCTAGAACTAGTAAGTGTGTTTAAAAAAAAAAAAGTTAGTGAGCCTTTGAATTTGATACTTTTAAAACAACAACAATGTAAATAATATCTTAATATATATGATCGATGATTCCATTCAGTTTTATAAAATCAATGTGACAATTTTAACTCATTCTCCTTATGAGTAGATGAAACTGAGTTACATGATCTTTGAATAGTTTAGTAAAACTCAAGTTTTTCATAGTTTTATTTGTTCAAATTAAGGTATTTCAGAACATTTTTGAACAGTTCTCAAAGGTGCTCACTTACAGTGAATTTGGGTTTGGGAATGCCGAGGCATCCTAGTTGTATCTATACCTTTTTATAAAGTATAATGTGTTGCCTTGGACTGTTTAATATATAATATAGTTAATTACCTTAGAGGTTGTCCTCAGTCCGTATTATAGTTATGTATAAGTGTTTATGTGTTAGTGCGGGCCTGACGAAGCCGACAGTGTTCGGCGAAACAGCGCTGTAGCCATAACTATTATACGGACTGAGGACAACCTCTAAGGTAATTAACTATATTGTATCTATACATTTTTATATGTAGTCTTGGATTAGATTCTTCTCTTTAATCTTTCTTATCACATCTCACTTGACTAACTTGTTATTTTCTGATCCTATTAGAGTATTCGAGGGCTACAGGTCTTTAATTTATGTTCTTTACTTTCTTTTTTTTTTTATGAGGCGATGATGACCAATATTTTTTCGCCTTAAACAACAAGATAATAAAAGTAAGGTTATTTTTAAAGAATGGATATTATATACAGGCTTTGTTGTATGTAGTTCCAGTATTACCATCTTTAAATGATAAGAGATTTAAAATGGTACTACAGTATAACCAACCATAATTATATAGTTTTTTCCTTAATAGTTGTCTGAATATTTTTAATGTTAGACTGTAAATTTGTATTACCATATATAGGAAATACAATTTAATGATGATTTTATTGGTTGAAATATTTTGTAATATTTGTCATTTAAAATATATGTTATTACAGTACACAACTACAACATTTAGTTTCTTAGAAATGAAATAATTTCATAATATAAGGAATATATAATTTAATTAGCTATTTTTGATAATAGCAATTTACTTCCAGAAATTTAAATTACTTTACAGATACTGAGGAGTGTTCTGGAATCAAAAGTTTTATAATAATGATCAGGTCATAATTTGTTTATTTCATAATTCAAATTACAAATTATGTTCTAAAAATATTTTCCTAAAATCAATAGCTTTGACGTAACAGTACAAATAGTATACCATTAATGAATAGTAATTATATGCACTTACTTTTAATGAATCGCTCAAGTTTTTGTACAGTTGTTACCATATTGATGATGTTTTACCAAAACACAAATTCAAAGGTATTTTAGATAAAATGTATCATAGATACTTGTAAATTAATATGTTGGAAATTAAAATTCTATACTAAAGACATATCTTTTCATCAATAAATCATGTTCCTAGAAATGTTATACTGTAACAGCTATTACAGCAATCCTAACTTTGTGAGCAATTCTACATGAATTTATATCACTACATAAGTCCTTGTAATTTCATATTGATCTTTGGGTTGTGTTTAAAATGAAACTCTATATTAGGCTTGACTAACATATATTGTATTTAAATGGTAGGTTTTTATTCACACTTGGTCAATTTTCAGGAAAATCTGCGAACTGTGTTTGGTCAGGTGTGCGGTTTGACATTCTAGAACATATGAAATCATCTCATCCAGAATTAGCAAATATAGGTCGTGACATTTTTGATCTCTACAAGGCAAAACATGAGATATCGCTGATATCTGCATTAGATGAGGTAAATATAACCTTTTGGATTACTTAGCTATTACTAGAAATAATGATGCATATACATAGTTTAAACTGTCTAATAACTAATTATGGTTTTAGGTTGTAGTTTAATAGGGCACAAAGCCTGTAGATTAGATTTTGTATGGACAGGAGACCAGACTACCTTGGAAAGTGGTCTTTGGTATTACCTAATAGTATATGTTTAAATGGTAGCTGATGTCAAAGCACAGGTGCTAATATATAGCAGTGGAAGCAATAGAAATTAGTAAGCGTTAGCACCTTAACTACGCCATACAGAATTGTGGAAGGAATTAATAAACTTTGAAAAATTGATGTACTTGTATATTTATAATTCCAATGTTTGTAAATTGATTCTAAAACATATAATTTTATTAAAATTAAAGTATGAAATTAATAGGAGCTCCTTTACATTATAACTTAAATGAACTTTACTTTCTCTTTAATGTACACAAAATGTAATGATCTTATGAGACAGTTCCCATCTTCTTAGTTCTGAGGGGTTACATACTGACGGGAGTGATTTTATTATTGTTGTCGTGAAGCATTCATCAAAAGTTACAACGTTGTGGATTGCTGCATGTTGTGCAGTTGGTTTCTCCATATCCAAGATTTTCACATCATATCTGTGGCTAAAACCTGCACACTGTACATGGTAAATAACATTTTTTGTTATACATGTGTGATGACCTTTAATTTTAAATTCTTTTTTACTAGAAGAAGGAACTGTTGAAGTTATTGGACGGAAAATGTATTTTGCATGGAAAAGAACTGCAGGGAAGGTTAGGTTGTTTAGGTGTATTGGGATCCGGAAGCTTGGAGTGAATTAACACGTGTTTCAGATTTTTGGGCTGTATTAACAAGACTCTGGGAGGTTCTGTGAGCAGATTCTTGGTATTATTGGAAGCTTGGTAGCTTCCTTCAATATGTTGTTTAATCTCTGTATAGGGCTGGGCGATAATTGGTAACCAGAGAGATGGACAAGTTATCTTCTTTTTTTTTTTTCTTGGGTGTGATATCTGTGTTTTGTGCCAAAAGAATCTGGTTCCTAATCAGTTTCTCATGATAACCGCTTATTACAAATGCAGATGTCAATTTTGTGTGTGTGTTAAATTAATGTACGTAGTTCACTCTCCTCGGAACAAATCCTTTTGGCTCTGATTGCCTGGCTATAGGGGATGGCTGCTGTCGAAGTGGAGGTAGGTGGTTTGTTGGTTTAACATGGATGCCAGTTTGTATTTTGTGTCATTTAGTTTTACATTGACCTCCAGAAAAGTAATTGTGAAGTAGACACAGTCCAGGTGCAATTTAGAATAGAAAATTTTGAAAAACTTTCTAAGATGTGATCAAGGCTTAACTGTCTTGATGTCCAAATTTAAAATGTATCGTCAATGTATATGTACCAACAGAGAGGTTGATGGAGTTGCCGTAAGAAAATTTTCTTCCAATTCTCCCATGGAAAGGTTTGCATAAGATGGAGCCATTCTAGTGCTTATTGGTGTTCCTTTTATTTCCAAAGAGTTCATGCCTTGGAATTGGAAGTTATTCTGTTGAAGTATGAACTTGGCGAGGTTCACCAAAAAAGAAGTGGTAGGATTTGTGTTGTTCTGTAGTTTGTTTAAGTAATGTTCTAGAGCTGATAGACCATATGCATGAGGGGTATTATTGGTGTATAAAGATAGAACATCTATGGTTACAAGAATTGTATTTGAAACCAGGGGTCATGGTATTGAAGATAGTCTGTGAACAGTGTTTATGAAATATTTCAGAACTTTAGTGTTTTTGTGTGTGTTTTCTTACATTTATATTATTAAGTAATACCAATGACCACTTTCCAAGGTAAGCCTGTCTCATGTCCATACAAAATCTAATAACTAATTATGTAATTAACAGACAAATATTTAAATAAATTGCATTATAGTAACAAGAAATAAATAACTTGTCTTCAGTTTCAGCTCATAAGTAAAATTTAAAGAATAGTGTTCTATGAAAAAATGTTAAATAAGATAAACTAGAGCTTGCATTGTACCAATTGTAAACTTCTAATGACTTTGATCAAATTCTGCTAAAACGTAGCTTCTAAGGACCCAAATAAACATATTGGTTGTCATTTCCCAAAAAATATTGATCCAGTGTTAAAAAAAACTACCATGAATCTATTTTAAAAAATAATAAAGATCCAAATCGTTTCTATAATTATCTTTGAAATTTTTGTAAAATGTGAAGTTTAACAATTTAAATCAGAATGAAAAATTGTAAAGAGAATTACCTTTTTTAGGAATAATTGGAAAAAAATCATAAACCTTGACCATTATTGTTAAAAATTGAGTTCAATCAAAGGGGATTTAGGATCTGAACAAGTTTATGGTATACTATAAAATAACCAAGCTGAGACTCTATTTTAAGTTAGGCCTAATCCCACACCCACAATAGTTAGCTGTTTGTCTCGCTACGTTGATGTAATGATGTAGCCTATCCAATTTTTATTAAATATGTCTCATTATACTGCATACATAAACATAAAATGAAATAATAAGAGGAACAAAAGTAAGATAAAATATGAGAAAACTAGTATGAATTTTAAGATATATTTTGTTTCTTCTTTTACTTCAATTTACAAAAAGATCAACACTCCAGAAGCCTTCTCTACAAGCCACCACTGAATGTATTCAACTTACAAATCGGATCAACTTATTTCTCCTTTGTACACTACATTATATATTTATTTCAATTAATTAATTTTCTTTAAAATTTGTTTAATACTTTGGATTTTACTTCTTTTATTATTATTATTATTATTGTTATTATTATTATTATTTATTTATTACCCTTAATAATTAGACCAATATATACTGTAAGTCTAAACTTTAGATCATGTTTTAAATTTTAAACAGGCCTTATTCTCTTACAATCCATACAACATTCTCAAAAATATTTCTTCATTCAAACAAATAAAAATGAGATATTGAAATAAGAAACATTACCAATCCTAAACAATAACATAAGAAACGAGATGTTCATGCACATATATTCTATGAAGAGGCCAACTGAAAGAATTATCGTTTACACATAAAATATAGCATTTTAACAAGAAATTTTTTTTTCTTGCATTTTGTGTAATAGAATGTAGATACTAACAGTATTGTATAGATGTGTCAAAGATTGTCCTGTTCAAAACTAAATAAAAAAGTTTAAATCATTATTTAAGCTTATCGTTAGTATTTTTGTATTAATTTTATCCTTAAAAAAAACCCAGATATTATGGAATATTAATGATAATTTGTTTTTATTTACAGGTATTTTGGTTACATCTAAAAAGGGATCCTCGAAAGAAACTGATGTTTGCGTGTGTGGCTTACATAGGTCCAGTAAAAAATGCAGCCAAATATCTATACAAATTTACAGTTTATTCACGTAAAACTGGAAACAAAGTGAGTTTCACTTATCAGACTCCAAGTGATACAGTTAATGTTGATGATCTCTTTAATCGTGGAGAAGCGGCTGTAATTAATTACAAAGCTGTTAATCTTTATATTGATGAACAGAAAAAACTGCCCTGGAAGCTTAAGATTAAAATAGTAGATAATAAAAGCTAAAACTTTTCAAATTATTTTTAACTAACAGCGCTCTTGTTTGCTGGATTAATTTTATATAATGATTTTACTTATGATATACTATTTAGTTCCTATTGACATATTTTTTATATATTATCATAAATAAATCAGTATTAGTAATTAAGAGTGATAATGAATCTCAGCAAAAACTATTGTTTTTGTTTAAATTTGAATTTTGTGTTTAATTTTGTTACTACTTAAATGTATGTTCAATATTTTATAACTAATTTTATAAACTACTCTAAGTTTTTGAAATGTATATTTCTTAACCGAGTTAATTATTTTAATGATTAAGACCTTTATTTTGTATTATGGATGTATTTTAATATTTCATTGTATTGATTTTTATATACAATCCTAATTAAAAAAAATTCGTGTGAAGTTATTTGGTTTTTTTATAGTTATAATTAATGGGATTCAGTAGCATTGGTGTCATTCAATACAGTAAGTCAGTGATTCCCAACCTTTTTCAGCTGGCGACCCACCTTTCCTCTTTGGAATACCTCCAAGGTCCATCGGTCCACGGTGGAGTAAAAAACCTTATTTGTATTGTATCCCTACCTCATGTATATATAATTTACCATCAAATATTGCAAATATATATATATATATATATATATATATATATATATATATATATGCTTTTTTGAAGATACAGATTGATTATTGATAAACAATTTGTGTTCTGATTTGAAAATGGTTGACAAAATATAAGCACTTTGTTAACAGTTATTTATTTAACAATAGATATATTTTTGTAATATATGCAACAAGTGGTTTCATACTCACTAACAAGTGTTCTTAGGTAAAGACAAAAACTACAATTATAAAAGTACACAAAGACTAATGATTATAAAAGTACACAAAGTATTAATGAGATTTTTGGGACTGTTTCAATTGAACTAATTCGTCAATGTCAGGATTGAATGAAGATGTTTTTAATCTTAAGCCACTTTCAACATTGAGTTGATTTCTGTATTTGTTTTTTAGGAAAACTAAAGTTGAATGAAAAAGTACGTTCACATAAATATGTAGTGGTGAATACCATCAGAAACCTCAATGCAGTTACGGATATTGTTGGATATTCTGTCCTCGTTTCCATCCAAAATCTTGTTAAATCTTTCTCCTTGTAGACTGACTTCATTGTGGAATCACAAGACAGTTCAATGAGTTCATTTTCCTGCAAAATAAAAAGAAATAAAACATATGTTTAGTTACGCTAATATTTCAAGTAAAATTTAAAAGAGTAGTAGCTTACCTGGGAGGTCATGAGGTTAAGATTCTTTAATTTGTCCTCATCGAATGGATTTTTAATCCACGGCTTTTCTTCTTCTATGGGTGGGAAGTAGCGTCTTAGGTTAGAAGCCAAGGCTTCAAGATGATCAAAGATCATTTTTGAAGTTTCTTCATTTACTTTAGGATCATTCTCGTCCAAAAAATCGTTCAGAAGTGGGAAGACATCAAAGATGTTTTTCTGAACTTTATCAGACCACCGTTGTATCTTTTTGATAGTAGCATCAACTTTGTCTTGCACAAAGAATTTGTAAACATCTTTTCCTTGTAAGGTCAAATTAAGAATATTTAGAGAACTGAAAATATCCGCTAAGTAAGCTAACTTTATTAACCAAATCTCATCATTAAGGCAGTTGTCTGAAAAAACTTGAGCTTTCAACTTTCCTTCTGCTTGCAATTGTGATAAGAACAACCGTACCTCATCACAAAGCTCAAACAACCTGGCCGGAATTTTTTCTCTGGATAGCCAACGGACTTCACAATGCAGGAGTAGTTGTTTATGCTCACTCCCCATTTCATCGTACAACACGTTGGGACTTGATTAAATTTACGATTTTAACAGAATCGTCAAGTGTGTTTTTGAGGTTTTTTCCATTCCTTTCACCGCTAAAGCCTCTCTGTGAATACTACAGTGAACCCATTCAACTAATGGAGAAACTGCCTTAACTTTCGCTGCTAGTCCTGAGTAAATGCCAGACATGGCACGGGCTCCATTGGTTGTTACTCCGACACACTTAGACCAGTCAATTTCGTTTTCTTTCATAAAACCATCCAAACAGTTGAAAATATCAGCCCCAGTCGTTCTGGTAGGTAAAGGTCTGCAAAATAACATTTCTTCTACTACTGATTCTCATTGGTCTCAAATCTTACAAAAGCTAATAAATTGGCATTATCAGCTATATCAGTGCTTTCATCCAATTGTAAGGAGTAAAAGTCACTTTGTTTCAAAGCTGAAATAAGTTGCTGTTTTATATTTTCAGCCATTTCTTCTATTCTCCTTTTAACCGTGTTATTTGATAGTGGTATTTCCCTTATTTTCTTGGTTGCTTTTTCGTCTAAAAAAGAGGCAGAAATAAGTTTAGCAGCTGGCAAAATGATATTCTCACCTGCTGTAAGAGGTGCACCTTTTTTAGCAATCAACAGTGACAGTTGGTACGAAACCATTGTAACCTTTTTATTTTCACGCCCTGTTGAGACATTTTCCATACTGGTCCTACTCGATATCAAATCTCTTTTCTTATTTTGAAAAAAAGCTATAGGCTTATTAACACATTCTGGGTGTTTAGTTGAAATGTGTCTCTCTAGCTTAGAAGGCTTCATGCTTTGATTTGCCAATGTTTCAAACAAATTAAACATTGAGGTAATGGTTCTTCCTCTGTGCCTACAAATGTAAAGCCATATTTTATATAATCGGTACTAAATTTCCTGAAGAAATTTTTTGGTTTCTTTGCATTCACCTGTACTTTACCCTTTTCAAAATTTATTAGGTTAGTATTTGATGGGCCAGGCTCACCTTCATCAATAGTTACTTTAGAAATTGTCCTCTTACCAAAAGATCCTGTTTTCAACCATTTGTCCATCTTAAAAACTTTACTAAACCACAACACAACCACAAAACGAAAATTCAATCCAACACACCAACACGTTGTACAACTAGCTGCATCAAATATGTAACAGTAACTCACTGCACGATGTCCACAGTAAGACTGAATAACTGAGGTTAGTAAATGATGTGACCTTTGACAGTGTGGCAGAAGAACGGGAGGGGGAGCGGTGTTGCCGAACGGGGGGGGGGTGGATCTGGGATGTAGTGGTTCTGTTGTCTGCCCCAGATGCAAAAAATCAAGAAAACAATCAAAAAATTCGATTTGTTTTGGTTTTTCTTATCTTTTCTGATGGTTTATTCGATGGTTCTGATAGTTTTAGGATCGAGTCGCGACCCACCTATAACCCTTCTGGGACCTACTAGTGGGTCACGATCCACTGGTTGGGAACTGCTGCAGTAAGTCATGGTGCTACTCCTTCCTCTCATCTCTCATATCACTGAAATCTTTAATAATATTTTATATATTAAATAAATTAACATTATAAATATTTTTAAAGTCAAATTTAAGCTTTAAAAATATATTTTAAGGACTTTTTTGTTAAAACCGGTCTTTAATTTTGATATTAATGATCAATAAACAATTTTCAATTTTAAGTAAGGTTTTCAGAAATATACCAATTAAAACCAATATGCCTTTATTCAGTTAAATAATTTCAATTAAATATTGTTTTCATAATGTAGCTTATAATGGTTTCCATGATATTAAAATATGTACTATTTTTTAACTAAAAAATGAAATAAAAATAGTTTATTTACAGTGTTATCCTTCTATAAATTTCAGACCTTCATTTTAAAGTTATTTTTTGCAGAAAATAATTTATTAATTCATCATATCAAATTGAGGAAATTCTTTTGTGTTGTGTGGAACTTTTGTGTAAAATTAGTTGCTCTATGCTCTCAAGTATATTTGGATCAATTTCAGCCTTAGAGACACTCCTTTCTCCCAAGGCAACAGATTCTGAAAGTATAAGGAAGATTCTTAAATCTGTTGTGATATTTGGATATGTCACAAAATCTCTTGTTCAATTCTGTTATTGTAAATCAGGTTTAAAATAGGTGCTGCAGGAGTGAATTTGATGTTATTCTCAATTATTAGTGTGGGGAACTTAGAACTTGGAGCTTTTGTCACTTGAACATATCAAAGACTATAATTGTTGTGCCACTTCATTTCTGTCTTTGGCCTTCTTCCTGTATTCACCTTTTGATGGTTTCTTTGACATTTTTTAATATTACTAATTTAGTAGAATTTTTCACTGACAATTCAAAATTCAACATGAGCTGTCAGCACTCCAATTTTTAATGTGGCTGATGTGTATGCCTGATAACTCATCATCCACTACTTACTCTCAGTGCCCCGTGCCTGGTGCCTAAGATATGGACCTCCTCTGCCTTGTAGCCTACATATAACCTTTCATATGTGATATATTCATTGCCTAAATTTATGTACATTTACATCATATGGTTAAAATGAAAATTCAGTAAGAAATATTAGAATCTTAAATAAAGTAAAATTTTATATATTTGATCTTTAAACTTCACCGTTACATGAGATTAGGTTTGGGTAATTAATGTCAATAAAGGCCTACATAAAATAGAAGTTTAAACAAATTGAAATGCATATACGCGTATATACTCGACAAGGCAGAAGTGTAATTCAATAGTTACAGTATGCAACCACTTTTAAATGTTAATTTTCGATTTAGTGAGATGTAAACTATAGTAAAAAAATAAAAAAAATATCTTTCCAAAGAAATCAAGAAGTAGTTTGAGTTTCTCAAAATAAATTATAAATGTTTAAAATTGAAATTTACAAGATATTTTATTTTGAAATAAAAGTTAAGTTTTGTTCAATTTACTGCTTTCCAAGAACTCAAATACGTTTTGTATTATATGTAACAATTTTTAAGTATATGTGTCATTGTTAAATTGTGTTACTTAAAATTTTTCAGCAGAAAAGTTTTGGGTAATTTTCGTGCTACTTTGAGTCTTCACGTAAGCTTTTTAATAATCATATCTCTTCTTCATCAATAAGTCCATTAAAGGTCCAATAAGTCTTCTACCATTTGTCTCTCATACGAATATCTTCCTCATCATTGTATACAACATTAACAAACGTACCTTTCACGGTGTAAGTTATTATTTCTAAAGTAGAAACTCCTAGCTATCAACTTTTCATGGAAGGTTATTTATAACTAATTAAGTTACTGAACTTAAGTTTGTTATCTTCTTTAAATTACATAGTTTACTGGCCAGCCTTTCTAGGCTAATTATTTCTACAGTGTTGGAACTCCAATAAAAAATTATCATGAGAGTTAGAGTGGGGTAGATAATGCTTAAAATGAAAATTCAAAAGTAAGCATACATATCATAAAATTAATTATAATTTATAACATCACCTATTTTGAACTGAAAAAATTGTAATTTGGTTAGTGAAATATTTGGGAAAAATAACACCAGTCATTTTATAAATCATTTAACTACAGTGTCTATACACAATGGTACTGAAACTATAGGATAAAAACATGTTATCTGTTCAACTATAATGAGCGACACTTGTGGAAACTTCAGTCACCTAATTAATGAAATCACATTTTCTACGAAATTCACTTTATTTGTGCAATACAAATATTTTGTATGTCAGGGTTTGTGTAAAGGTAACAACATGATTTTGTGTGAAATTTGTGTTTTCATTCACATGGTAACGTTATATAATATTATATAAGTAGTTCAATATTTGTTGACCCTATATAGTTCTAATTCGTTTATTAGGGGTTGCAATTCTGATGAATCAAAACATTTCTGAAAAATTAAATAGTATATAATTTCCATTACAAGTGAAAAATAGCTGGACACAAACTATTGTATGGATTTCAAACCTCATCTTTGAAGGGAGATATGAGGAGGGATAAACTTATAAATTTTAAATGCCACACTGTTGACACCTTATTTTAAAAATCTTAAGATGATAAAAATATTGTAACGAAAAACTTATTATGACATCCTATGTGAAAGGACAAAGTTCTAAGCTTTATTATCATTGAAGCTTTATTTACAACATGTTTTTGAGTATTCCTATCTAATATTTTTCATTTTCTATCGCTTTCGACAAAAAGGTTGAATTGACCTGTTATTATAAAATGATGTGTGGGTGGGATGCGATTTTTAAATATATAACATTTTTAATAGCTTCATGGCGGATATTTTGGTGTTTAACGATAACTCATATACACTATTTATAGATACATATGGCAATCGATGCATTATGTTTGGGTTATTTAAGGATACACTTGGACAAAATTTGATCAAAATCATTAAAGCTGATTTTTAGAAAATCATAATTTTGTTTTTTCTTATAACAGCTACCACCAAATTTTCAGTTATTGGTAGAAAATTTTTTTTTAAGTTAAAAGAGATGGTCAAAATATTTTTATATACCAAATTTGATTAAAATCGTTCCATGTATTTGGGTTATAGAGCATTGCACATATGACAGATGCTAGACATACAAACATCATTCTGCTACTACTTTTTGGATTCATTCACATAAAATTTATATAACAGCAAAAAAAAAACAACTTTTTTTGGCGTAAAAAAGAGCAGATATGAATAGTAGTATTTTTAAGTAAACAAATTATGAAACAGGTTTTCATTACTTGATATGAAGAAAAAGGAAGAAAATTAAATCTATTCATTGAATAAAAAAAAAAATTCAGTTATACTTGTGAGCTCATGTACATTGTACTGCGGACCTATGGAAACCAGTAATTAAAATTATGAATTCCTGAAAATAATATTTATGGAAAACTGGGAAATATTTAATTTAAAGTCAATAATATTTCATTTTAATCATATTATAAATTATAACAATTAATTTTAATCATTATTATTATCTCAGTTTACATCCTGTTTTATTGACAAAAACTGCAGATGATCATTATTACTCGATCAAGAAAGCCTATGTATCATAAAGTCCCAGAATGCTTTGCAAGTTTTCTGTTTTTCACCCTCCTGCATTTCATTTTTTATTTAATTTAGAAAAAAAGTGTCATTTTGAAGAAAATATTTCTGAAAATAGGAACAGAAACTGACCTATTTCGTAAGGTGAGTTTTCGTTCCTATTTTGAGAAATATTTTCTTCAAAATTTTTTAAAATTATTTTCTTGTTGCTCTGGCAAATATGTAAACATTAACTTCATTCTCAAATTTGATTTTTTGAGCATGTAAACTTGGAAAAATTCTGTCGGTATTAGATTGCATTAACAGACTTTAGGTTAGAGAAGTAATCCTAGTTAGGGCTTGTACATTTAAACATTATTAAAAATTTGTTTATAGCAGTAACAGTAAGTTTACGCTATTTAAAGAGTTAAAGTGAATTTCAAAACTAACTGATATTTTTGACAGTGTGTGGAATTTGAAATGTATGTTATATCATTAGGGCTTGCCTAATTTAACTCTGTATTCAAGCCGTTTTAAGTTTTGTAAAATTGTACTATTTGTTGAAGTGACACTATCAACTATTTGAATACTGTTATTGCCATAACAGTTTTTTTTAAATGTATTTATGATGGTAAGTATTGTAGGCCTACACTTAAAAGAGATTAGAGAAATATAATCATGATATTAACTGAAATTTGAACATGTTTACTAAATGAAAAGTAAATTTTTAATCAGTTCATTCCAACATCAGCAGCTTTACAAACATGTTAGCCTTTGACATTGCACAATTTTAGTATTATGTAAAGACAACTTTAAAATTTTAGTTATAAGTTAACTCTATCATTTTATGCATTTTTTTTCACAGTCTGGAGAAAAATTCTATTGCATTTAAAAAAATAGTACAATTTTGTTTAATCAATAATTTCCGTTGTTGTATTTTACAGACTATGTATATAATCTATAAATATATAGGATTATTTTGTTATAAGACTAAAACTAAATTATAAAAAGAAGCAATTGAAACACACATTGTTAATCTAAATAAATAATTAAATGCATAACCATTTTTTAATATGATTCAGTTAAAAACAACAATGGAAGTAATAATAATTGCTAAATAACTATAGTTGCTATTATTCCATGTAACTAAGTCTGATGATAAAAGCTAATAAGGAGCAATTAAAATATATTAATACATACAAATATATTTTAATTATAAATAACAGATAACAAGTGTAGTTAAATAATAGTTTATATCAACACTAATTCACATATAAAATACTACATGCACACATTTAAAACATTAATTACCAGTAACCAAACGATTAAACAACATCCTTTCAAGATCATTATAAGAGCTGTCATGAGACAAATCTGTTGAGAGGAGGAGCCAGTAGACAGCTTGATCTTGGAGAAACCAATAGGGACCTTATGAGTTTGCCAATTCGTTTCCTCGCTGTGACAGCTCTTGGCATCACTATTCTTCTGCAGTTATGTTCTTTTAAGGAGCTTGGGAAAACCATAAATACTGCATGACATTTTCCATCACAGTTGCAAAGAGCATAATTTAAAAATTATATATATATATATTAAAAAATACATCCGTAGCTGATGTTCCCCCCCCCCCGTTCTGGGCTGTGAAAGCCTCCTTCAGAGGCCTCACCGGCGTCGACCTAGCGATCTTTTGCCGCCCCAATTTCCTTCCTACACCCATTCAGTAATACCCGTCATCCTTATGAAGGAACAGATACTACCGATAGGGTTGTCTAGGATGGTTTCCATCTATTTCCCCGGAGGGCCTAGAGAGTATAGCCTGGCTCGTCCTAACGCCTCACACTCTAAAAGAATGTGTTCTGCGGACTCTTCAGCCAAACTACATTTCCTGCAAGTATTATTTGCAGCAATCCCTATCCTGTGTAGGTGTTTTCTGAGGTGACAGTGGCTTGTTAAGAGCCCAACCACCCACCTCATGTTATCCCTTCTGAGAGAGATGAGTTGTTCCGCATGTTTCTTGCTTGGTCTAAATAGCCTTTTAGCAAGTCTACTAGTGGTAGAATTCGTCCAGGCCCTGTTCATCCCCTCCCGTATCCACGTATCAACCGCTGCCCTGGCATGTCCATAGGAGATTCCGAACACCGGTTCCGGGCCCACGAAAGGGGATTCTGAACCTGACCTGGCTAATTCATCTGCTCTCTCATTACCATCAATACCTGAGTGGCCAGGAACCCATAGCTGATGTTAACAAATCATTAGAAATTTCTCGACATAAACAATGTTTTCCCAACTAAATAAATAAATGTAATAGAAATATTTCCCCTTAAATTGCAAGAAACTTCAATTTAAAACTAATACTTATTTTTGTTCTGGGTTATTACTATTATTACAAAGAAAATAATTATTACCATTGAAGCAAAACGTGTTTAAAAAATTAAAATGTCAGTACCGCTGACATAATGTTAATGTATCTGTTAGCCTAAACATGTTTAAATTATGAAAACAAAACTATAGTTTAACTCATAAAAACTACTTATTTACACAACTCTTTTAACATTACAAGACGTCAGTAGCCTCGTGCAGGGATCGTTTAATTGACAACCGCACTACTCTTGGTCTTCTATTGGCACACAATGGAGATGATTTGTGATGCATGGTATAAATGATGGTATTAAGTTAAGTTGAAAAAAATTAAGTATTGGTATTAATAATAAATTCAAAGACAATAAAATCTTGTTGACTAATGTTTATTTATTATTTTATAATTGCTGAAAACAGGTTTCACACCCCTGACTGCTCAGGCTAAAAGAATTTTTGTGCACTTCCTTACAAAGTTTACAAATCTTACTTCTTGAGTTTTAGAACCTGACTCCCTAGGTTGTCTTCTGCTATTGGAGCTCTAGATGAGCCAAAGAACTATTACAATTACCCATAAAGTTTTTGCCTTGATGTCTTTCCAAGGGTTAGGAGTCTCTAATTTAAACTACCGTACCTTCTCAAGACATTGATATGTATTCTAATGGCATCCATTTGGATCAAAATTTTAACTCCAATTATTTACATAATTGTTGCTACAAACTATGGATGTCATTAGATGTTGAGAGAAACAACATCTGGAGCCTCATAGATGATTTAAAATCACTATGCAAGTGGGACAATATTTTGTCACATGTAAAACTTGTTCCAACTGCTTATAGTTTAGATTTAAATTTTGCTGAGTTAAGAGTAAGATAGATGAAATTTTTTCACAGGGAAATTCTGTCTGAAAACCCATGGAAATCACCAGGGAAGACGTTTAGGCTGAATGTTTAATGACAAATTATGGAGAAAGAAATTTAATATAGGTAAGTTTATAAACTAGAAAAAAAGAAATTTCAGTTGTAATTAGTTCATAGCTTAAATAAGTTTTTTTTAATGTTAAACATTTTTTGTAAAAGAAAGGAGATGTCATAATTATGTAAGTACAAAGATAAAATAAATGTACAATTACTTTGCCTAAGTTCACAACCTAAGGGGCAGACATTGTAAGAGACCAGTCAAAGTCAGTATTAAAGACACAGTGATACAATAATGTGAGTTTCATTTGTTAATCAAGTAAAACCTATTAGGCCTACTTATATAACAAAAGGATCCTGAGCAAAATTTTGTACTGTGATCTGGTATGGCTCTCATTTCCTAATATTAAAACTTATTTAAGACATGGAATTTATAATTTGAAAGCTACAATTTCATATACACACTTTATGTACAGGCTATGGTAAGCTGATTTAATATTGTTAAAATCTTTGGTTAAATCAATTTTAATTGAATCTAAGAATGCTTTACTTATCTATATAGAGAGTCACTTATTTACTGTGATTTAAATTGATTTATCTCCTTTAGAAAAATTTAACTAAAATCTTAGGTTAATTTATAGTAAGAAATAAGCACCAAAATATGTTTTACACAATAACCATAAAACTTTAATGACATAAATAATTATGGTTCACAAATAAAATTCAAATCTTTGCAATTATTTTAAAATATATTATTGTCTCTGATCCCTTCACTGAATGTTAGTTTGGGATTCTCAATCACTGTTATACATAAAATCCACTTGAAATTCTATTAAAATATTATCAATATCATTTATAAAATTGAGTTATTAAAAGAATAAATTATAATAGTCTCAGTCGGGTTTTGTTCGTATTTTAAACTTAAATTACAAATCTCGGGCTAGGGGTATTCGGCCGGATCCATCCACACCTACAGTTAATTACAGTTTGCATTTAAATCTTAAATTAGTTATTAACTAACTTAAATCTAGTGAGAACATTAAATGATGAAGATGATTATTTAAAAAAAAGAGTTCAAAAGTGTCTTATCATTGTAGGCTTTGGTACACAAAAGTTTGGATCACTATGAGATTTTTTCGGTTATTAATTTTGATGAAAATATAACCATGAAATGTTTATATAATTGGTTTTCTCTCACCCAGTATCTGTTGTCTTCTTCCTAGTAATGATTCCTGGACGTTTTGAAGTCAAAATCAAATGAATAGAGCCGGCGTGGATTTTATGTGTCCGTCTCGGTTAAGGGTCTGCTTAGGAATCATCTAGCGTCCTTTTAGGAAATTCCTACATAAATCGGGGTTCACTTTTAATCTCGTTACCAAAATCGTTAGTACGGATTATTTGCATGGGCTTAAATGGATTACAATTTTTGGTGACTGAAAATGATTTTATGATATGATGATTATATCCTAATTTACATGTTCTAACTAATTCTATTTAATTTAAAACTAATTTTTGAGAAATAAACTCTTTATTTAAGCCTGAATTATTAATTTAGAAAATTGCTAATCTCTAAGACGATTTGAAGATCGCCGCCGTGAATGGCGTCAATCAATCCAAAGCGTGCTGGAGGTGGGGCTTAGCTTCGTCTGTAACTTGACTAAGTAAATTTCCCTGAGTTCATCACCTTTGAAGACTTCGTATTTAATTAAACTGACCTTTACTATAAATGTGAGGTGACCATTTGAAAGATATTTTAATTCTTCATCCCACAGTATATTTCGATCTTTTGGAATAATTCGCGATTATGCCTTATTTGTACTGGCTAGGTCGTGTTATCATGGAATATTTGCTTTCACTGGTATTGTGTTTGTCCACTTATCCCTTTATTTATTTATCTAACAGCTTTGGTTTATGTTTCGGGCTTTTTATGGTAGATAGCCAATATATTAAAGTTTCAATAGGCCAGGTTTTCTTTTATCAGTTTTCCCTTGAGTATTTATTATTAATTAACTTCTGATGGGACTGAATTATATTTCCTAGATTTACAAAGTTAAAATTTAGTTGTCAACTTCCGCGGATAGATTGCGTTAGTGTTCTTTTTTTGTATAAGTTGGGATTTGTTTATTAATTATTCGAAATGTAAATACTGAGCTGTTTCAATTTTTATAAATTTTTACATAGTTGGTGTAGAAGTTATCTATCACTGTTAATGTTTAGAAGTAGAGTTCGTTAAAAAAAATTAACATTTCTCACAGAATTGAAAGATCAGTTTCTGAATTTTTGTTTTGATATCTCTATCCCTTATGTACTTGTAGGCCTACATTTCGATGGTATTAGAGATGGGCAATATTTTTATACAGGTGACTTTGGAGCTATTACTTGTTTGTCACCAGTTGGCTCGGTGCCAAAGAAGAAAAAATAATAGCTCCACAAAGGAACTACGCATGCGCTTAAATTTGTCTCTGCTGAACAGCTCCATTTTGGTTTGGTTACTACATCAATGTCAAACTTAAAACTAATGCGCTGCTAAGGTTGATGTTCTGCTCCTTTCAGTTACAGATCCTTTCTGGCCCGGTGACTGTATTAACGTCAAAAACCTTTTCCTATTATATTAATAACTATGAATAATGCAAGTAAACAAATAGTTAAAACAAAACGAAGTAAAAATCTGGAATTTTTCTACAGCAATTAATAATGAAGTGGAAAAAAATTCTTGTTCATATAAATAATTTCTTAATGTTTTCATATTACTAATAAATTTGGCTAAGTATTTAAAAAATGTAATTAATTGGAAGAAAAGCGAATTTAAAGCATATTAAATATTATTGTAAAATAACGAATTGTAACAATACAATTAATTATTTAATAAAAGCAATAAAACAAAATGAATGATGTTTATGAGCTGAGTTATAGGAAGTTTACTGTATGTGAACAATATTTAATTTCTGGCATTTAATAAAACAGCGAAAAAACAATATTTAATATAACAAAACAATATTTTGCATTGTCAATCTCACGGTAGATCTAGCCATTGAAGGTTGACATTGTCACCGGTATAAAAGTTACTGAAGTACAATCCAATATTTTGCTTCGATGGATCCACACCATAGCTGTAACCATTCAAGGTTGTCACCGGTATATAAAGAGCCAAAATTTCTTAGGAGTTGTAACTGGAAACACCGGTCCAAAAAAGTAAGGAGATCAACCATCTCTAGATGGCATAGTCATAAAATTCAGAGGTTTACAACTAAACTACAGCATCGAAATGTGCATAATTAACAGTAATATAATGAACATAACTGGATGTATTCCAGTCTTAGTTTTGTTTCCTATTTTTGTAGTTTAGGGAATCTTTGAGAATTGAAATTTCCTATGTGTGGACTCTGGGATATCGGTATAAAAATTGATTGAAATTCGTGAAAATTCAACCAAAATGTTGGTATTTGAGCGGTATTTAAAATGGAAAAGTTGTTGGTGTTACCAAAATAGTTTGAGACAAATTTTAATGCCTTCTTAATGTCGAACATGTTGATGTTTTGTTTTTCTTGGTAATTTAGTAGAACACAAGAGCATTTCATGGTTATCCAGCACATAGTAGTCAATGTTTGAAATCTTGACTACTGGGTGAAAAGAAAAGTTATTATTTATTCTAGTATAATTGCTAAAAATGAGTATTTTCAGTTTTTACCAATATTTAAGCTATCTGCTGACTTAAAATAAAACAAAGATATCTTCTTATTCAGCATTAATAAAAAGCCTTAAATTTTTGTATCTTGTAATTTTTTTTTTTGTAAAATCAAGAATTTTTGATATATTTGGCATCAGCATTTTTAATAAACGCCATTTAGAAATAGTTAATTAAAAGAATTTTAAGATTTTGTGGTACACTGTAAACTAATAGAATAACACATTATGAAAAATTTGGTATTGACATCTTAGTCTGTTTTCAAGTTCTATAATTTTGTATACTGTGTGCCCCAAAAATCCCACCCCACCCCAATTAATTTTTGAACGGGTGCAAATAACAAGATTTACTTCAGGGAATGTTTAAATGACCAAAGGAGGAGTCTTTTTATATTTTGAAAAAAACCTTTCCCCGAAAAATAGGGGTTTGGGGGTAAGTCAAATTTTTTAAATATCTAGAGGTCTCTAAGTTCATTCTATCCAACATAGCGACCAATCGAATTTTGAATTTTACTCTAATAAATTGCATTCTAAATTACTTCCCTGTTGAAGAAACTGTGTTCTTGTAATGTTCAATAAGTACGTCAAATGGTTTGTGTATTTACTTTTAAAACATGATAAACAAGATTAAACTAAAGATTAAAAGGGCTGAACAACAATGAGGTTGGTAAACTACCTTATCTCTGGTGAAAGTCCAGTATTTAGGAATCCCGTAGAGGCTTACTACAGGCTTAATCAGGTATTGTGTGGTTGTAGCATTCAGACAAGTTATTTTGCAAGTGATTAAAGTTATTCATTTCATGATTAATAAAAATGGTTCGGTCAAATGAAGATAAAGTGGAGATGATTATGGTTTATGTGAAGCTATGTGAAAATTGCACGAGACTGTACGTTTATTTTTTGATCACCACCACTTGATTTTTTCTTTTGGGGGTTTCTCAAAAGTAAAGTTTGTGACGAAATCACAAAACCTTAGAATTGAAAACAATCCTAAAAGGAATTGAAAACGCTTGCTAGCTTATTACACCAGAAATGTTAAGGAACATGCAACAAGCTTTTGAGTCCAGGCTTTATTTCTGCAAAGAAGTAAATGGTAGTCATTTCAAGCATTGAATCTGAGCTAAACAAACAAGGTAAGGCTCTAAGAATTTTACCACCATAAAAGAGTTTGTAATGTTAAAAACAGGAGATTGTAGGATAAAATTCAAAATTCGATTGGTCGCTAATTTGGATAGGATGAACATAGAAACCTCTAGTTTGCACCATTTATCTTCTTTTATCAAGACCTTTAAAATGAGGTATCACTCAGTGGGGTTAATATTTAAAAATTTTGACTTACCTCCAAACCCCCATTTTTTGGGAGGGGTTGAATATTTTTAAATACAAAAAGATTACTCCTTTGGTCATTTAAACATTCCCTGAAGTAAATCTTGTTATTTGCACCCGTTAAAAAATTAATTGGGGGGGACTTTTGGGACACTCAGTAAATATTTATAAGTATATTTTTTATTTGTTTGATGTTCATATTTACTTCCCAAAGTTTGGCATCCTCATACTGCACATCCTGTATTATGAATTTCATTATAACCACACAATAAATAAACTTTTTAATAATTATCAAGTTTTTATGGCCAATTTCCTAAATAAACTTTCAACATTACTTCAGAATACAATTTTCAAACCCAACAACCTAGGCTAGAAAATGTAAATTTCAGTAATAGGATTATAGTAAAATTATTTCTTTATACATTTAGGGTTGTTATCTATATTTGAAAAATGAAAAACAAATGGTTCATATTACTTGTGCTATCTCTCACATTCATTATAAAATTCAGACATGAAAATAAAAACAAAATCAGTAACACGGATATTTACAATAAGTACAGTTTTAAAGAAATTACAAAAAATAAAATTCAATTAGCCTATTATAGGCCTATTTGAAATCAAAACAGTTGAGAATGTGGAGTATGAATTCTAAACAGCTACATTAGCAAAAAAAAGAAAGAAAAAGAAAAAAACAGTCAACCAAGAATGCAGTGTAAAATAAAACTTTATATAAGAAAAACCCTTATAAATAAATAAATATTTAGCTTGACTTGTGAGATAATAAAAAGTTATAGTTCAGTTATTGTAGCTCATGTATCACTGAGGATGGCGACTTTGTCATTGAAACGCATTTGATTAAGTAAACATATTTTTTGTGAGATCTTGTATTTGAGTTTTATTCTATCTAAGAAAGTCTTTTCATAAAAACAAACTTATTCCTACTCTAAAATTGAAGTAGGAAATGTATAGGTTAGTAAGAATTTCATAAAAACTGAAAGGACAAATGTTTTATATTAAATTAACATATTTTATACTATCACTTGAAAACAATAGAATAACAATAATAATTGTTATGTGATGTGTGACAATGTTTGTAAAATGTTTCTGCAAGATTTATGAAAGATTCCAGTCTCTAATATTTACAGAGTGAGACAAGACAACTCAATTCAAACTCAAAATAATAAAATATACGTTGTTTGAAAATTCACTGATACCCTGATTAGAGATATATTTTAAAAAACTACATCAGACTTGATCGTTAAAGTTTACACAAAACTAAACCAAATTGGTTTTTTATTCTACTAATTTTATTACATTACAGTTTAAAATTTAATATCGGTGTATAAAATTCAAATAGCTTACAATTTTTGCCTAATAGCAGAATTTCCAAGACTATGTTTTTAAATGGAACACTCGTTTGTATATTATATGAAATTATGTTCACAATAAATTATCACAAATAGTTCTATAATAGAATATTTTACAATTATATCCATAAAATAAAAAAAGAAATATTTATAAACGTTATAAAATACTATATTATACATAACAGTTAATGTACACTGTACTGCAGACCCGAGACAACCATTATTTAAAGTAATGAATTTCCTGGAACTAATATTTATGTAAAACTGGCAAATATTTAATTGAAAGTCAATAATAGTTTATTTTAATCACGTTATAAATAATTATAACAATTAATTTTAATTATTAGTATTATTTAGTTCATATATCTTATTTTATAAACAAAAAGTGCAATTGCAGTTATCTTCTCACTCAATCAAGAAAGCCTACGTATCCTAAAGTCCAGAATGATTTGTGGTTGCGCATATCCTGTCTTCAACGGTTCAACCTGCTGCCTCGAGTCGAGTCTGTCGAGTGCCTCCTGCATTTTGGAATAATATGACTGCAATTTGTTTAATTAATTTAGAATTAACAAGGAAAGCGTTATAATTATTAAGGTGAGTTTTCTATAATATTTTAGGAAATATTGATTTCAACAAACTTTTTTGATTTTCTGAACTTGTAACGTTAGACAATTTTTTGTTGCTATTGCATTGCGTTTAGAGACTAGGTAATCGGAGCAAAACTTATACAATTAAAAATTATGAACAATTAGTTTATTGCAGTAAGTTTACTCTATTTAAATAGTTGAAGTGACTTTCTAAACTATCGGATATTGTTGCCAGTATGTAGAATTTGAAATGTATGTTGTATCTAATGTTCTTGACTAATTTTACTTTACTGTATAGTGTATACTCAGTATTAAAGCCGGCCATTTTAACTTTTCTTAATCCCGCCATTTTTTGTTGAAGAGCCTGTATCGACAATATATTTTAATAAAGTTATTTTCATAATGGTTTTAAAATGAATTTTTCATGTGTGTAATTTAGAAGAGTTTCAAGATAGCTGAAATCATGATTTGAATTTGAACATCTACAGAAAAGTTGGCATCTGTTAATATTAGATACTTTAACACTGGAAAAGGTAACTTTTAAAATAATACCAAAATAATTTTGGTAAATGTCCAGTTGATACCCCTTTGCGATTTAATATAGAGATACTATAATGAAATTATAACAATTGGATCATCCGCTGGGAAGACCCTTTTCAAGTATGAAAATCCATTATTTCTTTCTTAAATGAGCAATTTAATAGTACGAAATCCTAGCCTTATTAGGTTAAGGTATCTGTTTACGGTAATTCATAATATGGCAATGTTTGTGAATATATTGAGTGTCTCATCACTCGATGCTTATGTTCTAACCTGGTAAAGAAACTACATAATATAGGCTATACATTTACTTCCCGAGCGTAGTAATACATATCTTTCTAAGACACTTTTAACGTCACGCTATTCTTGACTTATGAAACATATACGCTCATCCTCATCTTGCATTCTGATCATTGAATGCAAACTTTTAAATTGCTTGTTTTAAACAGAAATACTGGATTTTTATAAAAACAATCTTTCGGATAACCTCTTCGAATCATGATTTCTGAAGTTGAAGAGATTCAAGAAGGAAGCATAACATCAATGACCGCTGTAAAAACAACTTCTAAACTTCATAGTCTCCCATGGTAAATGCTTAAATGTATAGCCCACCTAGTTAGTTTGTATTTATATGTTTATTAGTTAAATATCTAGTGTTTCTCTTTTTGTGCTATTTACTAGCCAACTGTAGGCAATTCCTGTTGTTTCTACCTCCTTTTGCAACAATTGTATCATCCTTTTACAAGCATTTCACTTTTGAATCACCGAAATCCATTATTTCTGTCAAAAACAAGCTATTTAAAATGACAATATGCAGGCCTTTGAGGTTAGTTCAGCTCTTTACGTTACTATGTATGACAACTCGTGAATCTATTTAATGTCTCATCCCTCAATGTTTATGTTCATCCGTGGAAATAGGCCTGTTTAAAGAACTGTCAAACTAGATGTCAATGATGTAATTATCAATCATGTATCTAACCAGACCTAGTTAAAAAACTACAGGTCTAGGAAGGTCAATATATATTTATAAATCATAGAAGTGTAGTAATATGAATCTATGTTATTTATTGTAGTTTTCATGTGTCTCACGAGTGATTTCAATATATGTAATCTATGAAACCTAGATGCATAGGGCGATTGCATAGTTTAGTACCTATGTAAAGAAATGCTCAATTTTGATGTTATGAAGTGAAATAAGGTATTGTGAAATATAAAAAGTATAATAAAGGATGATGTAATAATTACAACAGATGGTATGTAATACACGAAGTGTATAAATTTAGTGAGAAAATAGCAACAACAGGAACACTACATATTTACCGTTTATTATTTTCAACTACTTGGGACTAGATGTCATCTTTCTTATCCTTGTTTTATTCATTTTTAATCCCAGTGTCTTGTGAAGTATGTTCACAAGTTAGCCCAGATTAAAAGGTAAATGTGTATTGTCGATCCGGTACTGATTTAGTATTGAAATTTAATGAAATCGTATTGTACATGCCTCATTTAAAACAATTAGATCATCCTTTACCTGGGAGGACACTTTTGAAGTATCAAAATCCATTATTTCTGTCTAAAATAAGCAATTTAAAAATACGAAATCCTAGGCTTATAAAGTTAGGACATCTGTCTACGTTAATTCGTATCACAACGATGGTGAATATATTGAGTATCTCATCGCTCAATGTTTATGTTCATCTACGCAAATAGGTCTGGTTAGGTAATTATATATGTTTAACTAGTAAGACCTAGTAAAGGAAATACAGGTTTGGGAAGGTCAATATATAGATATTAATTTACAAAGAAAGTTACTGGTATTTTTTCCGATTAAAAAAAAATCATGTTATACATAGCCTAGGCCTACCTTATTTGTTAATAATAAAATAAGTTTTCAATGCGGAGCTAACTTTTTTACTGAAAAATCACAATTTCATAAGTACAGAATTAAATGCATTTATAGTTCACCGAAGTCAAGCAAGATTGAGCGCAGTAAGTACTTATATGGGTCACCGCTTGGGAACACCACATGCTGTTGGCACAATTTCTTCTTTTTTCTAAATTTCAGTTGGGTTAGATAACGTTTTGTTTTTATATGGCTACTTGGCCAGGCCTTTTGTTATCACATAGATACATTTTTTGGTGAAAAAGTTAGCCCCGTGTCGAAAACCTATTTTATTATTAAGAAATAAGGCATGTAGAATATGTTTTTTTTTTGCCAAAAATACCTGTAACTTTCTTTGTAAATAATTACCTTGAAAGTTACCTTACCAGACCTTTAGTTCCTTTACTAGGTCTGGCTAGGTCAATATATATACTCATGTTCATCTCCCGAGACCTAATTCACATGATTCTGAAATCATACAGCATAGTAATTTTTACCCTGTTAGAAGTGATTGAATGCTCATACATCTTACGACACGCTATTCTATTACCTATGTTTAAAGTATGAAACCTAGACACATAGGCTCATTGTGTATTCTGAACATAGAATCCAGAAATTGCCCTTTTATATATATATTGGATTTTTATACTTCAAAAGGGTCATCACAGGTAAAGGATGATCCAATTCTTTCAAAATGAAGAATGTACAATACGATTTCATTAAATTTCAATACTAAATTGCTACAATATATATACAATAGACATTTACCGGTTAAAGTAGTAGTTTGGAATAGCACCCTAGTTATGGTAGGTTTTGTATTTTAGTCGGTTGTACAATTTAGACAGTTTCTATATCCTTATCTGTGCACACTCTAGCTTCCATGATCCTTATCTTTTATCTACCTGGTGGTTTACCTCAGTCTTAAGTCAACTGATGTTGATACTTGACTTCAAGCAGGTTATCTATTATTAATTCAGGGTGATGGTCATAGTATGTATGCATAGGTTCTTGAGCAATAGTATTATTTATGGAATTCTTGAGGTGAGGCCTATAATCACATTTTTAGAAAATTTCTGAAAACTTGTAAACAATAATTAATAAAGGTGGCTATTTACCTTGTATGTTAGACTTTGCTGACCGCCATCTTACATCACATATCAGTAATGCCTGGAGCCAAAATAACATTTTAGAAATTCAATGAAACATTGAACCAAATGAAATTTTGTTTTTGTTTCTTGTGCTTGAAAATGGACTTCATTTTTGCAAGACTAGTCAAGGAATACAAAAAAGAATAGACAAGGAATGTCTGTATATATATGATCTTAGCAAAATACTATAATACAGTATTAAAAAAAAAAGTGTATTGATATTTGTGGTTAATGTTAACTTCTTTAGATGTACCTATGCAACTCGGCTGCTATGGTACCAATACGTAAAAAGAAATCTTTGTCATCTAAAAGGTGGCTTATAAAAGTATATAAGATGTAGAAATAATTCGTTAGGATTTAAAATTAAACACAAGTAACATTAGCAAAATGGCCGACAACAGATTCAGTACATCCGAAGATAAGCCCACGAAGAGAAACTAAAGCGCTGATTGGTCGATTAAATCCCATCAAAATACAATGCTTATTAAACTGAGTTTCATTTTGTTCTAGTCTACTTTTCTATAATAACTTGGACTTGTTTATTGATAAACAATGGACTTTGTGAAAAGAAGAAATAAATATCAGTACCAATCATCTTTCTAATGGCTTAAATTGAAATCAAGTATTAGTCAAATTAAACATTACAAACTTGTACAGTTTTGTTAAGTCAATGTTAGATCCTATGTTGAAATAAATATGATTAAACTATATTTATCAAAAGATCTTTTATATTGTAGCTTCACTTTTAAGGATTTATTACAAAACTAAAGCAATCATTTAAACTATCACCACAAATATATTTTTGATTTTGTTGAATTTATTCATTGATATAAGATTTTATTATTTTATATTAATTTTATATTCCCCTCCCCCTTCCTTTCTAGAAAAGAACATCAACATCAGTCTCAAGACATCTATAAACCATCTCTAATACATCATCAATTATCACCAACCATCTTGCCATCTCATCATCACCACCACCACAATCATCATCAGTCAGCGTCTTTGTTGCCACCTAAATCAGGTATGCTTGTCATTATTCAGCTATTTTTCTATTTGAAGTATGAACAATATTTTGTTTTTGATTTGCATCAAAGCCTAAAATAATGTTGATACATCGACCTTGTATCATATTTTTAGTACAGTACTTATTTTTATGTTGAAAGTTTTATAACTATCATTGGAAAGATCATTTTTAATGTAATAAAAATGTTTAGTTTTTATTAAGTCATCATATCAATGATTTACATTTGAAATAAGTGTCTCTAATTGTTCCGCAAATCCTACCAATCGTCTTCATTAATTTTACATTTTATTTAGTAGTTTATGAAGAAAAAACTCTTTTATTCTCATTGTAATTCAAAATTTTATCTCTTTTTAAGATTAAAATTTAATACTTTTCTAGAAAGTAATTGTTGTTTATTACACCTACTTCATTAATAAATTAAACTCTATTAAATAACTAATTTAACTGAAAATTTGCAGTTATGAACAACTATGAATTTTTGATTGACTATCTTATGTAAGGTTTAATTGTAAAAATTTAGACAATACAAATTTTTGGATTCCATTCTTGGTAAAATATGACTTTTTAATTATATTTTCTGTCTTCTTGGCATTTGATAATTTTTTCATTAGCTGAACAATGCGCCAGTGTTAGTGAAACACACGTCGTAATATAAAATGATAGTGTCAACCCGGTTGAAAACGTGCTTGATTTTTTTCCCCCCATAGCTGTGGTATTTTTTATCATGTTGGTGTTTGGTAATATAGTATGATTAAAACTTAAGTATTAAATTGAAGTTAGGCAATAGTTTATCATCAAATGGTTAAGATTACTGGTATTTATAAACTATTTGTTTTTTTCTCTGATTAACAAATTTAACCAGGGTAATAGTAAATTAAATCTGTTTCCAAATTTGGTCTGTAACTACCAAAAAATATTGCTAAAAGCGATAATATAGTCTCAGTAATGGTAATACACAAATAAGTAGTAAAAATGTATCTAGGACCTAATATTGTACATATCTTAACAATATATTCTTTTGTCTTTCTACATCCAGTAACCCCCTCAATCTATCTCATCCTTTACATTTATCCTTCATCCAACTGAGCGCCTTCATTGTCCTAAACCTCAGCATTTCTTTCCTGTATTCCTAATAATTTCCTCTCACATTTCTATTTTCATCTGAATTTGATGTATTATTTAGGGCTTGTAGCAAACTGTTTTCAATTTTTTTTTTTAAATTGATGGTTCAAACTGTTTTTATAAATCAATAACTCATTGAAGTTTTGGTTGTAAGAAGTTATTTATAATACAACTCTTCCTTTACATTTATCCTTCATCCAACTGAGCGCCTTCATTGTCCTAAACCTCAGTATTTCCTTCGTGTATTCCTAATAATTTCCCCTCTCATTTCTATTTTCATCTCGGTATTATTTTGATCATGATTCAATTTATTTTCCAGATTGTTACCATTGGTGTTTCATGTGCAGTTTATCAACAATTATAACCAACACTGAATTTGATGTATAATTTAGGGCTGGTAGCAACTGTTTTGAATTTATATATTTTTTTTAAATTGATGGTTCAAACTATTTTTATAAATAGATAACTCAAAGTTTTGGTTGTTAGAAGTTATGTTGTAGTTGTTTATAATACAACTCTTCATACTTTGTCCTTTGTTCTTAATCATTCTTGGCTAGACACTAGTATCAATCAAATTCATCTGCTGTCGCAGTAATATGCTCGGTTTATAAAATAATTGGTTTGTATGTCCCTTATAATATAGTTTGTAAGCAATATATACAGTTGTTTTTGCATTATGTTAACGTCAGTTGAATTTAAAACAGTGTCCAGTTAAGTAAAAATCGAGTCTAAAAACAAAAAGATTGCTAAAAGATCATTATTTGGTATTTATAAATCTATTATTATTAAAATCAACCAATAAGAAGGGTTTCATTTTCAGATAACTACAAAAGTTTTTTATTACATTTAAAACCAAGGTGTACAATAAAACAAATATATATTTAAACAATAATATTTAAAATTCAAATTAGCTTTATGTTTGGAGCATTAAAAATTGAAATAACCAACTCTATTATATTTATTATTCTCCAATATTTAAAATTTAAATTGAGAAATGAAGTATAACAACAATTCACTTAACCGTTTAAGATTTTAATAATCTTTCATTATAACGTCAAAATATTGTTACAATAATTTTAAGATGATAAATTATAATTAATAAAATTGTTCATTTATATCAGAAAGAAAATCAAATTATCTGGATATGAATTAACCCTGCAACGGTTATTCGACCCCGAATCGACCTCAGCGCTCCGTCCATAACTAGTCTGCATTCTATAAAACACGTATTTTGCCATTCAACGTTACGCCCACTTAAAATTATCCGATCGCAATAAATAAAATACCGTTGGAAAGCTAATGTTCCGTAGATGCATAATCATGCAAAAAAAATGCCACAAAACGTTATAAATAATATTCCAAAAATTGGTGAAGTTCGCATATTTTTGATGCGTAAAATCGTAGATTTGAACTCTGCGCCTTTTCGTTAGCGCGACGCCATTTTTCAATGACAAATTTTTCTGCGTCTCATAGATCCAGAGATATTCCTACTTGAACGTAGAACAAACTTGACGAGACGAAATTTGGTTGGCATTAGGTTTGCATTTCTCTTTGGTTTCTAATATTATATTTCTTATATTTCTTTACACTAAGTTGTAGGGGAAATTCCATTCTATAAGTTGGTACCACCTGATGGTGTCAAGTATTTACAATGAAAGTTTTGTTTTCATCTCAAAACCAAGGAATTGACTCGCGAAAGTAGGGCGTGGCACATATTGTTTTGGGGTTATATATTTGTTATTTTGAAGGTTTGTGTATACAAATTGTGTATAAAAGTTACAATATATGTGTTTTTATATCTAAAGCTTATGTTTTTGAGTGATAGTTTAGTTTTTGAACGTTCTTATTTGCGATAACCTAGGCTGAAATGGTAAGTTTAGGCTATATGCAAATTGTCTTATATATATAGTGTTTTATATGATTATAAAAGTGAATATGTGTGTTATTCTTTGTAAAGTATATATTTTCTTAGTTAAATCTAATGGTTTTGTCTTTGGCCTATCTTCAGATTGGTATTAGTGAGGCTAAATTGTGGAGGTTACAAACCTAACCTCACTTGTGAAAGTTACCTTTTTAGGGAAAATCGGTATTTTTATTTAGAAAATGTAACATATTATTATTTTTCCCCCCTAAATATATTCACAAATATATGACAAATCTCAAGAAATGGTTGAAAAAAATCCTAAAAATCTATTAGTATGTTATTCATTACCATTTTTGTGAAATTTCTGCTCCGTTACTCTTCGATTTTTTGGTATTTGACCAAAAAACTCCAAATGTGATACATCTAACATTTTTTTTCACTACACCCTTCATTTTCTATGCACCTTTCTGAACATAATGAGATATAGAACTTTTGTATAAGATATATATTACTATTTTTAGTGATTTTTTGAAAAAAAATGATCATTTTACCTTTTTTCGTAAACTATTTTTTAAAATTTTTAAAATGTAACAAATTTATATATTTTTTTTCCTAAATATATTTACAAATAATACACAAAAATTGTGTATATCTTAGAAATAGGTAGTAAGCTATTGATTTTGGATTATACAGGTTTTTCCTGAAATATGGTAACTTCGTTTTTGACATGTAACATACTTACTCCAAAACCGTATATAAAAAAAAAAATTATTACATAGATGAATTCTATGCATCTTTCTGAGAAAAATGATATCTTATAAGTTAGGTTTTGTATACAAATAATATATTTAATTAATTTTTAAACAAACGAAGAAAATTTAACATTGCACATGAAGGGTTAATTGTTTGTATTGTGTTGATTTCTTGTTTTAGTTCTGTACTTAAATTTTGGCATTCCATCTGATTATCTTCCCTTAATGTTTTCTCTGTTTGTTCAAGCTTCGATTCTACTTTTTCTTGTAAGTTGTTATGTCACGTTTTGACTTCATCAAGTATTTTCTCATATTTATCCTTATTTTGTTCTTCTACTTTTTTAAAAACCTTTTCTTCTTATCGATCTATCTGGTCATTTAAAAATTGGAAATTTTGGTTCTGTTGGTCAAAACGTTTATCTAATTGTTGATCAAATTGTAGTTTAAGATTGTCTGAGTGCTGTTAAGATTGATCTCATCATTCAACGAGTATTATATATCAACAGAGATGGTGTATGGATATGCAGCTATATTGCAGTATGTGTTAATGACTCCTGTTAAGTCAGATGTTATCATTCAAACAGTATAGAATATCAGCACATATAATGTAAGGATCCTAACCCTCTAACTGTCAATGTTAAGTTTCTTCGTTTGTTTAAAAATTAATAAAATATATTATTTGTATACAAAACCTAACTTATAAGATATCATTTTTCTCAGAAAGATGCATAGAATTCATCTATGTAATAAAAAAAATAAAATTTGGAAACGGTTTTGGAGTAAGTATGTTACATGTCAAAAAATGATGTTATCATTTTTTCAGAAATACCTGTATCACCCAAAATCAATAGCTTACTATCTATTTCTAAGATATACACAATTTTTGTGTATTATTTGTGAATATATTTAGGGGGAAAAAAAATTGTTACATTTTCAAAATGTAGAAAACTATTTTATGAATTTCGGGACATTGGTCATTTTATTTTCAACAATTTACCAAACATAGTAATATATATTTTAAACAAAAGTTCTATATCTCATTATGTTCAGAAAGGTGCATAGAATGTAGGTGTGTAGTGAAAAATTATGTTAGATGTATCACATTTGGAGTTTTTTGGTCAAATAACCAAAAAATCGAAGAGTAACGGAGCAGAAATTTCACAGAAATGGTAATGAATAACATACTAATAGATTTTTTGGATTTTTTTAACCATTACTTGAGATTTGTAATATATTTGTGAATATATTTAGGGAAAAAAAAATTGTTACATTTTCTAAATAAAAATACCGATTTTCCCTAAAAAGGTAACTTTCACAAGTGAGGTTAGGTTTGAACTCTCGACATTTAGGCGTAGTTAGATTTCACTAAGACAATATACTTTACAAAGAATAACACACATATTCACTTGTATAATCATATAAAACACTCAATATAAGAAAATTTGCTTATAGCCTAAATTAACAACATACCTCTTAGGTAATCACAAATATAAACTGTTTACAATCTAGAAATTCACTCAAAAACATACACTTAAGATATAAAAACACATATATTGTAACTTGTATACAAAATTTATATACAATTTGTATACACAAACCTTCAAAATAACAAAAATCTAATCCCAAAACCTATATGCGCTACGTCATTTGTTTAGTTTTGTCGTCACACAATTGCTATGTTTGGACATCAAAACAAAACCTTCTTAGTAAGTATTTGCCTATATCAAGTGGTACCAACTTATAGAATGAAATTTCCTCTACAATATACTGTAAAGTTCGATTACAAAAATTCAATTCAGTAATCGATTATGCCATTTCGTTAACTGCACCGAATGCCAAATGAATTTCATCTTGTCAAGTTCCTTCTATGGTCAAGTGGAAATATCTCTGGATCTGTGAGACGAAGAAAAATTTGTAATCTACGGTTAGAAAGAGAAACATGTGATCTATAGAACAGTGTTTTGGTTGACTTAATTGACAGATAAATAGAGTTGTAATCATATCGGGAAAAATGGCGGCGCGTTTTACGAAAAGGCGCAGAGTTGAAATTTACGATTTTACGCATCAAAAATATGTGAACTTCACCAATTTTTGGAATATTATTTATAACGTTTTGTGGTATTTTTTGTGTATGATTATGCATCTACGAAACATTAGCTTTCCAACAGTATTTTTTTTATGGCGATAGTATGATTTTAAGTGGGCGAAATGTTGAATCGCAAAATATGTGTTTTAATTGAACTATCCGTCGTTCATTGTCCACGTACTTGGACAGTTACCACTTGTAGGGTTAAGCCTTATTACAACGTGTTTTGATGATGTCTGCTGTTAAGATTGATATCATCATTCAACAAGTATTATATATCAACAGAGATGTTGTATGGATATGCAGCCATAATGCAGTATGTGTTAATGTCTCCTGTTAAGTCTGATGATATTATTCAAACAGTATAGAATATCAGCACAGATAATGTATGGATCTTAATCCTTATTACCTAGTGTTTTGATGTCTGCTGTTAAGATTGATATCATCATTCAACAAGTATTATAAATCAACAGAGATGTTGTATGGATATGCAGACATAATGCAGTATGTGATATTGTCTCCTGTTAAGTTGGATGTTATCATTCAAACAGTATAGAATATCAGCACAGATAATGTAAGGATCTAAAGCCTTATTACGTGTTTTGATGTCTGCTGTTAAGAGTGATATAATTCAACAAGTATTATATATCAACAGAGATGTTGTATGGATATCAACCTAATGCAGTAAGTGTTATTGTCTCCTGTTAAGTCTGATGATATTATTCAAACAGTATAGAATATCAGCACAGATAATGTAAGGATCTTATGCCTTATTACGTGTTTTGATGTCTGCTGTTAAGAGTGATATAATTCAACAAGTATTATATATCAACAGAGATGTTGTATGGATATCAGCCTAATGTATGTTTTAATGTCTCCTGTTACGTCCGATGTTATCATTCAAACAGTATAGAATATCAGCTCAGATAATGTATGGATCTTAATCCTTATTACCTAGTGTTTTGATGTCTGCTGTTAAGATTGATATCATCATTCAACAAGTATTATATATCAACAGAGATGGTGTAAGGATATATGCCATAATGCAGTATGTGTTAATGTCTCCTCTTAAGTCTGATGTTATCATTCAAACAGTATAGAATATCAGCACAGATAATGTAAGTATCTTAAGCTATATTACGTGTTTTGATGTCTGCTGTTAAAATGATATCATTCAACAAGTATTATATATGAACAGAGATGGTGCATGGATATGCAGACATAATGCAGTATGTGATATTGTCTCCTGTTAAGTTGGATGTTATCATTCAAACAGTATAGAATATCAGCACAGATAATGTAAGGAATTAAGTCTTATTACGTGTTTTGATGTCTGCTGTTAAGAGTGATATAATTCAACAAGTATTATATATCAACAGAGATGTTGTATGGATATCAGCCTAATGTATGTTTTAATGTCTCCTGTTACGTCCGATGTTATCATTCAAACAGTATAGAATATCAGCTCAGATAATGTATGGATCTTAATCCTTATTACCTAGTGTTTTGATGTCTGCTGTTAAGATTGATATCATCATTCAACAAGTATTATATATCAACAGAGATGGTGTAAGGATATACGCCATAATGCAGTATGTGTTAATGTCTCCTCTTAAGTCTGATGTTATCATTCAAACAGTATAGAATATCAGCACAGATAATGTAAGTATCTTAAGCTATATTACGTGTTTAGATGTCTGCTGTTAAAATAATATCATTCAACAAGTATTATATATGAACAGAGATGGTGCATGGATATGCAGACATAATGCAGTATGTGATATTGTCTCCTGTTAAGTTGGATGTTATCATTCAAACAGTATAGAATATCAGCACAGATAATGTAAGGAATTAAGCCTTATTATGTGTTTTGATGTCTGCTGTTAAGAGTGATATAATTCAACAAGTATTATATATCAACAGAGATGTTGTATGGATATCAACCTAATGCAGTAAGTGTTATTGTCTTCTGTTAAGTCTGATGATAATATTCAAACAGTATAGAATATAAGCACAGATTATGTAAGGATCTTCAGCCTTATTACGAGTTTTGATGTCTGCTGTTAAGAGTGATATAATTCAACAAGTAGTATATATCAACAGAGATGTTGTATGGATATCAGCCTAATGTAGTATGTTTAAATGTCTCCTGTTACGTCTGATGTTATCATTCAAACAGTATAGAATATCAGCTCAGATAATGTATGGATCTTAATCCTTATTACCTAGTGTTTTGATGTCTGCTGTTAAGATTGATATCATCATTCAACAAGTATTATATATCAACAGAAATGGTGTAAGGATATGCATCCATAATGCAGTATGTGTTAATGTCTCCTGTAAAGTCTGATGTTATCATTCAAACAGTATAGTATATCAGCACAGATAATGTATGCATCTTAAGCCATATTACGTGTTTTGATGTCTGCTGTTAAGATTGATATCATTCAACAAGTCAAGTAATATATATCAACAGAGATGGTGTATGGATGTGCAGTATGTGTTATTGTCTCCTGTTTAGTCTGATGTTATCATTCAAACATTATAGAATATCAACACAGATAATGTAAGGATCTTAAGTCATATTACGTGTTTTGATGTTCGCTGTTAAGATTAATAATTCGACAAATATTATATATCAACAGAGATGGAGTATGGATATCAGCCATAATGCAGTAGGCCTATGTGTTAGTGTCTCCTGTTAAGTCGGATGTTATCATTCAAATGGTATAAAATATCAGCACAGATAATGTAATTATCTTATGCCATATTACGTTTTTTGATGTCTGCTGTTAAGATTGATATCATCATTCAACGAGTATTATATATCAACAGACATGGTATATGGATATGCAGCTATATTGCAGTATGAGTTAATGTCTCTTGTTAAGTCAGATGTTAACATTCAAACGGTATAAAATATCAGCACATATAATGTAATTATCTAAGGCCATATTACGTGTTTTGATGTCTGCTGTTAAGATTGATATCATCATTCAACAGATTGAGTATAATATATCAAAAGATATCGTATATGGATATGCAGCTATATTGCAGAATGAGTTAATGTCTCCTGTTAAGTCGGATGTTATCATTCAAACAGTATAGAATATCAGCACAGACAATGTAAGGATCTTAAGCCTTCTTACAATGTGTTTTGATGTCTGCTGTTAAGATTGATATCATCATTAAACGAGTATTATATATCAACGGAGATGGTGTATAGATATGCAGCCATAATGCAGTATGTGTTAATGTCTCTTGTTAATTCGGATGTTATCATTCAAACGGTATAGAATATAAGCACAGATAATGTAAGGATCTTAAGCCTTATTACAAAGTGTTTTTTTATATCTGCTGTTAAGATTGATATCATTCAACAAGTCAAGTATTATATATCAACAGAGATGGTGTATGGATGTGCAGTATGTGTTATTGTCTCCTGTTTAGTCTAATGTTATCATTCAAACATTATAGAATATCAGCACAGATAATGTAAGGATCTTAAGTCATATTACGTGTTTTGATGTTCGCTGTTAAGATTAATAATTCGACAAATATTATATATCAACAGAGATGGAGTATGGATATCAGCCATAATGCAGTAGGCTTTTGTGTTAGTGTCTTCTGTTAAGTCGGATGTTATTATTCAAACGGTATAAAATATCAGCACAGATAATGTAATTGAGGACCCCGTGCAAGAACCAGGTAGGTCCAAAAAACAAAATTTTTCAGGAGAGAAAAAAAAACGTTATAAAAATACTGTAAATGGTTTTTTTAGTGTCAAACATTTTTATCAGGTGTAGCTTAGCCTTACTTTACATAATGTATAATTTATTTTCAAAATATATCATTAATATAAGTTGTATGAACTATAATAACATGGAGTTGTCTGGTTTCTTGCCCCTGACACTTGTATTTATTGGGATTAGTATTGAAAGACAGAAGTTTTGTAGTATAATAATCAATATTTAATGTTTACAACCAATAAACTTCAAAAACTACATACATGTATCAGTATTATTTTCACAATCGAAATTTCAATGCGGTAAATCAGCATCAGTAGTCGACGTGGGCTTAAGCATCTCGTAGAACCATAAGCAGTCTGGTGGAACGTACTTTTTAGCGAGCTCAAGGACATCATTGAATTTATTTTGCATTATACCTAGTGGTTCATGAAATAATACACTGTCAGGGCACGGTAGTGAAAAAGTCGAATCCTCTTTTTCTAGAACAAAAGCATGTTGAACCAGGGATGATGATGTAGAACTGCACAAGACTTCTTCTTTATTGTACTGAATGTTTCTGTACTTTGAGATGGTAAATTTATCACCTTTTTTTACTTTCTTCCCCTTTTTATTGTCATTTTGGTCAACTTTAGAAAATAGCTGTTGTGGTTTAAAAAATATTCCATTGAAATGCTCTGAGAAATTTAAAAACATTGTCTGCTTTACTTTGATTACAACAAACTTGGTTGATGATTTCTTTACCAGTTCTTCATAGTCTTCAGGTAAATACAGTCGCTCTCTCTTTCGTCTTTCTTTTTCTATAACGCCGAAAGTCTGGTCGCAAGGCAAAAAACTATGGCCGGGTTCGGGGTACCTATGAATTACCTTATCAAATCGCTTTAACCCTTTCACAAGTGTATACAAATATTGATTGAATGAAAAGTTTTTGTTCTGAGCAGCACAGTTGTCAGAAAATAAATATAAGGTCTTCACACTTGAGTCAACTTCGTTCTTAATGAAATGGTCAATTAAACTTATCACTTCATTTTGCCCCTTTTTCCCTATCGACTCATTGTACATGTAACAGAAGGACTTCCCTTTCTTAGCAGAACAAATAGTAAAGTTGTAGACCCACAACTGTCTTTTGTAAAAAACATTTTCACTAGGAACAGCAGGCAGGGGCATATTCTGTTGAAAATCAAATGAAATTAATTCGATATTGTCTTTTGATTTGCCTCCTTAGATATTGTTTTTAAATCTTTATAAAAGTCCTCACTTTTTCTAAGGTGAATTTCTTTTTTAAGTTTTAGTTCTTGTAAAATTTGTGAGTTTTTTTCTATTTTCATTTCATTTTCCAGGCGATCACAAGTTTGGCAAGTATCTGATTTTGGGGTACCAAAATACAGTTTGTAATTTTCATTGAAATGACAACAATAGAAATCATATGAAACAATAGGCTTGTACTTTTCACCTTTTTTAATTTTTTCATATGTTAAGGGCTCATAGGCTTTTAAATAAAGTTTAGCATTATACTTCGATTTAAATCAGGTGACAAATACTTAGCATTGGGGCTTTTGTTCCTAGAATAATGTGACATTTCACTTGGGAAACTTTTTAATGTGCTTATCAATTTGTTCAACAATATTTGGAGGAATTTCATTTGGTCTGTTGTTATGTTTTCCACGCCTATCTGACATTATAGGCTTTGGTTCTTGTAATTTTTGGACTATTCTTTCTACTCTACTTTTACCTATCCCAAACAGAGAGCAAAATGGTTTTTTACAAACCCTTTGTTGAAAAGTGCCTAGCTTTACTATGTATTTGCATGAATATGCGCGTTGTTGCCCTTCTCCAGTCTTAGGCCTACGCCTTTGGATAGGTATCAAACTAATCAGACCAGATAAAAAAATATCTTGTTGGTTTTTATCTACAAATGAATTGAAATGACATAAAACATCATGTTTATAGTTGTCAGAAACGTTATTGAAACATTTTAACTTACAGAGGCAAGAAGGACCTGTTTTACGAGCAGCAATAACTGTTCCAGAGGCATTAACATGTTCCACACCACTCGTTTTTTGCTTCTTTAAAACATTCCTTTTCCAATGTGACTCATTTGTAAGACGTTTTCTACCTTTACTGCTATTTTTTTTGCAACATTTTGAATACTAAGAGTATTATTTGTGTTTGCTGGTAAACAAGGCTGTGACACCTCACCCTGTAAAATGCCGGTAGAAGTACTTGCTGTTGCACGAGGCCTTTCACTTTCACTTAAAGGAAGAGATTCAGATTCATAATCTGTGTCATCACTAGGCGGAATAAAGTCAGGGTTAATGTCTGGATCGTCAATATCAGTGTCATTAAGTAAAGATAACAAAGAAATACTCATTTTAAACAGCAATCACTAAACAGACTAACAAACATAACCTCACCACTGCACTAACAATGAACACATCTGACATGCGACTGACGGACTGACTGACCAGGCTCTAGCGGATAAACAAAGAACTACGTCTGGGGCAAAAACCTGACAGCTCCTGTAGTTGTCTGGTTCTTGCGCCGAATGAAATACCGAGGTAGCTCCTTTTCCATTATAACTTGAGTACTATTCAACGGAGCTGTATCGTTCTTGCAACGTACGATAGAGGATTTTTTTTTAAACGATAATCAACGCAAAAGTCAATTTCGGAAAAAATGGACTTACCTGATTCTTGCACTGGGGTCCTCAATTATCTTAGGCCATATTACGTGTTTTGATGTCTGCTGTTAAGTTTGATATCATCATTCAGCAGATTGAGTATTATATAACAACAGATATGGTATATGGATATGCAGCTATATTGCAGTATTAGTTAATGTCTCCTGTTAAGTCGGATGTTATCATTCAAACGGTATAAAATATCAGCACAGATAATGTTTTTTTCCTAATTATATTACGTGTTTTGATGTATGCTGTTAGGATATCATTCAACGAGTATTATATATGAACAGAGATGGTGTTTAGATATGCAGTCATAATGCAGTATGTATTAATGTCCTTTTTAATTCGGATGTTATCATTCAAACAGTATAGAATATCAGCACAGATAATGTATGGATCTTAAGCCTTATTACAACGTGTTTTGATGTCTGCTGTTAAGAGATTCTTATCATCATTCAACGAGTATTATATATCAACAGAGATGGTGCATGGATATGCAGCCATATTTCAGTATGTGTTAATGTCTCCTGTTAAGTCGGATGTTATCATTCAAACAGTATAGAATATCAGCACAGATAATGTAAGGATCTTAAGCCTTATTACAATGTGTTTTGATGTTCGTTGTTAAGATTGATATCATCATTCAACGAGTATTTTATATCAACAGATATGGTATATGGATATGCAGCTAAATTGCAGTATGTGTTAATGTCTCCTGTTAAGTCGGATGTTATCATTCAAACGGTATAAAATATCAGCATAGATAATGTAATTATGTTAAGCCATATTACGTGTTTTGATGTCTGCTGTTAAGATTGATATTATTCAACAAGTATTATATATCAACAGAGAAGGCGTATGGATATGCAGCCATATTGCAGTATGTGTTAATGTCTCCTGTAAAGTCTGATGTTATCATTCAAACAGTATAGTATATCAGCACAGATAACGTAAGCATCTTAAGCCATATTACGTGTTTTGATGTCTGCTGTTAAGATTGATATCATTTAACAATTCAAATATTATATATCAACAGATATGATGTATGGATATGCAGTATGTGTTAATGTGTCCTGTTAAGTCGGATGTTATCATTCAAACAGTATAGAATATCAGCACACATAATGTAAGGATCTTAAGCCTTTTTACAATGTGTTGTAATAACTGCTGTTAAGATTGATATCATCATTCAACGAGTATTATATATCAACAGAAATGGTGTAAGGATATGCAGCCATAATGCAGTATGTGTTAATGTCTCCTGTAAAGTCTGATGTTATCATTCAAACAGTACAGTATATCAGCACAGATAATGTAAGCATCTTAATCCATATTACGTGTTTTAATGTCTGCTGTTAAGATTGATATCATTCAACAAGTCAAGTATTATATATCAACAGAGATGGTGTATGGATGTGCAGTATGTGTTATTGTCTCCTGTTTAGTCTAATGTTATCATTCAAAAATTATAGAATATCAGCACAGATAATGTAAGGATCTTAAGTCATATTACGTGTTTTGATGTTCGCTGTTAAGATTAATAATTCGACATATATTATATATCAACAGAGATGGAGTATGGTTATCAGCCATAATGCAGTAGGCTTATGTGTTAGTGTCTCCTGTTAAGTCGGATGTTATCATTCAAATGGTATAAAATATCAGCACAGATAATGTAATTATCTTAGGCCATATTACGTGTTTTGATGTCTGCTGTTAAGATTGATATCATCATTCAACAGATTGAGTATTATATATCAACAGATATGGTATATGGATATGCAGCTATATTGCAGTATTAGTTAATGTCTCCTGTTAATTCGGATATTATCATTCAAACGGTATATAATATCAGCACAGATAATGTTTTTGTACTAATTATATTACGTGTTTTGATGTTTGCTGTTAGGATATCATTCAACGAGTATTATATATGAACAGAGATGGTGTTTAGATATGCAGCTATAATGCAGTATGTATTAATGTCTCTTTTTAATTCGGATGTTATCATTCAAACAGTATAGAATATCAGCACAGATAATGTATGGATCTTAAGCCTAATTACAACGTGTTTTGATGTCTGCAGTTAAGAGATTCTTATCATCATTCAACGAGTATTATATATCAACAGAGATGGTGCATGGATATGCAGCCATATTTCAGTATGTGTTAATGTCTCCTGTTAAGTCGGATGTTATCATTCAAACAGTATAGAATATCAGCACATTTATTGTAAGGATCTTAAGCCTTATTACAATGTGTTTTGATGTTCGCTGTTAAGATTGATATCATCATTCAACGAGTATTATATATCAACAGATATGGTATATGGATATGCAGCTAAATTGCAGTATGTGTTAATGTCTCCTGTTAAGTCGGATGTTATCATTCAAACGGTATAAAATATCAGCATAGATAATGTAATTATCTAAGGCCATATTACGTGTTTTGATGTCTGCTGTTAAGATTGATATCATCATTCAACAGATTGAGTATTATATATCAAAAGATATGGTATATGGATATGCAGCTATATTGCAGAATGAGTTAATGTCTCCTGTTAAGTCTGATGTTATCATTCAAATGGTATAAAATATCATCACAGATAATGTAATTATCTTGTTACCAGGCGACTTAAATTATCAAAAGTTGGAACCAACTGGTAACAATGTTTAATAAAAAAAAAGACAGACAAATTATATAATTAACAAAGCCAAAATTTATCAAATTTAAACGGAAATTTCGGCGGATCAGATTTTACCATTTACAATTGGTAAATACCAGCTTAAGATTACTTGACATCACCAAAAGCTTATCCATGAATAAGATTATAAATTGAATCTTCTTAAAAAAAAAAGTTTACATGCCCTTATTTAGTAAAAAAAATTAACAATTAAACTTTGACATTTATCCCCCCTTTTTATACAAACTGTTATAAAAGAATTTCACAATAAAAAAAGATTCTATAATCAAAATTTAAAATTTTAGTTCAAAAGGTATAGGTATTAATTCTAACAAGTTTTCATCATTAAATTACTTATAAAATATAATTTTGTTTCTTAAATTTCTTACATTCTAGGTTGGCCAACATATATATTAAAAAAGGAATTTGTTTATAATATAAGGAAATTTTTAAATAGTGAAATTTTTAAATACTGAAATTTTTAAAAATTGAAATTGTTAGATAAAGAAATTCTTTTAAAGATTGACGTCAATTTTGTTTTATTAATTTTGAAATAACCCCTTTGGGGCTGTTAGGACCGTAAAGTTTGCATGCAGCACCACCCAATATATATATTATATTATAAATAATTACACATTATCACATATAGACAATAAAGGACATATTGTTAAACAGAGTTCAGTTGCAAAACAAAATATATATAAACAGTTTCACAAAAGTCAGTATTTTAGATGAAAATCATTTTATAGTGCACATAACGACGTTTCATAGTTTTTTTTTGTTATAAACATGTCTCAAACAGTTAAGTAGAGTCTTTTAAACAGACATCCTATTTTTGCTACATTGACTTGCAAAATCCAGAAAACAAAAATCCACCAAGCTTGAACCAGCATTTGCTGTAGGAAAGAAACACAGTTCTGATAGAGATTTATGCAATCTTATACATGTAATAGCACAAGTTTTCTCTTATTTAAAATGCTTTGTTATTTCATCAAAACCAAGAAAATTATCGGAATTACAGAAATCCAGAAAAGATTATAATTAAGTCCTTTTAGTTGTTAATACTAATATAGTATATGGATATCTTGATTTCTGTTTGAAACAAAGACTTATAACAAGAGTCAGAAATTTTCTAAATACAAAAACTCTGCTTCAGAAAAACCCTTTTTGCTAGTTTTTTGATATGATCAAATATTTAATATTTTAACTGTTCAAGATTTAATATGACTGCTCAATACTCAAAGTTTGACTGTTTAAGGTTTACATTTAGCTTCTGTAAATTATCTTTTAAAGAAAGGAAATGCTTTTATAAGTTATTAAATTTCAGTAAAAATTTTGAATACTAAAATAAAACATCAAACACACATTTCACAAAACAAAGCTTAAAATATTAACAAATTTTATAGTATAGCAAAATCTGAGAAATAAGGTACCTGGACTGGTTGTGAAGTGTAGAGAAATTTTGAATAGAAGCATACGCCGTATTTTATAAAAACAAAACTCACTGACACATGAACTGTACACCTCTAAAACACTGACATTCTTAGAAAAACTTATTGCATCGTAACGATTTTTGAATGATGTATGGATTATTATGACGAGAATTGTAGAGCTTTTTTACGAATGAAGGCGGAATAGATTTTGGAACGACATGTTCTGCTAGGTTGAAGTGAAGTGAATGACGGTATATTGGACTGGACTTTTATCCGGTAAAAGAAGGAGAGAGAGATATATATGGGGCGATTGTTTGCCGTGCCTACCGCAGTGCCGCGCTACCTATCAGGGACAGTAGATAGACGAGGCGGGGGGTGAACGGTTGATAAGTTTGTGCAGATTTATTTTATTAATTTGTTATGATTTCTGAATAACGCTACAATCTTATGCCATATTACGTGTTTTGATGTCTACTGTTAAGATTGATATCATCATTCAACGAGTATTATACATCAACAGAGATAGTGATTAATATGCAGCTATAATGCAATATATGTTAATGTCTCCTGTTAAGTCGGATGTTATCATTCAAACAGTATAGAATATCAGCACAGACAATGTAAGGATCTTAAGCCTTCTTACAATGTGTTTTGATGTCTGCTGTTAAGATTGATATCATCATTAAACGAGTATTATATATCAACAGAGATGGTGTATAGATATGCAGCCATAATGCAGTATGTATTAATGTCTCTTGTTAATTCGGATGTTATCATTCAAATAGTATAGAATATCAGCACAGATAATGTATGGATCTTAAGCCTTAATACAACGTGTTTTGATGTCTGCAGTTAAGATTGATATCATCATTCAACGAGTAATATATATCAACAGACATGGTATATGGATATGCAGCTATATTGCAGTATGAGTTAATGTCTCTTGCTAAGTCAGATGTTATCATTCAAACGGTATAAAATATCAGCATAGATAATGTAATTATCTTAAGCCATATTACGTGTTTTGATGTCTGCTGTTAAGATTGATATCATTCAACAAGTATTATATATCAACAGAGAAGGCGTATGGATATGCAGCCATATTGCAGTATCTGTTAATGTCCCCTGGTTAGGCTGTTGTTATCATTCAAACATAGAATATCAGCACAGATAATGTAAGGATCTTAAGCCTTATTACATTTTTAGATGTGTGCTGTTAAGATTGATATCATCATTCAACGAGTATTATATATCAACAGAGATGGTGTATAGATATGCAGCCATAATGCAGTATGTGTTAATGTCTCCTGTTAAACGGATGTTTCCATTCAAACGGTATAGAATATCAGCTCAGATAATGTATGGATCTTAATCCTTATTACCTAGTGTTTTGATGTCTGCTGTTAAGATTGATATCATCATTCAACAAGTATTATATATCAACAGAGATGGTGTAAGGATATATGCCATAATGCAGTATGTGTTAATGTCTTCTCTTAAGTCTGATGTTATCTTTCAAACAGTATAGAATATCAGCACAGATAATGTAAGTATCTTAAGCTATATTACGTGTTTTGATGTCTGCTGTTAAAATGATATCATTCAACAAGTGTTATATATGAACAGAGATGGTGCATGGATATGCAGACATAATGCAGTATGTGATATTGTCTCCTGTTAAGTTGGATGTTATCATTCAAACAGTATAGAATATCAGCACAGATAATGTAAGGTTCATAAGCCTTTTTACAATGTGTTTTAATAACTGCTGTTAAGATTGATATCTTCATTCAACGAGTATTATATATCAACAGAGATGGTGTAAGGATATGCAGCCATAATGCAGTATGTGTTAATGTCTCCTGTAAAGTCTGATGTTATCATTCAAACAGTATAGTATATCAGTACAGATAATGTAAGCATCTTAAGCCATATTACGTGTTTTGATGTCTGTTGTTAAGATTGATATCATTCAACAAGTCAAGTATTATATATCAACAGAGATGGTGTATGGATGTGCAGTATGTGTTATTGTCTCCTGTTTAGTCTAATGTTATCATTCAAACATTATAGAATATCAGCACAGATAATGTATGGATCTTAAGCCTTAATACAACGTGTTTTGAAGTCTGCAGTTAAGATTGATATCATCATTCAACGAGTATTATATATCAACAGACATGGTATATGGATATGCAGCTATATTGCAGTATGAGTTAATGTCTCTTGTTAAGTTAGATGTTATCATTCAAACGGTATAAAATATCAGCACAGATAATGTAATTATCTTAAGCTATATTACGTGTTTTGATGTCTGCTGTTAAGATTGATATTATTCAACAAGTATTATATATCAACAGAGAAGGTGTATGGATATGCAGCCATATTGCAGTATGTGTTAATGTCCCCTGGTTAGGCTGTTGTTATCATTCAAACATTATAGAATATCAGCACAGATAAAGTAAGGATATTAAGCCTTATTACGTGTTTAGATGTGTGCTGTTAAGATTGATATCATCATTCAACGAGTATTATAATATATCAACAGAGATGGTGTATAGATATGCAGCCAAAATGCAGTATGTGTTAATGTCTCCTGTTAAACGGATGTTTTCATTCAAACGGTATAGAAAATTCACACAGATAATGAAATCATCTTACGCCTTATTACAATGTGTTTTAATAAAGCTGTTAAGATTGATATCATTATTCAACGAGTATTATTTATCAACAGAGATGGTGTATATAATGCAGTATGTGTTAATGTCTCTTGTTAATTCGGATGTTATCATTGAAACGGTATAGAATATAAGCACAGATAATGTAAGGATCTTAAGCCTTATTACAAAGTGTTTAGATATCTAATGTTAAGATTGATATCATCATTCACGGAGTATTATATATCAACAGAGATGGTGTATGGATGTGCAGTATGTGATATTGTCTCCTGTTTATTCTAATGTTATCATTCAAACATTATAGAATATCAGCACAGATAATGTAAGCATCTTAAAAGCCATATTATGTGCTTTGATGTCTGCTGTTAAGATTGATATCATTCAACAATTCAAATATTATATATCAACAGATATGATGTATGGATATGCAGTATGTTGTAATGTGTCCTGTTAAGTCGGATGTTATCATTCAAACAGTATAGAATATCAGCACACATAATGTAAGGATCTTAAGCCTTTTTACAATGTGTTTTAATAACTGCTGTTAAGATTGATATCATTATTCAACGAGTATTATAAAAATATCAACAGAGATGGTGTAAGGATATGCAGCCATAATGCAGTATGTGTTAATGTCTCCTGTAAAGTCTGATGTTATCATTCAAACAGTATAGTATATCAGCACAGATAATGTAAGCATCTTAAGCCATATTACGTGTTTTGATGTCTGCTGTTAAGATTGATATCATTCAACAAGTCAAGTATTATATATCAACAGAGATGGTGTATGGATGTGCAGTATGTGTTATTGTCTCCTGTTTAGTCTAATGTTATCATTCAAACATTATAGAATATCAGCACAGATAATGTATGGATCTTAAGCCTTAATACAACGTGTTTTGATGTCTGCTGTTAAGATTGATATCATTCAACAAGTATTATATATCAACAGAGAAGGCGTATGGATATGCAGCCATATTGCAGTATCTGTTAATGTCCCCTGGTTAGGCTGTTGTTATCATTCAAACATAGAATATCAGCACAGATAATGTAAGGATCTTAAGCCTTATTACATTTTTAGATGTGTGCTGTTAAGATTGATATCATCATTCAACGAGTATTATATATCAACAGAGATGGTGTATAGATATGCAGCCATAATGCAGTATGTGTTAATGTCTCCTGTTAAACGGATGTTTCCATTCAAACGGTATAGAATATCAGCTCAGATAATGTATGGATCTTAATCCTTATTACCTAGTGTTTTGATGTCTGCTGTTAAGATTGATATCATCATTCAACAAGTATTATATATCAACAGAGATGGTGTAAGGATATATGCCATAATGCAGTATGTGTTAATGTCTTCTCTTAAGTCTGATGTTATCTTTCAAACAGTATAGAATATCAGCACAGATAATGTAAGTATCTTAAGCTATATTACGTGTTTTGATGTCTGCTGTTAAAATGATATCATTCAACAAGTGTTATATATGAACAGAGATGGTGCATGGATATGCAGACATAATGCAGTATGTGATATTGTCTCCTGTTAAGTTGGATGTTATCATTCAAACAGTATAGAATATCAGCACAGATAATGTAAGGTTCATAAGCCTTTTTACAATGTGTTTTAATAACTGCTGTTAAGATTGATATCTTCATTCAACGAGTATTATATATCAACAGAGATGGTGTAAGGATATGCAGCCATAATGCAGTATGTGTTAATGTCTCCTGTAAAGTCTGATGTTATCATTCAAACAGTATAGTATATCAGTACAGATAATGTAAGCATCTTAAGCCATATTACGTGTTTTGATGTCTGTTGTTAAGATTGATATCATTCAACAAGTCAAGTATTATATATCAACAGAGATGGTGTATGGATGTGCAGTATGTGTTATTGTCTCCTGTTTAGTCTAATGTTATCATTCAAACATTATAGAATATCAGCACAGATAATGTATGGATCTTAAGCCTTAATACAACGTGTTTTGAAGTCTGCAGTTAAGATTGATATCATCATTCAACGAGTATTATATATCAACAGACATGGTATATGGATATGCAGCTATATTGCAGTATGAGTTAATGTCTCTTGTTAAGTTAGATGTTATCATTCAAACGGTATAAAATATCAGCACAGATAATGTAATTATCTTAAGCTATATTACGTGTTTTGATGTCTGCTGTTAAGATTGATATTATTCAACAAGTATTATATATCAACAGAGAAGGTGTATGGATATGCAGCCATATTGCAGTATGTGTTAATGTCCCCTGGTTAGGCTGTTGTTATCATTCAAACATTATAGAATATCAGCACAGATAAAGTAAGGATATTAAGCCTTATTACGTGTTTAGATGTGTGCTGTTAAGATTGATATCATCATTCAACGAGTATTATAATATATCAACAGAGATGGTGTATAGATATGCAGCCAAAATGCAGTATGTGTTAATGTCTCCTGTTAAACGGATGTTTTCATTCAAACGGTATAGAAAATTCACACAGATAATGAAATCATCTTACGCCTTATTACAATGTGTTTTAATAAAGCTGTTAAGATTGATATCATTATTCAACGAGTATTATTTATCAACAGAGATGGTGTATATAATGCAGTATGTGTTAATGTCTCTTGTTAATTCGGATGTTATCATTGAAACGGTATAGAATATAAGCACAGATAATGTAAGGATCTTAAGCCTTATTACAAAGTGTTTAGATATCTAATGTTAAGATTGATATCATCATTCACGGAGTATTATATATCAACAGAGATGGTGTATGGATGTGCAGTATGTGATATTGTCTCCTGTTTATTCTAATGTTATCATTCAAACATTATAGAATATCAGCACAGATAATGTAAGCATCTTAAAAGCCATATTATGTGCTTTGATGTCTGCTGTTAAGATTGATATCATTCAACAATTCAAATATTATATATCAACAGATATGATGTATGGATATGCAGTATGTTGTAATGTGTCCTGTTAAGTCGGATGTTATCATTCAAACAGTATAGAATATCAGCACACATAATGTAAGGATCTTAAGCCTTTTTACAATGTGTTTTAATAACTGCTGTTAAGATTGATATCATTATTCAACGAGTATTATAAAAATATCAACAGAGATGGTGTAAGGATATGCAGCCATAATGCAGTATGTGTTAATGTCTCCTGTAAAGTCTGATGTTATCATTCAAACAGTATAGTATATCAGCACAGATAATGTAAGCATCTTAAGCCATATTACGTGTTTTGATGTCTGCTGTTAAGATTGATATCATTCAACAAGTCAAGTATTATATATCAACAGAGATGGTGTATGGATGTGCAGTATGTGTTATTGTCTCCTGTTTAGTCTAATGTTATCATTCAAACATTATAGAATATCAGCACAGATAATGTATGGATCTTAAGCCTTAATACAACGTGTTTTGATGTCTGCAGTTAAGATTGATATCATCATTCAACGAGTATTATATATCAACAGACATAGTATATGGATATGCAGCTATATTGCAGTATGAGTTAATGTCTCCTGTTAAGTCAGATGTTATCATTCAAACGGTATAAAATATCAGCACAGATAATGTAATTATCTTAAGCCATATTACGTGTTTTGATGTCTGCTGTTAAGATTGATATCATTCATCAAGTATTATATATGAACAGAGAAGGTGTATGGATATGCAGCCATATTGCAGTATGTGTTAATGTCCCCTGGTTAGGCTGTTGTTATCATTCAAACATTATAGAATATCAGCACAGATAATGTAAGGATCTTAAGCCTTATTACGTGTTTAGATGTGTGCTGTTAAGATTTATATCATCACTCAACGAGTATTATATATCAACAGAGATGGTGTATAGATATGCAGCCATAATGCAGTATGTGTTAATGTCTCCTGTTAAGCGGATGTTATCATTCAAACAGCATAGAAAATCAGCACAGATAATGAAAGGAGCTTAAGCCTTATTACAATGTGTTTTGATAACTGCTGTTAAGATTGATATCATCATTCAATGAGTATTATATATCAACAGAGATGGTGTATGGATATGCAGCCATAATGCAGTAAGTGTTATTTTCTCCTGTTAAGTCTGATGATATTATTCAAACAGTATAGAATATCAGCACAGATAATGTAAGTATCTTAAGCCTTATTACGTATTTTGATGTCTGCTGTTAAGAGTGATATAATTCAACAAGTATTATATATCAACAGAGATGTTGTATGGATATCAGCCTAATGCAGTAAGTGTTATTGTCTCCTGTTAAGTCTGATGATATTATTCAAACAGTATAGAATATCAGCTCAGATAATGTATGGATCTTAATCCCTATTACCTAGTGTTTTGATGTCTGCTGTTAAGATTGATATCATCATTCAACAAGTATTATATATCAACAGAGATGGTGTATGGATATACGCCATAATGCAGTATGTGTTAATGTCTTCTCTTAAGTCTGATGTTATCATTCAAACAGTATAGAATATCAGCACAGATAATGTAAGTATCTTAAGCTATATTACGTGTTTTGATGTCTGCTGGTAAAATGATATCATTCAACAAGTATTATATATGAACAGAGATGGTGCATGGATATGCAGACATAATGCAGTATGTGATATTGTCTCCTGTTAAGTTGGATGTTATCATTCAAACAGTATAGAATATCAGCACAGATAATGTAAGGTTCATAAGCCTTTTTACAATGTGTTTTAATAACTGCTGTTAAGATTGATATCATCATTCAACGAGTATTATATATCAACAGAGATGGTGTAAGGATATGCAGCCATAATGCAGTATGTGTAAATGTCTCCTGTAAAGTCTGATGTCATCATTCAAACAGTTCAGTATATCAGCACAGATAATGTAAGCATCTTATGCCATATTACGTGTTTTGATGTCTGCTGTTAAGATTGATATCATTCAACAAGTCAAGTATTATATATCAACAGAGATGGTGTATGGATGTGCAGTATGTGTTATTGTCTCCTGTTTAGTCTAATGTTATCATTCAAACATTATAGAATATCAGCACAGATAATGTAAGGATCTTAAGTCATATTACGTGTTTTGATGTTCGCTGTTAACATTAATAATATTTGACAAATAATATATATCAACAGAGATGGAGTATGGATATCAGCCATAATGCAGTAGGCCTATGTGTTAGTGTCTCCTGTTAAGTCGGATGTTATCATTCAAACGGTATAAAATATCAGCACAGATAATGTAATTATCTTAAGCCATATTACGTGTTTTGATGTCTGCTGTTAAGATTGATATCATTCATCAAGTATTATATATGAACAGAGAAGGTGTATGGATATGCAGCCATATTGCAGTATGTGTTAATGTCCCCTGGTTAGGCTGTTGTTATCATTCAAACATTATAGAATATCAGCACAGATAATGTAAGGATCTTAAGCCTTATTACGTGTTTAGATGTGTGCAGTTAAGATTGATATCATCATCCAACGAGTATTATATATCAACAGAGATGGTGTATAGTAATTTAGTGAGATGGGTGCGCTTGCATGTTTTGATAAGTTGACAGATCCTGGGTTGAGTTTCAGACAAAGCACAGCGTAGGTCACTTTCGACATCAAGTTTGTTGCGGTACTTGGTTTTGATCGCCACAAGAGTTGAAAACGCTTTTTCGCACATGTATGTTGTTGAAAAAGGCAAGTACATCCGAACAGCTTTCTCTGAAATACTGGGGTAAACTTTTAAGTACTTTAACCAAAATGAGGGCTTGTCCATTTTGTCAAAATCGTATCTTGCAGCAGAGTAATTTTTTTTATTTCTATTCCCTCCTCTTGCAACTCTTCTGGCAGCAACTGTATGTCCATGTTGAACGGGTCGGTTGATAGTTTGTAAAACTCCTCTGACAAGTTAGGAAAGTACCTGCTGAACTCCTCCTTGAGGTTCTTCAAATGGTCAATTATCAAGTTTTTCAAAAGCGGTCCTTCAAAAACGTCCTCAAAACATACTTCTTCTGAGACTGACACTACTTTGCTGAAACTTGAATAGTTGCTGGGGTTCATTGACACTTTACGTATCCAAAGTTGTAGTTTCTCAACGTACATCTTGATGGCATTCCTATATTTGAGTCTGCACCTTGCAGTCTCAAGTTTAGGTTATTTAACGTGTCAAAAAAGTCTGATTAATAGGCCAAAATCACTTGGTTACAGGGTTTTTTGAACTCTGCACTAAGCTCGTTTTGTTTCTGCTGTGCCAAAAACGTTATCACTTCATCACGGAGTTAAATTGTCTTCCCAACATATTGCCTTTTGATAGCCATCGTACTTCTGTATGAAATAGCAGCGTTTTGTGATCACTTCCTAAATCTTCACACAGAATTTTAAACAGTCGAGTATTTAATGCACTGTTCTTAACGTAGTTGACTACTTTAATACAAAGCTTTAAAACAGCATTGAGTTCGTTAGGAAGAGTTTTTGCTGCCAAGGCTTGGCGGTGAATAAAACAATGAATCCCAACCACATCAGCATTCTTCTCTTTGACCAACTGCAGAAAGCCTGAACGAGAACCCAGCATTGAAGGAGCACCATCTGTGCATACACCAATAAGTTTTTGCCAAGAAAGTTCGTGTTTCTTAAAAAAGTCTGATACTGCTTCCATCACATCTACAGCTTTAGTAGTGGTCCAACAGCTCAGTAGAAAACATCAGTTCATCCTTCATTCTTTCATTTTCAATGTAACGAACATATACAATCAAATGAGAGCATTGTGCTATGTCTGTACTCTCGTCAAGCTGGATAGCAAAAAACGGGGATTTTTTTATTGCATCAACCACCTGGTTTTTAATGTCCTCGGCCATATCATCAATGCGGCGTTTTACGGTGTTGTCTGAAAGTGGTATTTGTGATAGCTTTTGCCTACTATCAGTTCCAAGGACAACATCGGCTGCTTTTAAAAAGCACGGTTTAACAAGCGTTTCACCAATAGTGTGACTTTTGTTTTCCTTAGCAATAATAAGAGATAATTCATAGGAAGCTTCAAGCACTTTTAGAGATGACTGAGCAGCAGATCCAGTGCTATCTAACTTCATGCGCTTTAAATTCTTAGATTTTGCAGCGAAAAACTCTTTAGGTTTGTCCTTTAAAGAGGCATGTTTGGTTGACAAATGTCTCAGAAGACGATTAGGCCTCATCGCGTCATTGCTTAATACCTCATAGCAAATAACGCACTGAGGGTGATCAACATTATCTTTAAGCAAGGAAACAAACCCATATTGAATATAATCGTCAATATACTTGCGTTTCTTTGCCGTGTTCATCTTCTCTGATTCAGCTTCACACAGAACTCACACAACACAAAAACAATTACTCCAATTCAAACGTCGCAGCAATTACAGAACACCCACAATACAGCAAACACGCTGACTGATAATTCACGGAAAGCACTGTTGGCACAACGGACTGGCGAACGGACTAGTTACAACGCAAGCACTGAACAAACTGCAAGGTTATTGACATTGGATTGAAGATGCGGTGGGGGTGGGCGTGGTAGGGGTGAGGGGACACTCGCACTCACGCCAAGGCCAAACGGAGGTATCGGTACACACACCCGTTGCGTCTGACAGTAACTGCTATGGAGGGGGACGGTTTTGAGAATATTGAACTCTTGTGTGTTTTGATCTGTTTTATTTTAAACAATGGCTTTAATTTTTAACAAACACTTGACCATTATGTCAAGTGAATATTCTTTATGTGGAAGCGTGGAAATTGGTAAAAAAAAACGTGGAAATTGAAACATTACAAAAACAATTTTGAAAACTTAGAAAGACTTTATTTCAAAAATCTGAGGAAATTATTTTTGTACTTTTTTTTATTTATTTCATTTGGGCGCGCCCCCAGTTTGGGAACCACTGCTCTAGAGCTTCCACTGAATTATCAACAATGTGAATATAAAATTTAAGTTCATGAATGTTTCTCCATTGGACCCCAAAATGTTATTTTAGCAGATTGTCAACATCTTTTTTCTTGCCTTCATTTAGATTGTTACTCTTCAGCATTACATCTGGATTCAAATTGACAAATGATTTCCCTTGCTTCATCAAACTTCTGTACTTTTGACAATTACATCTATAGGTGACCTCTCCACATATGATACAGCTGTTATCTTGTTTTCTCTTCATAAAAATCCTTTTTACTTTTGAAATTTGCAAGTGCCAATTTTTAAATTCCTTCACTTGTTCAGCATTTAACTTTTTGAAGTTCAGGACCCTCACATCTTTTCCAACAGTTTTTACACTAGCTTAATTCTTCACAATATCGTAAACTTCTTTTGGGTTTATAATCACTTCTTTTCTTCTTAGCTCCTTTTCTGTTTCCAAATACACGATCTGGGGGAAGAAGAAAGCTGTGACCAATCACTGTGTACATAATTTCCACTTCTTTGATGTGCTCGTTATCTAGTGAAGTCAGCCAATAGCTCACCGCAGTCACCATCGTTGAATTCTTATTTTGTCCGCTGCATCTATTGGACACTAGACTGATGGATTTAAAATTTGACATATCGGTCGACTTCAAAAAATCATACACACAAGACGAAATAATATTAGAATCTTTCGGGAACTCATTTTCTGTCCAACAGTAAGCAGTTACATTTGCTGGCGTCAAGTTGGCTTTGCTATTTCCTTTGACAACGGTAAAATTATGCACGTAGGCTTGTCTGCTGTAATATGTACTTTGATTGGGAACTTTAGGGAGTGGTAGATTTTTCTGACAATCATATGACAGAATTAATGTTTTTTCATCAGGATCTTGCAGTTTCTCATAAAACGTCTTGTACTTTATTTAACCTGTGCACCCTCTTTTCTGTAATGAGATAGTTCTTCTTCGCAACATCAATTTCTCTCTTGATTCGTTCAGTCAAACTTAAACAAGTGGAACACACGTCTGTGCGTGGACAGCCAAATCCTAAGTTGTACTTAGTGTTGAATATTTCCCTGAAATATGACAGTTTTACAGGCACATTATCAACCTTAGACGAATATAATCTCCATAGTTTTTTTTACATTCAGATCAGAACTAAGATATTTTCATTGACATTGTCCTCTGCAATAGTGGGATTCAAGACACTGCAATGTGTTGATGAATTTCATTACAGACTCTCTCTTAGGCTTAAACATAGCTGATCTTTTGAAACCTCCTCGCTTGTCCGAGACAAAACCATCTTTATGGAACTGGGCTGTGATTTTATTAATTCTGAATCGTGAAATTTTCAAAATATTAAGAAACGATTGAAGGCATACTGGTTTCTGTTCACCATTGGCAGTTCGAACATAATACCGTGTTGTTCTAAATTTGGGGTCATATGACTTTGTGTTTTCTTTATTTTTCGATTGCCCTGGCCTCCTTTGTTTACAATTCATAATTTCAGTGTGCTTTAAAATGAAATGTGCTTGGTATTCCCTGTCACATTTTTATAAAACAGCCTATTGAAGGTCATCACATCTCGCATACTCAGTTGCATACATTGGAACCTTCCATCTGTATGGTTACACTTTGGGTATTCTGGAGCAGCATTTGCTTAGTACCTAAAACAGAAACAAACTCTATTAGGGTTTTTAATAACCTAATAGGATCTGTCTCTGCTTCAGATAAGAATGATAATAGGCATAGGCTATAACATAAAAAACTGTGTTTACCGAACTTCGATTTAGGCTGACATAAACTACGTCTAGGCCTAGTTGTTATTCCTTCCTAAAATTTAATTAAACAATTAGATTATGAAATAATTATGTTAAGTACAAGCACGTATTATTAAGTAAACTTTATAAGGCAAAACCAATAAAAACTGCCATAATTTGGTATAGTTATAATGTTAAATAGACCTTAAAACCTACCTTGCAACTTTGGCTTTGTTTTTCTTCCAATTTTGTGGTTGCCGAATTCGTTTTCTACTTCTCTGGCCTTCTTCATCAGGAGTAACATTTAATTCCATCCTAATTTATTATATATAAACTAAAACCTACATAAAAACAATAATAATCACTGTTACGAAAGCACACACAACGAACACTGCTATAGCAAAACACAAACATAACCTAAAAATCAGCTGGCATCAAAACTAACACAATCCATTGGATTATGTGACCTATGATACCAACCTCTACTTTTAAGGCCGTTTTTCGGTATGATTGAGTGAGTTTTGACACAAAAGAAGTGCAAATTCGAATTCCTCGCAAAAAATACCATAAGGAACCACTGCTAACTCAATTTCGACAATTTTGGATTTGTGACTTTTGATTCTAGCCCCCTCATTTCTGAATTCTTATAGCATTTAAATAATTGTAACATTTAAACGTAGTACAACACCTAAAATCACATAAATTATTATAACTAAGTGAGTAAACTTATACTGTATATGTGTGTGTGTATATATATATATATATATATATATATATATATATATATATAATGAAATTCTGTATTGTTTTTATCTTGGTCTCTCTCTAATAATACAAAATAAAACATTTTTGGGAATGTGAAACCTAATTTTTAACATAAATTAAAAAAAAATTCAAAATAAAAAAAATACTAAAATTATGTAAATTTTGAAGTATGTAAAAAAAAGAATAGGCCTATAGTAAAAAAATCATTGGGGCTGTAAATAAAAAAAAAGTTTTTTAGGCCTATAGACAGTTAATGTGGTAAATTTGTTAAATAGTTTTGTGTTTCATCACGACAAAACTTTTTTAATACTTGTAAATCACTGTATTTCTCATTTGATAACTTAAACAAACTATTATAAGAATTGTCAGCCGGTTCACTTAAAATCTTTTGCTTTAAACCAGTAGTCATCTGATCTTTGATGATGTAGGAATTCCAGGCACCATTGTAAGTTGTACGCAGAAGTACAGTTCTTGCATGACTTGAATCAAACTTGATCTCCAATATCGGTCTTGTTGCAAATCCTGATTTTCTTTTGTATCGAAGTTTGCAAAGATATAATCCCCATTGTTTAAATAAAGTTTGTTCTCAAGAAAATGGTGTAAAAGGTGAAGGGTTAGTTCTAGAAGATGCAACAAGAGTGATCCAGTCCTTCGGCATCTCAAGAGAATAGTTTTTTTGCTCTATTAACCCCATATCTTTGTCTGGTTCCATGTACGAATGTCCACGAATTGGAAATGTTAATTTTACTGAATTAAATCTTTTTAAATCAGTACACAAATAATGAACAAAACGAAACATAGTAAAGTTCTTATTTTGACCAGGGCACGAGTCGAGAAAAATTTCCAAATGCCTAATCTCTGGATTCAAAAATGTTGTCACAAAGTGATATAACATTGAGCATACCTCATCGGCTCCTTTTTTTCCAATGGTTTCATCATACACATAAAATACATCATCATGGTTTGAAAGAACATGTACATTGAAAAGGAAAACACAACTGCCGACGGTAATATACATCATTGGTTGATAGGTTAGGACAGGGTAAATTTTTCATGAAATCTATACAAATAGCTTCAAAATTAGGGTCATGTTTAGATTTGACTTTGGCACACTTTTTACGGGAATAAAAAACTTCAGCTTTCTTTAAATGTAACAAATGCTGCACAGACAAACTACTGAGTTCATGTTCTTTAGTGAAATATTGACCACGTTCAGCTTTTTCCTTTTCTAGAGTGTCCTTCTTTACTTTGAACTCATCACATTTCGATCACGAGTCTTTCCTGGGATAGCCAAATGAAAAATTGTATTCTGTATTAAACACATTCCTATAAAATTCATATGACACTTGGTGATTTGGATACAACTCAGAGTACATTTTATAGAGTTTATTTATATTAAGTTCTTCGGGAAGGTACACTTTGCTTGTCTTTTTTAGGCTATAATAAGATTTGCGTCCTTTTAAAGACGAAAGATGCTCAGATACCTTATCTTTTGTTTCTTGTGTTTTAGCATGCTTTCTGTTTTTATGTTTGCCACGACTGTCCACCGGTGCTTTCCCAGTTGTATTCAATGACTTTTTTATTGTATTAATCGTCTGATTGGTAATGCCATGCAAAGAAATGAAAGCCTTCTGGCAAATGGCCATTTCATTAATTTTTCCATCTACGATAACTCTTACTTTATATTCATAGGAAAACTGCTTTAGTGATTTAGAGTCCTCTTCACTTATTCTAGGCCTACGCTGTTTAACGGGTAACACACTAATCAATCCTGACAAATGTCCCATTTGTTTATTGTATTCACCAATTAGATTAAATTGTTGTAATAATACATGTCTCTGTTTTTCGTCAATAACTTCAAAACACTTAAACCGTTTACAGTTACAAGCTTCTCCAGTTATATGCGACATAGCCCGAATTTTTTTAGATGCATCAGATAGTCTTCCATGTCGTTTACATTTTCTAGTGTTTTGTTTACCTTTTATATTATTAACATTGTCACTATCACTCATTTTGGGTCTTTTTTAGAAGAGGGCCGCCACTATTAAAATTTCCCCTACACAGCGAACCTTTATGGGTACACATATTATTTACCTGATACAGCAAATTTGTGGTTATTTATCATAACCTAACCTAACCTAACTCCGCACAGCGCTGTATAGCGGGATTCCGCGGCGCACAGAGCACTGACCTTTGCCCGACCTTCACCTACTCAACAATGAACACTTGAGACGCAATTAAAATTTCCTATACACAAATGGAGGTAATGTAAATGAAAAACAGTTATGTAAATACATTTATAATAAACACAATTTAAACGTTTTACTTACATTTCAAACAAAACCACACACACAAACACCCAATCGTTTGTTAAACTTTATTCTTGTGGAGGCCAGTACAAGTTTATGTCTCTCCAGATCGCGTCAAACAGATTTTCCTCCCTGTTCCTGTGACGCCACATGAACTCACAAAAGTTCGAATCCAGAAGGTTCCTGCTGGTACCACATTCCTGTTTGTTTCTTCGTTTCGCTGAAGCCCACATGGATTCGACAGTTTGCGTGTGGGCTCCAGTTCCCGGATCAACAAAGTTTTCACTGTGATTTACAGTATAATGTTGAAACTGCATTCCGGGTACATTAGGTATTCCGCTGTACGATCTCCATAAATCAGATATTATTGTTGTACCTGGTAAAACGCTCTCTTTAATGCATGACAACAATGTAACAGCTGTTCTGTCTGGCACACCATATAAGAAACATTCTTTGGTCTCACGGCACTCTCCCCCGAAAACCCATTGTTGTGGGAATAGCCGTCCTACATTATACTTCCGTTTTGAGAAACATGATTCATCAATTTCTACTATGCCATTCGGACCTCCAATTTTTATTGGGTTTTGCAATAAACTTTTGGCACACACCTCACGCAAAAAGTTTTTCCAGTCAGTTGTTGTTCGTGATGTCATGTTAAGTTCTTTCACACAAAACTTCGTTGTAGCATATTCTTCCGCCCAAGAGAAAACGAATAAAATAAAGGTATCCAGCGGTATTTTAGAATTCTCCAGCCATGTACCTTTCCTCAGTCCAATACTACTGCGACACTGTCGAACATGACATCTCCAACGATCCTTGGTCTCAGTCAACTGAAGAGACATGTCATGTCCTTCCGAACACTTCCGCACACTATGCAATATGTGTTTATTTTGTAAAAACTTTACTGCATATCTTTACTATTGATTTCCCGAGCTAACAATAATAGCGACATGATTAAGTAAATACTCGAGCTCGACTGACCAGTGCAGCGGGGGCAGCGGCAGTCCGCCTGTTACGTCGCGCGATAAGATAACGGTTGATAAGATAAGCTTGACCATCGTACCTGAGGGTCCGTTGGCGTATTGTGGATATTTCCGTCTATATGCATCCCAGTAAGGTTCGCTGTGTAGGGGAAATTTTAATAGTGGCGGCCCTCTTCTTAAAAAGACCCCTCATTTTATAATAGATATTTGTTTCAACAAATTGCACACTTTATGAGTAACACTACACTACAAACGAGAATACTACAGACTACAGAGGTTATGTAGCCATGTGACAGATTTGCAGACTTAGAATGTTATTTCACTGTATTTTGAACAGCTGGTGCAACATAGAATGTTTTTTCCTGGTTCGCCAATCAGCTGATTTGACATAGAATGATATTTCCCTGTGTATGGTTTTTAAAGTTGTTAATTCTATGGACAAAGACTGTTCTTTCCATTTAGTGAATTAATATGTTGTGTAGTACTTGAACTCAGCCACCAGATGGCATCCAAATCTCTTTTTTTTATGACTTAGAATGTTCTTTGCCTGTGGTCTTCATATATATATATATATAATATATATGAAGACCACAGGCAAAGAACATTCTAAGTCATAAAAAAAAGAGTATATAAAAAAGTAAAGAGTAGTAAAAAAGTATGGTATATATATATATATATATATATATATATATATATATATATATATATATATATGGTATGTATATATATATATATATATATATATGGTATATATATATATACACTTATACTGTATATGTATGGGAACACCTCAATAAATTGGAAACTGTTATAGATGTAATACTGTAACTTTCAGGATAAGTTATTGGTGAAATACTCTACCTTTTGACAGACAACTGAATTTCAACCCCTTCTCAGGGGGTGGCCAAGGGGTTGTAACTCAAATAGTTTAAATGGGTACACCCATTGTGTGATACATCATCTTAAAGGTCTCTTTGAAACGAGAAAAACGGCATAAATAAAAATTTTTTACGATACTTGTATCCAAAATGGCGGCTGATTGAAATTTTGGTTTTCAAAGAAATAATTGAAGCCTAGAAATTCTAAATGATCTAAGTGCCAAAAGTAAAATTGTTGGGAAACAGTAAAAAACTTTGCATTTTACTTAATACATGTATTTTATTTTCCACATATTTTTTTCTTATTATTTAAAACTCAAAGAGCAGTTTTGCCAATTACTAAAAGTTACACATAAAAACTTAAATCAAGAAAAAATATATTATGACAAGAAATGAGACAGATCTAAGTCCAAACATGATTTCTCTCTAATCGATCTAAGTCCAAGATGTTGAGTGTGCCTTGTTACTGGCAAAGTTCTTCATAAAACTCCCTATTTTCGGGTGAGATGTATTCCAACATTGCTCTAATATCTTTTTTCTTGTTCTCGGAGAGTGGGACTTTATTAGGCAATTTCTCTAAATGCATATTTACGATATTTTCAATCTTAACGCCGTGTCTGAAGATGTAGGTTTTTTTGAAATCCCCCAAGATCACTGAAGTTATCTTTACAGAAAACAAATCCAGGGCTGTTTCTTGTTACTTTCATCCAGGTAATCTTTGAAATTCCTAATTTTGTTGTATTTATGTAGGCTGCAGATGCCCTGTCAAAGTCAAAAAAATTATCGGTCATGTCCAATACTTTAAAAGGTTTAGAAAATCTGGCGCTTTTAATGACCTTTTTCACATCCTCAACAGTCTCCATCTTTGAGTTTTTAGCAGTTTTTATAATAATAGCAAAATCTCGATCTGCGGACGAAAAGCTATGGCCTGAAATGAGAAACTTAAGTTAGACTTCATCAAACATTCCTGAGGCTACCAAGTACTCGTACATAAACAGAAGCATTCTGTTTTTAATTTGCCCCGCACAGTTATCACTCCACACGGAAAGTTTTTTTTTTATGAGTACTTAATACTCCAGAGTTCAAAGCTTGAAATAAGCATGATGCCATTTGACTTCCTCCGCGGCCTGATTAGCCTTCATGCCAAACACACATTATAGCATTGCCTGTGGCACTGACATGAATGCCGAAGTTGTAGCAAGAAAGCTGGCGACTGTAATACATGTCGCTATGAAACAATTTAGGTATTGAAAATACTTTCTGCAGGTCCATAACTACGTTGAGTGTATCACTCTCTGGCATTGCGCTTTTTACTGCATCACTTTTCATCATTTGAAAGGCAGCTTCTGACTTTCGGTGGTGAAGTTCCAGTTCCTTCTTAGCCTTTTGTGACTCTTGATAATCAAGACTTTTAGATTTGAGGTTTAGCAGATTGCATTTCTTGCAAGTATCCATGCGTATTTTTCTGAAGGACAAATTGAAATCTTTTAAAAAGACTTTGCGGTAAAATTTGTAAGTCACAATGGAAGTAGGATTTTTAGATTAGAAGGACTTGAATAATCTACTTAGGTTGAGATCAGGGCTAAGATACTCTTTGTCAGATTTAGCCCGTGTGTAGTGGCTTACATCCCTTGGGAACAAGTTAATATGCGCTCTGACCATTAATCTATCATTTTAGGTAAATTTGCAGTTCTTAGCCCCACCTCATTTGTCTTTATAAATGGTAACTCCTGATTGCTTTTTTCCACAAGCTTACTTATTTTTTGAGGAGAAATCTTAAAAATGTCAATAAAGGTTTTTTTACATACCTTTACTACATTGCCTTTACCATCGGGTACAGAATTACTTAAGGTTGTTTTCCTCCTACTTTGAGATGAGTTGTCATAAGATCCGTGGCGTCTTCTGGCAATAGGTAAGATGTCTACGAGCCCCATCAAGTAGTTTCCTTTACTGTTGACATCCGGTAGCTTTATGTAGGACTCATACAGCTTTATTTTCATGTCAGTAACATCCTTACAACGGTATCAGCACTTGCAGATAACCTGAAACAAATAGAAATTCTGGTTAAAATAAGCCTACATAAAATTGGTAGCCGTGAAAAACAAACTGTTATAGATTAAGGTATATTTCACTGCTATCTTACGGTCTTTGTAAAAGTCTAATCTACATTGTACGAAAACCATAAGTTTTAAAATTTTGGATAACAGTTTAGTATAAATCACAGTTGTTGCAAAACAAAATATTATACTTTTTTCTAACTTTTTGTGCTAAACACAAGTATGACAGCCATTTTCATCGGTAAAAATCTATCCCCATTTCCACAAATTTTAAGATTAAAAAAAAAACCTTTTGTAGGCCTATAGATGACAGTAGTTATTAAAATAAGAATAAAAATACAGTTTTTGGTGTTTAGTTTTGTGTTAAACAGGAATATACCATCCGCTTTCGTCAGTAAAAGCTTTGAATAGGCCTAGGCCTTAAAAAATTACCATGAGATCAAATTACATGTAGTATATCTAGTCTTTTAGTATTATTAAACAATATATTATTGTTAGGTTTGTACTACCTAAAAAAAACTATGTTATAGGTTTTATTTTTAGTTCAAGATTGGTTAAGTTATTAATAATACCTATGTATAACTTTTTTAACCATAACGATAATACTTGCCTCATTTATAGGTGGGTTGACTGGCACTCTTCTTGGGATATGTTTAACATTCTCATGATTTTTCTTCTTATATTTTTTCTTCACACATTCATTTTCTTCTACTGTAAAATCTACGTCCGGACATCTTTGATCTTATTATTAAATATTATTATTAAATTTTAACAATATTTGTTTGATCAAAATTTTATTGAACAAATACCAAAATACATTGAAAAACTCTGTTGTTTATTTAGTAATTTGTTTATTAGATATTAATTGCAAATTTAAGAGAATAAATTGTTCTTACAGCATTTTTGATTTGAAATGTATTGGAACTGACACATAACAATTCATGAAATTTAGAAATTGCTATTAAAGTGACATATTAATAATAAAATTAAAATTAAAATTAAATGTTACAATTATTGAAATAAAATAAATAATAAAATCATTTTGATAACAAAAAAAAGATAAGTTCATTTCAAAGACAACATTGAAAATAATTTGTTTATTAAAACTTAGATTTCAATTTAAAAGATGCTCAAAATGTCCTCCTCCGGTCATTTGACAGTGTGCTAGTCGGTTGTAAAATGATGACACTGCATTTCTTAATGATTCCTCATTGATAGTTTGTACTGCTTCTTCAATATTATTTCGAAGCTCATTGATATTTTTGGGCTTAATACAGTAAACAATACTTTTTAATTGACCCGATAAAAAGAAATCCAATGGTGTCAAGTCGGGTGATCTTGGCGGCCATTCTATTGCACCTCTTCGTCCAATCCATCTTCCAGGAAAAACATGATTTAACATTTGGTGTACCTCTGAATGCCGTAGTGAGGTGGGGCACCATCTTGTTGATACCAAATGTGGAAGTTGGGGCCAACAATGTCTTGAATTCTTGGAATAATATCCTGCACAAGCAACCTTTCGTATAGCTCTGCGTTTAAATTTTCATCAATAAAAATATTCCCTATCAATCGTCCACTAACAATACCTGCCCATACATTTACTTTGACTGGATACTGTGTATTGGGCTTCACTATACCAGCGTGGATTTTCATCAGACCAATACTGACAATTGTGGCAATTAACAATGCCATTCAAGAAGAACGTGGCCTCATCACCGAAAACAATATTATTTAATAAATCAGGACGTGCACAAATATTGTCCATCATAATTTCACAGAACTCAAGCCTTCGATTGAAATCATCTTCATTAAGTTCTTGCACCAGGTGTACTTTGAATGGTTTGAAGTGTGCATTTGACAATGTCTGAAGTACTGAACTTTTACTAATGTTATACTCTTGTGCTTCTTTACGTGTCGAGCGATAAGGGTCCTCAACAAATGCTTGCAGAATTTGTAATGATGTGTTATCATCTGTTGCAGTTTTAGGCCTACCGTGTTTTATTCTGCTAGTAACACTCCCTGTTTCTTGGAATCGTAGTATGGTTCTTGACACAGTACTTTTTGAAATAGGGGCACGATTATTAAATGCCACCATGAACAAATCACGTACTTCTTGATACGACCTAATTCTGTCACCAAAGCCTCTCATCATTAAGAGTGTGATCCTTTCCTGTTCACTAAGTGACATTGTTGTAATTATTATTGAAAAAAAATTAGAACAAAACAAAGTTAATCCCGTAACAACAATAGAAGTAGGTAATTGTACAGTATAGCTGCTGGTAACTTTTAGGTAGAGAATGACAAAAATACTTAGCCAACAAATCGAAAAAATAACCACAAACGACTGTTACTGTAGGAATGGTATACTCAACACTAAATAATATTACACATCAATGCATTGTTGCAACAATGATCAGCAGCTCAGAAATAAGTGAATAATCAGCTGTTAATAGTAAGCAATTAATGATCAGCTGTCAATAATAAATTATTTTATTTCATTACCAATATTTGCAATGTTGTCTTTGTAATGACCTTTTCTTTCTTTTTTTGTTATCAAAATAATTTTATTATTTATTTAATTTCAATAATTGAGGGGTGTAGATGCAAAACTCACACTCTCCACTTTTTGAAACTTTAGGGAAAATGCAAAAAAAACCTGTTTATAATTGATATTTAAGTCATATTGTTGTAATTTTTTTAAATATAATCCTCTTAGTATTATTAATTATTTGAACACAATGAAAAAAGCTTATTACAGCTGATATACTGAGAATTTAACTTTAAAAATTGGACAATGTGAGTTTTGTCACCAACTTGTGGTTAAATGTGAGTTTTGCACCAAACCCTTTTGGATAGTGTGAGTTTTGAAGCAAAATCACTTCACACACCCAAACAACAAGAATCAAGAAAAATATGAGTTACTTAGGTTATTTGGGTTAGGTTATTATAAAAGTAGGTGGACATAGATTTAAATAGATTTTATTTGAAAAAAAACACAAAAAACTAACATCTGCCATAGACTATTTGTTTTTTACATAGTAGGTCTACCATCTGCAACGTTTTTAAAGGCTAAAAAGTTTTAAACATTAGTGGCATTGACTTCTTGCATTGGCTCACAAGTTGGTTCATCTTCTACATTATTGGCAGTCCCATCAATAATATTTTTATAAAAAATCAAATCCTGACTGTCCCGCCATTCGTCGCCATAGTGTTTCTTCAACAAGTTGTTGACATCATCCTTCTTCACTTGTTTTACAGAGTTCGATGGGGAGATTACAGATGGGTTCATAGATAAAATCCTTTTTCCTTGTTTTGATAAGGATTTGGCCACTCCAAGATTAGATAAACACGTGTACTCTCCTCTGACAAGTATGTTCTGCTGAACGGTTTTTGTCAAAACTATTCTCCTGCAAGCTCCCAGCTGAAAGTGAAACTGTGCTGGTGTCTTGAAAAAAACATCTTTTTCCTTCTTCCAGTCAAAAACTTGGCATTCATCTCCAACTTGTACTACCGTTGCATGTTCACCAATAATGTCGATATATTCAGACGGCTTGAAAATCACTTCTTTCTTTCTGATAGCTTTTTCAGTGAACCCAAACACTCTGTCCGGGGGAAGAAAGCTATGGCCAGTGACTGGGAAGAAGAGCTCCACTTTTTTAATATTTTTTGGAGAATGTTTTGAAAGCCAAAACTAGCCATGGCCAGAACAATTGAGTTCTTGTTCTGGCCTCCACATCCGTCACACACTAATCGTACAGTATGAAAAGGAATTTCCATTGTTGTTGTCATAAGTTTGTGAAGTTTGTGAAAAACAAACGAAGCAATTTCGTTTAAACCTTTTTTGAATTCATTTTCTGTCCAAATGAAGGCTGTTACATTTTCAGCAGTCAATTTACTTTTGGAATTTCCTTTTACAATAGTGAAATTGTTGAGGTAAATTTGCCTACTGTAATAAGTTGAAATGTTTCCACTTAATAAATGAACAAGATAAAAAAAAAAAAAAATCAATCAATTCGTTCTTTATTTAAAATTGTGTTCATTGAATATTTACAATAGTCTTCTTCTATAGAGTGTTCTTTAGAAACATCTTTAATTATTAGACCTGATATACATAAAAGAAAATGAATATCCTGAGACATAAAATGAATAGTTCAATAATAACATATAAATTAAAAAATAACAGAGTCACTTTCTCGGGTAAGGGTTGGTGCGGCTTTCCTCAAGGAATGGGACATTACATACAAAATAAAAGTTTATAAAAATTTTCAAGAAAAAATATATTAAATTAATGATATAGGTATGAATGCATGATAGTGGGCTATAATGTTTAAGTTATCACTTTAGCAATAATTAGTACACACATATAGTAATATTGTATTTGAATGCTGTGAGATTGCCACTTGGGCTTCAATTGTTTTTAAATTATGAGATTAAAAAAAAAAATGGCTGAACAATGCCTTGATGTAAGATTGGTCTCACCAGTATTTAGTAGCACTTTCAAATTGGTTGATTACACAAAGAAAACACTTTTGTTATATTATTTAATTGTTGCTGCCTCTATTTCACATAATCTGGATGCTCCTCTTGGTAATTTTTCACAATAAAATTCTTCATAAAATGAAGCAAATCAGGATAACGTCTGAACTGTTTTAGGCTCCCTCAACAATTGCCTTCTTTAATTGTTTCTTCCAAATTGATGCACAAAGAGATTCTTTTAAAAGTTCATATTTCTATGTCTTGTTGTTTTGGGGGGAATGTATGAAATGGTATTATGACCCTAATTTATATAAAAAAGAAACTGTTAATAGTTTACATTGATATTTACTGATTCTAATTTATTAATTGAAAATTTTAAAATATTACATGGGACTAAATAACTTCTCTTAAAGCTACATAACCCTATTCTAATAAACTGTATACAATAATTGTTTTCGTATATGTGAAAGATTCCCGCACTAACATTTCTCCATTCGGGATCGGTCTAGCCTTAGTGGGCGTTAACCTTTTGAACTCTTGTCAATTTTGTATTTCTTCCAGCCGCCATCTTGTTCAGACTTTCGGTCGTAATTTGAAAGAATCTACCTTTATTATTAATTTTAAATAGGAACTCAGGTGACGTTTTATACTCAGAAATATATGGTTCATATATAGGCCAGGTTTGTTTTGTCCCAGTGTCTTTAATGTTATTATAATCGCCGAAATACTGGCGACCTTCAATTTGATATAACTTTCTAGGCCGTTCCGTTTCCACTTGTAAGTTGATAAATTTCTTTTAGTCGTTCTTTTTACTATAGTTCTTTTATAAATATTGATTTTTATAGATAGGTGGGATTCTTTAGATTAATTTTGATATGGGTAACATAGGTCTAAAATTTCGATAAAAGGCTTTAATTAATTTTGATCTGGTTGAAAGTCTAAAATTTATAGGCAATTGTTTAGATCGCTACCGTTGTGCATTTTTTCCGGTAGGTGGCGTGCGTGTCTTCTCGTGTTTGAAAGGAATATTGATTATTTATTGAAACAACATTATTTTGAAAACATTATAGCCCACTATCATGCATTCATTCCTATATCATTAATTTAATATATTTTTTCTTGAAATTTTTTATAAACTTTTATTTTGTATGTAATGTCCCCTTCCTTGAGGAAAGCCGCACCAACCCTTACCCGAGAAAGTGACTCTGTTATTTTTTTATTTATATGTTACTATTGAACTGTTCATTTTACGTCTCAGGATATTCATTTTCTTTTATGTATATCAGGTCTAATAATAAAAGATGTTTCTAAAGAATACTCTATAGAAGAAGACTATTGTAAATATTCAATGAACACAATTTTAAATAAAGAACGAATTGATTGATTTTTTTTTTTATCTTGTTCATTTAATAAGTGGTAATATTTCAAAATAAAATTCTTCATAAATGAAGCAAATCAGGATAACGTCTGAACTGTTTTAGGCTCCCTCAACAATTGCCTTCTTTAATTGTTTCTTCCAAATTGATTCACAAAGAGATTCTTTTAAAAGTTCATATTTCTATGTCTTGTTGTTTTAGGGGGAATGTATGAAATGGTATTATGACCCTAATTTATATAAAAAAGAAACTGTTAATAGTTTACATTGATATTTACTGATTATAATTTATTAATTGAAAATTTTAAAATATTACATGGGACTAAATAACTTCTCTTAAAGCTACATAACCCTATTCTAATAAACTGTATACAATAATTGTTTTCGTATATGTGAAAGATTCCCGCACTAACATTTCTCCATTCGGGATCGGTCTAGCCTTAGTGGGCGTTAACCTTTTGAACTCTTGTCAATTTTGTATTTCTTCCAGCCGCCATCTTGTTCAGACTTTCGGTCGTAATTTGAAAGAATCTACCTTTATTATTAATTTTAAATAGGAACTCAGGTGACGTTTTATACTCAGAAATATATGGTTCATATATAGGCCAGGTTTGTTTTGTCCCAGCGTCTTTAATGTTATTATAATCGCCGAAATACTGGCGACCTTCAATTTGATATAACTTTCTAGGCCGTTCCGTTTCCACTTGTAAGGTTGATAAATTTCTTTTAGTCGTTCTTTTTACTATAGTTCTTTTATAAATATTGATTTTTATAGATAGGTGGGATTCTTTAGATTAATTTTGATATGGGTAACATAGGTCTAAAAGTTCGATAAAAGGCTTTAATTATTTTGATCTGGTTGAAAGTCTAAAATTTATAGGCAATTGTTTAGATCGCTACCGTTGTGCATTTTTCCCGGTAGGTGGCGTGCGTGTCTTCTCGTGTTTGAAAGGAATATTGATTATTTATTGAAACAACATTATTTTGAAATGTTTCAAAGTTGCTTGATCGGGCAGTTTTGGCAACGGCAGATTTTTCTGACAGTCATAACTAAACATTAAAATTTTAGGATCTTTACATTTCAGCGCTGCATAAAAAGCCTTGGCCCTCAACTTGTGCACACGTTTCTCGGTAAAGAGCTTTTGTTTTTCCTCACCTGGGCCTACGTGATTTTTTATTCTTTCGTCTAACTGCAGGCATGTAGAACAAACATCTACCCTTGGCGAGTCAAACCCGAGATTGTATTTTGTATTGAAGATATTTCTAAAATACCAATGTGTGACTTTCAGATTACATTGATCATCTGTAAGTGAACTATTGTACATTTTCCACATTTTTTAAATATTTAATTTAACTCAGCAGGAAGATACTTTCTTCCAGTATGTTTAGCACAGTAATGTGGTTCGGAACAATTGAATGCATTAATGAACTCCATTACTTTTTCTTTTTTGGGCTGATTTTTAACAGAAACCTTATCACCACCTCTATTCTCCTTACAAAGCATTCCCGTTTTCCTGAAACGTGTCAAAATGCTGTTAACTCGAAACCGTGAAATATCAAGTACACGTAGAAATGTGTTTAGGCAAACTGGAATCAAGGGTTTGGTTTGGTGTTTTGAACCTATAAAGTATTTGGTCCGACAGGGCTGCATGTTGTAGCTTCCGGTAGTTGGTCGTCTTCTTTTAATTGGTTCAGAGGATGTAAATTTACGAATGAAGTTATCTTGATAAATTTTGTTCTTCTGAGAGTAGAAGTTTTGGTGAAATCTTCTTACATCTTGCAGCGGGACTGTTGAACACTGAAATGTTTTCGTGTTGTGGCGGCAAGTTGGAAATTTCGGAAAGCCTTTGGGTGCATACCTGAAAAAGAAAAATATTATTAGCTTTTTATTATTAAAAGGCTAATAATATTTTTCTTGGTTCTAGCTGTTTAGGAGTTATTGACCTTTTACGCAATCTGTGCTTACATGCCTACGAGCAACAAGGCAAGCTAAGCAATGCAAGGCACGCACTATAACCTTGTTGAAATATGATGTTTTTGTTCAAAGTAAACAAATGGGTTAACTTTACTGACCCTATAGGTACCCTAATGAGGTTTTTCGCCTCAACAACCTACGTTTTACCGGGTAGTCCTAACAGTAAACATAATTTAGAGATAAAACTAACCTTGCTGTTTTAGCTTTACTTTGTTTCCAATTCTCTGGGGTCTTTGACTTCTTCCTTGTTAACCCAGATGTTGATGGCTGCACTAGTTCATCCATTATCACAATTATCACTAATATTAAATTGAATATTTATCACAATTAAATTGAACTTGAACAAGCCTTAATAGTTAGTATGCTAAGCAACAACTTTGAGGTTAGTTAGTTAGTGTTCACAGAGTTGCAACCTCAAGCAATAACAGCTCTGAGCAATCCCTTGATGCTTTGGGTGCGCCACAAGCGCTTTGATTGGTTGGATTGGATTGGAGAATGTGAAATTTGCTGCAGAACAGTGGTTGGATAATGTAAGTTATGAATCAAAACGCTATTATCTACTAACTTTTTTAAAGCTTAAAATGTGAGTTTTGGCCAAAATCATTATTACTGTTCGCTTCACCTTTACATGACGAACACAGTGATATGCATAACTCAATATCTTAAAAAATTGGAGAATGTGAGTTTTGCATCTACACCCCTCAATTGTAACCTTTAATTTTAATTTTATTATTAATGGGTCACTTTAATAGCATTTTCTAAATTTCATGAATAGTTACGTGTCAGTTCCAATACATTTCAAATCAAAAATGCTGTATGAACAATTTATTCTCTTAAATTTGCAATTAATATCTAATAAACAAATTACTAAATAAATAACAGAGTTTTTTCAATGTATTTTGGTAATTGTTCAATAAAATTTTGATCAAACATATACCAATTATTTCTTTGAAAACCAAAATTTCAATCAGCCGCCCAATTTGGATACAAGTATCGTAGAAAATTTTTATTTATGCCGTTTTTCTCGTTTCAAAGAGACCTTAAGATGATGTATCACACAATGGGTGTTCCCATTTAAACTATTTGAGTTACAACCCCTTGGCCACCCTCTGAGAAAGGGTTGAAATTCAGTTGTCTGTCAAAAGGTAGAGTATTTCACCAATAACTTATCCTGAAAGTTACAGTATTACATCTATAACAGTTTCCAATTTATTGAGGTGTTCCCATACATATATGTATATATTGAAATATATAATATCCAAAATATAATGTCTTAATTTTAAATAAGTTATTTAATTATTATTTTTTTAAAAATTATTAACTAATTATTGAAATAAATAACTATTTGATTATAACAATGGAAATAATAATAATTTTATTTATTAGATATTATAAAGCTCAAGAAACTTAATCTCAGGTTAAATAATTAAAAAAAGTTCTCGCCGGCACAGTCCAAACCCTCACAAGTTCAGTAAATTCATATATCTTAAATAGTTGTAATAAAAAGTATATACATATAACAATTATAATATATAAACATGAATATGAATTAGGGTTCATTTAAAGTTCAAATTTATAAGTATTATTAATTAAATTATTGATTTATAACAGTTTGTATATTCAAATTCACAATCCATATATACAACTAATAATGGGTTATTGTTCACTTTGTGTCAATTATATATATTAAGTTCAAATTGATTAAAAGTTAGCTCTTTGGTTAAATTTTATAACTGAATAAATAAGTCTTTACTTGGTCAACATTCAATCCCCTTTAACACTGTTACTTTTTAATGATTAACAATCAAAGCCCTTATTAACTTATTTGTTCATAACCTTTTTTTTTATAAGTATTAAGTATTGGCATAGTTCATATTAAATTAATAAATGGATCTATCTCACCCATATATAGAGTCCTGTTCAATAACCTGTATTTACTTATACTTCTCTCGATAACTTCAATAAGTTGAATAATCAATCTTAATCATAAAAAAATTATTCTGAAACTTTTCTTTAATTTTATAACTGTTTGAGAAAATAGGTCTGCTTCTGCTGGAATCTATATAAAAACTGGTAATAATTTTAAATTTTTATTAACAAAGGAATATTTTAAGCTTAGCTTTGTTGTCTTGAAAATATCTTTTTCTTCTTTTTTTTTTAACTTCTTTGCACTGCACTTTTAACATTGTATATATTAGATTTGTAACTTAATCTTAACAAATTTATTAAACTATTAAATATTTAAAATCAACAGTTTTCTTTGACAATTTCTTTTTTATTTTTTTATTTATTTAGTGGTGTTTTGGCTAACTTTACCATATTTAATTATTTTTATTTAAATATTGCATATTCCATTTTTTTAAATAATTAGCGAATTGTTACAATATATATATATATGAGTCATTTGTCGTATTGTAAGGACTTAATCGTGAGACATGGACTATGTCTCCTATCCCTCTGCCATATCGGTTGACCTCTATCTTGTAATTTAACAGTGACAGTTTAAAAAAAAAATTTAAGGGCTTGTATACTGTTGTGCAAGTTTGTTATCCTTTTTTTTCTGCTTTTACGAGGACCATCTCCCCCACTTGAAATTCTATTTTTCTTCGATGTTCATTGTATCGCTTCAACAATTTGGGCAAGTCCTGTCTTATTTTATGTATCGTTTTTAAGGCCTCTAGTACGTTATGGTCGGGTATTTTTGGTAGTAATGCTAAATCGATTGGTTGGTTCGGTTCAAACCCGTGTAGTAGGAAAAAGGGTGAAAATCCTGTGGCTGCGTGTTTGCCTGAATTATATACAAAGGGTTAAGAGTTTATAACATGGAATGATATCTTCTAGTAGAAATCTGGCTGTAGTGTTGGCATTTGCTTTTTTGATTGTTTTGGCAACCGCGAATCTTGTTGTCCGTTGCGATTATGATGTATGTTTTTTTGTTTGATTTTAGGCAAAGGTCCTAGGTAATCTATAGTTAATTATGAAAAAGGTGTTGATTTTTATTGGTTGTAAAACCATGTTTGTTTTTGTCGGTCCGTTTTCATGACTTATTATTGTCAATTCACCCTGTATTTCAGCTCTCAATATTGGTGTTTCACCAGGGTAGCGACTCAAGCTATCTGGTACTCTCATTGTTGATCAGGGTTTGTGTTTAATTTCAAAGCTGTACTCAATTAACTTTAACCTCCTAAGGCCTGGTGTATTTTTAAAAGGACTTAGATGTTACACAATGTATAACCCAGAGGAAAAATCTTATTCTAGACCTTACGACCCAGTGTCCTTTTAATTGGACAAAATGATTTATTATGCTAAGACCCAAGAAATTTTTTTGAAATAAATTAAAAAATTTGTACCAATTCTTGTTTAAAATACATTTAAAAGTGTAGCAAAAATATGGAAGAAAAATATTCTTTTGTCGAAATGGTTAATTTTAAAGTCCTTTTAAAAGAACATTGGGTATTTGTTGTGTTACTTGGTAAAATTTGCAATTGATAGGCAAATGATAATAAAAAAAGGATGTTGTGCCTAAAAAAAACTTTTAATAACATTTTACTTTAATATAAAATAAAATTACAACATATTTATGGGGAAAGAATATTTAGACCCTATTTTGAGTGGAACTGTACATAGCAATTTCTTTTTGCCGTTAAACACAGATACACATTGCACTTGATACACATTACTGATGTTTTCATATTAAACTTTTCTTGTTTGCATCTTTGCTGAACACCACCAGTAACATTAGGTAAATGATTCCATGAGTACTGCGATATATAGTGATGGCAAGTCTGAAAAAATTTGCTTTCCTTTATTAGTACTTTCTTCACTTTGGTAGTCTTCTGATTCACTGTCCGATTCTTCAATATTATTTCCTTCGATTAAGTGCTCACCATACTCTAGCTTATATTTTCAAAGTTGAATAATTTTTTTAATATGAATCTGTGCTTTTACCTGATTTTCTCGATAAACAAGCCATGAATTGCTTAAGGCTAAATCAAATAAATGCATGATAGTTCTTGTTGTCCACTTTCTGGTTCTCTGTCTGAAAGGACAGTAAGACAACATTCGGTGAGCCTGCCATTGCAGAATACATAGTTTCTCATCTTCTGATACACTCTGGTCAATCGCACCTCGACCTGCTTTCTTCATTTCCTTATCATTTTTAAGGGTATTATTTTTCAGTCTGTTCTTGTTAATTGTACCAGATGATCTAAAACCATGTTCTAAAAACCAGTTTCAAAGATCTTCGAATTTGGAAAAACTTTTCCCTGGACATAGTGTCAGCTATAAGAGGAACTCTCCATTTTTTCATCCAGTACAACCTTATTTATGGGAATTGTAATGCAGACATTACAAAACTCATGCCTAACCATTTTTTAAAATCTTTTAAAGTTAGAAGAGGCTTACCGGTTTTGAAGATACAAGTTTAATTTGTTTTATTTACTATTAGTTGGAAAATATTATTATCCAAATACTCCTCTATGTACTTAAATGTGTCCCTTCCTTGATTTTGAAGTGGGATGTAACTTGGCTGCATCAAGTAGAACGGGTCAGGTTTAAAATTTAATTTCTTCTATTTTATTGTAGGCCTGTTTTGTTTTCCAGTAGCACCAGTTTTCACAGAATCCTTAGCTTTTTTAGTTTTCTAAAACATAAATACAGAATAAATTAATATCCAAGTTGAATAGTGTTAATTTGAATAACAGCCATTGAAAAATAATCGAAAATATTAAGATTATCCAACATACTATTATTATGGCTTAAAAAAATATTTAACTACGAGTTTTATTAAAATACAATCATGACTCACAAGTTTATTCTTTGACATAATTGGTTGATCATAAGCCTGTGATAAACCTTGTGCAATATCTTCATTGGAATCAATATCTCGAATTTCAGGTATATAATAAGGATCTGCATCTGAGTCATCACCTAATGAATCTGCTAATATTTCATCCTTAGCATTTTGAAGAATATCTAGAATCCTCTAAATCGGACAGTTCAACATCTGACTCATTTAACTGGTTAAGTATGTTCAATATGGCATCATTATTTTGCTTTGAAACAAGAGTGAAACCAAATTTAACCCTGCAAGTGATAGGCAATAACCTCAAAATGATAACCGATTTTGGTTACTTTGTACTTGATTAAATGAAATCCTTATAAGTACATTGTATGTAAGATGAACATACATGTATTATATATCATTTTATTCAGAATAATCTACAGATAACTATAATGTAATAATATTTGGTACATACCCGAATCCAAGAGCAATTATTTCCTCGTAAATGTAAAATTTTTTATTTTATATAACTAGTTTTTCCACTTTCACTGTCCGTAGCACAAATATAAATTGAAATTGATAAAAACTCCAAATGTAAAAAATGTTACCTTGTTTTTTATGAACACAAAAATATATACATATATATACACTTATTTTAAAAAATGGAACAGATATTTACAAAAAACAAAAACTATGTACATCAAATGAAATTTATTCTGGATCACATTCATCAGCTTTCCTTTTCCTTCCAGCTTTAGTAGGCCTGTAGAAGTGCTAAAGTTTGTGGTAACAGGTTGGGTGAATGCCACAATTACAACCAGGACACCAATAGTAACTACGTTTTCTTTTTATATTATTGTTATCTGCACAAATTACTCAAAGTCGTTCTTTACGATCAGGTAAATGAACTAGTGCATGGTCATTTTCATCGTGATCAATTGGTTTGGGAACCGCTTCTGGAGTATCTTCTTCTTCTACTAGGTCTTGTATGATACTGTCAACAAAGTCTTCTCTATTCATTGGCTTATCTGTATTTTTTTTTATATAATATGTAGGAATCAAACACAACTATGTCCAGCAAAATGTTAGCATTTATTTTCTATTACTATTATAAAAACTTTGTTATACGCAAAAAGTATATATTATTCTAAGCCTTTATAAAATTAGTAGTAGTAAGTATGTAAGTGTGGTTAAGTTAATTTCTTTAAATATATCAATCGTTAATTATTTAGGTTGTGAATTTAATAGTTATTACATCATTTTCAAATTTTAAATAAAAGAATTTAGGGTTCAGGATCCAATCTGTACTTACCAGGAAGATATCCGTGACACGTGAATGTTAGGATGTACTCAATGAAAATTTACTCACTCATATTTGTCAATGAAAATCTTTCTTTTATGACCAGAATTTGCATGATTTATAATTTGTATAAAAAAATCTTAGCTGACATGAAATCACTTATATACTAGGCTAGACATATTATTATTATAATAAAAAAAAAGGTTTTACAAATTCACATGTGAAGCTTACATACTAAAAGTCTGGTTTACTGTCCAAAATACAAACACTTGTTTATTTTTTTAATGTACATAAGTTACAATAATTTCTACTCACATTTTATGTCCAAATACACTAGTTAATAACACACCCTTTTTTAAAGACATTTGCTGTGTGAAACTTTTAATTACTTATATTTTTAAATCGCTCCATGATTGTTTGAACGTAGAGCGTTCAGAAAAAGCGTCTACCCTCTTAGCACGCTAAGCTGGAAGTCACTCGGTTGTGGAACGGCGGTTGCCTGATCGTCACTGTTAGTACTGATCTCTTCCAATTCATTGTTATTTGTCTTAGGTCCTTTTAGGCTAGGGATGCTATTCCGGATTAAATTATGTTCATTTATAGGCCTAACTAATATGTCTCTAGTACCTGTACATAACCATTTATCTTCATCATAACACTCATCATCACTGGCATCTGAAAGCACATTCACGTCAGGTATCTCTTCAATAAGGATGTTTTCAATATTTTCGTCAGCCAAAATATCTCGATCCATGATTAACCACTACTTGAATAACACTGTTACTCACACTAACTTTTATTCACACAAAAATAACCTACAATAGAAGAAAAACTGAACAGCTGTTTTTGTTGCCATAGAGACCTGAAAGTACCAAAAAGTACCACTTACAATTTAGTTTGTAAATATTGCCACCAACCTTTACAGGGCTAAATAAAATATGGATAGACTATATAAATGTATAAGGAATTCAAATTTTTAAGAACAATGACAAAAAGTTAATTGTATCATATTACAAAAAAATGATAAAAATTGGGTTTGTAAATTAGTTGGTTACCATAGACACAGCTTCAGTTAGTTCTACAATCTGTTGGCAAACATTGAAAATACTAGCAGAAATTTATATTTTATAGGATAGTAGTAGTACTCTGAAGTACCTTGAGTCCTCCAATGGGTTATATATCAGTTAGTTAAAAAGAAATAGGCCTCAATAAGTAGTGGTACTAAAAGTACTCTGAGTCCTGAAAGGGCCGTGAGTCCTAAAAGTACCCAAACGGGGGTTTACTCCTGTGTTCATATCTAAAAATTTGAGATTTTTTTTTACAAACAACTTATTTAAGTACCTTAAAATCATCATTATTTATTTTATAATAAAAAAATTTAAGGGCCTAGCTCAAAACCCCTGCTTTAAAATGTGTATTCAGTTGGTATGTACATGTAAAAAAAAATTCAGGTCTATATCTCTTATAGTTTTTGAGAAAACGGGTCTTATATGTATAACAAAATTTACTTTTCGAGAAATCGCAGCTAAAGGCCTATAATTTAAAGTAAATGCAGTTGTTATAGTTTTTCACATACCTAATAACATCCTGATGAATAGGAAGGCTCATCTGGACCTTCTGCAGCTACAAAATCTTCTTCCAACTTCCTTTTTGCTACTGACTTCTTCTGTCGCACTTCTTTTGATATCGCAACAGCTGCTTTTTCAGCTTTCACCACTCCCAATTTGTCACCTTCTAACATCAAAATAGCACAATTCGTCCCCACAGATATTCCAAGTTCTTTCAATACCAAACATCTTGACAGGTTCCCTTTGTTAAAGCAAGCAACTGCATCAAACACACCAAAATTTAAAGTTTTTAGGCTAACAAAAATGTTTTTGGGGACATGCGACCAAATTATATTGTTCACGGACTCGTTTGGATTCTGACTTTTTCCGTGCATGCACTTCCGTAACAATACTGGGTGAGACAAATCCTTAAAGATAGGCCTAATCTCTTCCATCACAGCAAGTGGCATGTGGAAGTGCATGTTGTGGTCATAGGTTTCATTCTTATGTATGGCTCGCTGGTACTTACACCAGCTATTTTCTCCGGCCGGGCAAATAATGTGGTTGGGATTTTCATTTGTTGACCCTAAATGAAAGAAAGTTGCCCACACAGCATTTCTCATGTCATTTAAATTACCCTTATTCCTTCTTATAGCCAAGCCGTAGTATTTTTGAATTAAAACTATTCTGTCATTAGTCAATCTGTTCTTTTCCTCCTAATTTTTTTCCATCTGAGAGTATTATTTTATTTGATTTCATTTTTAACGTGCGAAGCCTTAGTACCCATGCGCTTCTGCACGTGCCCAACACACTCTCTTTTCACTATGGTAAAGTCTTCCCCATAAGGTTTATCTTTTACAACAGCATCGTAGGCCTTCGAATCACCATCGCCTAAGTAAAACTTATACCTTACGCCATATTGGGAAACCGACCTGCAAAAGATTTGTTGCTCCCACCAGTTCCATCCCTTCACTGATTCCCTTATAATTAGCCCTGTAGCTATCTTCATCTTTGTTCAGTAACCTATCATTACACAAGCAATGTTTACTTAGGACAGAAACATCAAGCACCAGTAAGATGGCAAATAGCTCGTGTATCTTGTGGGGAGAGTCGGTTGAGGACACTTCCTCTAGTGTGCGGTCTCAGTGCGCATCATCCTCTAGCAAGCCAAGTGCTTTACATGCCGCTTCAAATGTTGGTTGAACCATCCCTGCCACGGTTTTGAGGTCAGTAAAAGACTGATGGCCAGGGATTTTACGTAAAAGGAGGCAGAGGTAGTAGCACTCGGCATTACCAGGGTGAACGGTGTAAACTCTGCCAAGAGAGAGTTTGATCTTTTTTCACACCAGGATGGCTTGGGACTGGCTTTCCTTGTTTCCTTCTACAAAACTTCTTACCTTTCCAAGCGAAATAGGATGGAACTTAATATGTGTTGAAGCAAATTTATCGGATCGGCATGGTTCGAAGAAAGCAAGAAGAGTTGTGTTTGGAGGGCTGTAAACTGGTCACGAACGTCGTCTTCATTAAAATAAACCCTCTGGCCGTTCTCGAGGTGGACGGCAAGTTGCATGACCGAAGGATACCATTCATGTATGGGGAAGCAGAATATGCACCAAGCCGACTCTGAGCTGCTGATGTAGCGTCATGATTCATATTTTGCAACTTTGTCAAACTCTCCGATGCTAAAAGTAGCTTGGTCGGAACCTTTGTTAACATACTTGCAAATGTATTTTATTGACTTTACAGAGTTGCAGTACTCAACATTGATATGAGCTGAGAAGGTGCGAGATAGGATGGGGTTATAGGGTACCACCTAGCGATTGTCAATTTCCACTTCCTTTATAATAATAGAAACCCCACCCTCCAAAGTGGGCAGCCTGCGATATTTGGGATACCCATCTTCCCCGGTTTGGGTTTCCTTGATGAGTGGTCTGGGGTACTTCTTGGTGCATACTCCTTCCATCATGCAAGACGAACTCCTGTTGAGAACTCCACATGGACCGTGGATCATGGTTGCCTTGACAATCTCATGGGGAGCAGGGTCAAAATTTGGGTCAGGAATCTCAGCGCTGATCACCTTGTCGATGTCTTCAGGCCTTAGCTTTTCTTTCAGCCACAGAAGTATATGAAAGTGAGGTAATCCTCGCTTTTGCCATTCAATGTAATACATGTGACACCTTGAAGGACCAAAGATACAACCCTTAGTAAGAAGTCTTATCATGTGCTTGAATTTCAAATGGAATACCCGCGCTACCAAATCATGCCTATCTTGAGGTTGTTGATCTTGTTTCAGGTGCTTGACTACTTCGGACCATTTTGCATTGCAGGTGAATGTTATAAAAAGATCAGGACGTCCAAAATGGTGCACATAAGTCATAGCATACTGAGTGCATTCATGCATATAGCGCGGGCCTCCAGTGAAAGTCCACGGCAACTCGACCATTTTACCAATATCTGACAAACGGCTGTCAGCTTTACTCATTGCGTCCTTCAGGTTCACATATTCCTCACTTCTCAACTTTTTCTGATTGATGCAAATCCAAAGTAGTCTCTCTGTCTCAATCTTTGCATACATATCAACCAGAAACTGATTGAGAAGATTGCGAAATAACAAAAGATAAGAATTACCCTCACACTCAAATATTCTGAAGGTGTAAAAGTTAACGGCAGACACGGTCTTCTTCAAAGGTGTTTGAGTGCTGTTGTGATGTTGATGCATATTAATGCAGTAGCCATCTTCTCCACGGCAGAACATAAGCGGATATTGCAGAGCATCATAGGCGCGATGTGTTTCACTAATACGAAGCAACCTGCTATCTCTGCTGTAGAGTACAATATCACTTTTCTCAAACTCCCGACCAACAATTAAAACTGCTACTTCCTTAGTGTTAGGGTGCCGTGCTCGCAAAGAGGTCTTTTGTCAGCTTTGATAACCACCCGGAAGTCTTGATTGCCACCAGGAACTGATTCCATTGCTGTTATACAATCCTGAATGTATCTATTATGCTTGTGTAACAGATCCTGCAATTGGAGAACTATCTGAGGTTTAACGTCAAGGAAGATGCTACATCGGATGTTTTTTTCTATGTCTTCATCTCCAACAAAGTAAATTTGTAGAAATTTAGGCTGCTGTTCAGATGATGGTAATAAGCTCCCGATTCGATGGTATAAATGCCCTTGCACTTTAAAAGTTGGCATGAAATTGCCTTCTTTTACTTCCTTTGCACCAAAAGATGTCATTTAAAAACAACTATTATATTTACGTATATTAGACAGGAAGTGTTCTGATTCTGGGTGCTAATGGTTAAGGAGGCTGTGCAAGGGTTCAGGATATTGTTGGATCGGGGGAAGCTGTATTTTTCCATTACTGCAACACATTCCAGAAGATTCATCCTTCCATTTCTTGGCTTTGCAAAATGTACACACCACCTGAGAGCCAATATTCAATGTTTTGTTCGCAGAATAATCAGTTTGTGGATTATATTGAAAGCCGGAATTTTTAGTACTGTCCATGGAAGATTCTTGACTTGAGCTCTTTTAAAGTAATTATGTGTAACAACAGCCTTTTTATTTACTTCTAGGTGGTTCTTTGTATATTTGGCCACTGCATCCCTATTGACTTTCAACATACTTCTTAACTGCCCTACGGTTTACTTCAGGATGTTCTTTCGCGTATTTGTTTACAGCTTCAATTAAATGTTTTTTATGGATGTTGTTAGTAAATCGTTTTCTATGTTTTGAAACTCTATTTGGTTTAGTTTGAGGCACTGACTCGAGGAGGATTTTCGCGGTAGAAGGAGAAGATGTTAATGAAGAACTCTGAATAAGAAGCGGGTATTCACATGGTAAAATTGTAGGCGTGAATGGCTCGTAAACATCAAAATATCCCTGTGTGAACTCTCCTGTAAAGCTAAATCTTTTAACAGAAACTGCAAAATCATACATATTTCCAGTTCGGAGTACACGATTACAGTAGACCTGTAATTGGAAATTACAGTAGACAAATAACTGTCTAATATAGATCATTTAATATATTCCAGCTTATACAAAAAATTTAAACGTTTCTATTAACAATTCTATTAGTGTCTCATTCGCGTGCATCAAATACATGACATAATCGTTTTGGAAAATACATGTATGCGTTTTGTAATGACATAATCACAATGAATGAAAAAACAGCGTGTCGGACGAATTCAAGTGATTCAGTACGTTTTCACATAGGCTCCTTGACAAACTACCTAATGTCAATATACCCGCGTTAAAGCCTAAAACACCACTTTCTCAGATCATCGATACCCAATTGAAATTATACATAAATGGATTTTTAATAATCTCATAGAAATTTTGGTCCCTGGCTTCCATACCATAAGCTGTGGAGGGGATTAATTTTCGGTTTATTGCATTATATCAGTGATACTTACGCGACACTATATGATGCTGATGGCTGTCGGTCTTCTTCAGGTACATCTATTTTTGGACCTCTTGTTCCTCCTCTTCTTCCTCTTTTATTGTTTCCATTGGTATAAATGGTTTCTTCCTTCTGAAAAAATATAAACTAGAGGTGTGTAAAGACCGTTCACTTTGGTGAATCGGTTCCTACCCATTCGTTCATTCTAAAGACAAGGTCAGTTGGAACAGTTCAAACGTTCACCAGTTCACTTTATGCCAATCAGTTGAGGAATGAGATTGCCGATCATATACTACCCTTGTGAATAATAAGTTCAGTACCTTGTCGTTGCTTCATTCATTTCTTATAATATTTAATACTTACATGGATGATGGCTTTTCTGAAATATTAGTATAATAATACAGTTTTAAATATTAGATCTGCTATACGTGCATGACAGTGAGTAAAACTAAAAAAATACAGTGTGTATCTTTATCAATAGCACAACTATGTTATTTTCTAAACTGAAAAAAAATGTTGGGCCGCTATATTACATTAATTTAAATAGAATCAACAGTGTTTTCTATTTAGATTTCATAACCTAATAAAAGACAACCTGACAATCTTTCCTTAAATCTGATGACTGTGTTGAACAGTTCATTCGAGCTGAATTTTATTTGGTCTTTTAATATATTGTGACTCTGATTTTTTGTAGCTGTGTATATCTCAAATTCCTCAAGTAGTGAAGACATTAAACTGCCCCTTCTACAAATGTGTAATTTTTTCAGGTTATGGTCTATGGATGTGTATTTATGGTTGTAATCTATCAGGTGTTGTGCGAAGTGCGACTTATGATCGGTAATGTTGTGTCGCGGCAGATGTTCCTTAAAATGGGTGATGAATGGTCGTCCAGTTTGGCCAATGTAGAACTTTTCACAGTCTGTGCATTTCAACCTATATACTCCAGATATAGAAGTTTTGTCCCTTTGGTATTTGTTTTCTGGCCTTAGGAAGTTGGTAAGGTTGTTGGATGTTCTACAGTAGATCCTCTGTTAACAGGCCTCGGATTAACCGGTCCTCGAATTAACCGGCCTTTGCCGTAGTGTACTGGTTGGATAAGAGTTTCCGAAAATAAATTGTAATTGAAACACCAAAGCGGCGAGTCAAACGACTTTGTTGATAGCGGTATCCCATTGTCGGCGGCGTAAAAACACCGTGGCACTAAAGCAGCGGCGAGTCAAACGATTTTGTCGATAATGGGATCCCATTGTCGGCGACATAAAAACACCGCGGGATAGGCACCCGTCGGTATAGTAGACGTACACAGACAAAAACGTTTGATGGGTCGCTTTTTTTTCCAAGAATCAATTTAGTATACATTATGGAAAATATAACATTTCTTTTCAGTTTTCTTCTTGTCTTCGACTGGTTATGATCTACACACAGTATATACAGTAAATAAAAAATATATATTAATACACAAAATATTATTGGTTTACGATGTTATCTTTTATTAGGTTATGAAATCTAAATAGAAAACACTGTTGATTCTATTTAAATTAATGTAATATAGCGGCCCAACATTTTTTTTCAGTTTAGAAAATAACATAGTTGTGCTATTGATAAAGATACACACTGTATTTTTTTTTAGTTTTACACACTGTCATGCACGTATAGCAGATCTAAGTATTTAAATCATATCAACAATTAAGAAGATTAAATATTTAAAACTGTATTATTATACTAATATTTCAGAAAAGCCATCATCCATGTAAGTATTAAATATTATAAGAAATGAATGAAGCAACGACAAAGTACTGAACTTATTATTCACAAGGTTAGTATTTGATCGGCAATCTCATTCCTCAACTGATTGGCATAAAGTGAACTGGTGAATGTTTGAACTGGTCCAACTGACCTTGTCTTTAGAATGAACGAATGGGTAGGAACCGATTCACCAAAGTGAATGGTCTTTACACACCTCTAGTTTATATTTTTTCAGAAGGAAGAAACCATTTATACCAATGGAAACAATAAAAGAGGAAGAAGAGGAGAAAAAGAGGTCCCGAAAATAGATGTACCTGAAGAAGACTGACAGCCATCAGCATCATATAGTGTCGCTTAAGTATCAATGATATAATGCAATAAACCGAAAATAAATCCCCTCCACAGCTTATGGTATAGAAGCCAGGGACCAAAATATCTATGAGATTATTAAAAATCCATTTATGTATAATTTCAATTGGGTATCGAAGATCTGAGAAAGTGGTGTTTTAGGCTTTAGCGCGGGTATATTGACATTAGGTAGTTTGTCAAGGAGCCTATGTGAAAACGTACTGAATCACTTGAATTCGTCCGACACATGGTTTTTTCATTCATTGTGATTATGTCATTAAAAACCGCATACACGTATCTTCCTAAACGATTATGTCATGTATTTGACGCACGCGAATGAGACACTAATAGAATTGTTAATAGAAATGTTCAAATTTTTTGTATAAGCTGGAATATATTAAGTGATCTATATTAGACAGTTATTTGTCTACTGTAATTTCCAATTACAGGTCTACTGTAATCGTGTACTTCGAACTGGAAATTCGTATGGTTCTGCAGCTTCTGTTAAAAGGTTTAGGTTTACAGGAGAGTTCACGCAGGGATATTTTGATGTTTACGAGCCATTCACGCCTACATTTTTACCATGTGAATACCCGCTGTGAATACAAATACGCGAAAGAACATCCTGAAGTAAACTGTAGGGCAGTTAAGAAGTATGTTGAAAGTCAATAGGGATGCAGTGGCCAAATATACAAAGAACCACCCAGAAGTAAAAAGAAAGGCTGTTGTTACACATAATTATTTTAAAAGAGTTCAAGTTAAGAAGATTCTTCCATTGACAGTACTATAATTGTCCGGCTTTATATACAGGGTGTCCCGGAACTCTCTGGAACATTTTATAAAAAAATGTTCTTTAGGTCGAGACAAACAGATTTCACAATATAAACATGGGTCTCCAGTGACTAGTTTTCCGTCTGTCGTTCTGTATGTGTTTTTTACAAAGAATTTTATTACTCAAGATTTATTTAAGATAGAAACTTAAAATTTGGTATAAATATGTACCTTAATAGGTAGAATAAGTGTATAAAATTTCGTTGCTGGAACTAAATCCATTTCAAAATTTCGGCCGTTTAAATGTTTTAGTGTCAATTTACACGAAAACCGTTATAGCTATAAAAAATTATTAAGATAGGTAAAAAATGCACAATTAAAAGACAAATCGAATGACACCTTATTTACTAAAATCGAATAATAAACAACCAAGTTATGACAATTCTTGCAAATCAATGTAATTTCCATACTACCACAATACATACCTAAAACATTGTTTACCAGCACATATGAGACGCTGCGTATCATTAATCAGCTGTTTACTGTCTACTTCATGTGAAAAATGAATCAGCTGTTAATTACTAATGTATTATTTACAAAATTATGATAGCAAATATTACATAACGACACAAAATAAATTTATAAAAGTTGCTCAAAGTGACAGCCTTGAACACGATTGCACAGTCTACAACGTTGTATTAAAGATCGACGAACTCGTTTAAAGACATTTACATCCTCCTGAATTCTTGCTACAGCTTCTGTAATTCTGCCAACCAAGTCCATTTCACTTTCAACTGGTGTGCTATATATCAGTTCATTCATGTGCCCCCACAGAAAAAAATCTAATGGTGTGAGATCAGGGGATCGGGCAGGCCAATGTACCGGTCCACCACGTCCCACCCACCTCCACTCAAATGTAACATTTAAGTAGTCCCGGATGAAGTTACCAAAATGAGCTGGAGCCCCGTCATGTTGAAACCACATATCATGCCTAATATGAAGTGGCACATTTTCTAGAAATTCAGGGAGAATGTTTCTAAGAAAGACAAGATACACAGTGAGACGGTTTGGGAAAAGCCAAAAGTCTCAAGCCAATTTAAAACATTTTAAATTCCCGCGATAAAGCCATGTAGATGGGAGACGAGGAGGAACGATGACGTCACGGCAACAGGTGTCGAACACTGCATGTTGGATCGTGTACAGTCGTTCTGTCTTGTTTCTTATTTTATTAAAATACTAAATTATTAAAATAAATTAATGTTCAGTAGAATCAACCGATTAATAATATCGAAGAATAAATTTAAAAGCAATTAAAATAAAAAAGTTATTCAAGTTTTTATAGGGGCTCAAAAACCTAAAATTTGGAAAAAACTTAAATTCAAAATTCAAAAAACGTAAATTCAAAATTCAAAAAACGTAGTCATAACTCAAAGGGGAACTAATAATAATCATAAATAAGAAATATGAATTAATAATAATTAACAGGTGAAAATGGACTTAGAAAGTCATTCTTGGGGAGTTTTTTGGAATTTTTAAGTTGAAGGGGGGATTATTTAAAAAATAATAATAAGTACTATTGAAGAGACCACAATAGGGCACAATAATATGTATTTAGAATCAAATTTGAAAATAAAATAAGGGAGATATAATAATTACAAAACGTAAAACTTCACAGCCCAAAAGCGGTTAAATTAAACGTTAAAGGGGTAAAGTAACATGGTAATTATAGATATCTAGTATGTAAAATTGTAAAACATCAAAGCAGAAGTAATAATATATAATGGGGGGGTTTTTATGAACATAAACTCATACGATGCAAACTTTAGGACTTCAAGGACACATAACTCAAAAACCAAACGAGTTATGGGAAAAGTACAAACATAGTTTTTCGTCGTAGTAGAAGAGGAACAAGGTTTCGTCAAAAGAATTTTGAGAAAGGACTTATCTCAAAATTTGGAAAGAAGAAAAATCGAATTTCGGGAAAAGGGCGATAACTCGCGAACGAAGCGCAGTAGAGCGATGAATCAAGTTCCACAAGACCCACAAGATGGATAGGAAGAAGAATCCGAAAGGAACTTTAAAATCGGTTCGAGCGTTCGAAAGTTATAGCGAGTTGAACGAAAAAACGAACGAAGTAGAGATTTTCATGCAAAAACATGAAAAGTGGCGTGCGCATCCTCAGCATGAATCCAAAGTTTAAAACATCATATTGCCAACTTGGATCACAGATAACGTTGAAGAAAAAATACAATAAATTATTAATTAAAAGGTGTTTTAATTAATAATAAAGGAAGAAAACTATTCATTAGTCAAAAAATATGACTAATAAAATATATAGTGTAAATATTTCAGACGAAAAGGGCCTGAAAACACATAATATATGGAAAATACCTTTTTCCCTAAAAGGGTGGAAAATTGGCTCCAGAAAAGTGGATTAATTCCCACTGACAGGGAGACCGTAATTTGTCGTTCGAAAGAAGGACACTTTTGATTTGGAATCGACGCGAATAGGACGTTTCTTCTGCAACCGACTCTGAGCTGAGAGGAAAATTCAACTGTCACTCTACTTAACTGGACTTAGAATAATTTCAACTTTAATCGATCTTCAAGGCAACTTAGAAGAATTCGAGACCAGCATTCAACTACATAGCAGCTTACAGACTCTGGATCGAAAACATCATATCAACATCATCCTAATTATACAACAAATTCCAAATCCAACTAGAACTTCTAATAAAGTGTGAAGGTATCTTATACTTAAGGAATAATTCGCAAATATTAACTTCATTTCAAATATAACGTCATTAGGGGAATTATTAAAAATTAAATTCATTTTTAAACCTCTGCTTTGGTGTTGAAAATAATTAATAATTTAAATACGACTTTTTCAGTACAGGAAAAACTGTTTGTGGTTCTGTCTGAAAAGTCAAGCGTTTTTATTTTGTTTAAGATATAGAAAATATTACATTGATAAATTTTGTCAAATAAATAAATAGTTGTGTTGTTGTTTAATCAAATTGTTTGGTGTTATTAAAAAAGTTTATAAAGTTAACATTTTTTCTGTGCAAAAGAGAAAGGAATACATAAATAATTCATTTCTAAATTTTGTTGTGTTTTCAATATATATCCATTCTGTATATGTTATTAACTTTGTTTAAACATAAATCTTATATATGTGCTCTGGTAATATAATTTGAAAATTTTAAAAGTTATCATCAGAACTTAAGAGCCGATTTCTCCCAAAAGGCACGACCTTGGAGAGAGAGAGTGTTAATCTTAAAAAAGAGTCAAATAATCGAGCATTGAGATAAAATTCAGGGAATTTTGCGTAAATTAAAAGTTAGTAAGTTTATGAGGACAAGCTCATACTTACTAGAGCCAAGAGTTGCAAAATCTTTGATTCAAAAAAGTAAAAGTGAGCATTTTGGCCTTGCCCGCGCTTGCTCTGAGAAGAAAGGTGGTTCGCCCAGTCGGTGGTGATCGTACAGCGAGTTTAAGAGTTCGTGATAAATAGTGTTCCAAAAAGGGAACAAAGAATCTTAAATTCGTGAAGGCAGAACAGAGTGGTTAGTGGTAAGTGTAGCGCAAAAAGAGGCGCGAGAACCCACGACCCCGCGAGAGCCGGAGCGCGGCAAGTGGCGCCCAATAGCGTGGAGCACAAAAAAGCAAAGTTTTGGAACAAATTTTCAAAATTTTGAATTTTTCAGTGTTTCATACGAACGAGAATATCTTAAGTTCTGATATAATTTATATGTACATGTGTGTTAGTAATAAGTTGTGCTGGTAATTACAACGACAAATATACTAAATTGCAAAAATAATAATAATTAAAAGTAGAGTCCAAATTAAACCGAAATTTAAATTTTTTAATTAATTAAATCAAGTGAATAAGTGAAGTGAAAATGGGACCAGCGAAAGATCCAGCAAAACAGGAAGGTTCAAAGGAACAGGAGACGGAAATGCAGAAAATGGTGAGGTACCTGAACCAAATGGAGGATAGAAGAAAGCAAGAGAGGGAACAGGACAAAGCGGAACAACAGAGAAAAGAAAAGGATAAGGAAGACGAGGACAAATTAAGAAGATTAGAAGAAAGAATCGAGAGAAACCAGGAGAAAGAAGAAATGGAAGCCAAATGGATCCAGATGCAGGAATTACGGAAACAGGAAAAAGAAGAGTTGGAGGCAAGAAGGAAGCAGGAGAGAGAAGAAATGGAAGCTAGATGGAAGCAGGAGAGAGAAGAGAGGATGAAGAGAGAGGAAGAAATGGAAACGAAACGCATCCAAAGGGAAGACGCCCGAAAACAAGAAATAGGGAAATATATGGAGGAAATAAAGGAATCTATAGACAGTAATATGGCCGAAAATACGAGACGAATAGAAAATTGTGAAGAAAAAGTGGAAGAGTGCGTAGGGGAAATTAAAAAAATGACGGACAGTTTAAAGGAACAGGGAAATTCAACTAAAGAAATTGGGGAGAAAGTTAAAAAGTTAGAAGTTAAAATTAGGGAAGTCGCCAAAATTAAAGAAACCGGTGGTAATGCGAAAAATATAATTTATTTAGATAGGGCAAATTTAGAATCAAAAACTATAGAATTTTGGGGAAATTCAAGAGATAATCCTGTGCAATTTTTAAAACAAATTGAGGAAGTATTTCAAGAAATAAATCCGGTTATGGAAGAAAGTGATAAATTAAAAGTTGTGGAGAAAAAACTGAAAGGAGCTGCCATGGAGTGGTGGGAAATAATCAAGCGAGATACAGAAGAATATAGCCGGTTTAAATTGCTATTTTTAGAACATTATTGGGGTTATCAAACGCAACAAGTAGTTAGGAATCAGATAGAAAACCATAGGTATAATCCAAATGGAAATATGAGTAGGGTAGATTATTTTTGTAAAATGGTACGAAAGGCCGAGTATTTGGAACCCAAAATTCCGGAAGAGTTCCTTATATACCAACTAATGAGGCATTTTGACCAAAAAGTTCAATTAGCGTGTATTGGTAGGGCTAGTGAGCATTTGGAGGACGCCATTAAGTTTTTGAGGACAATTGAAAACGTAGACGGGATGTCTAGAGAAGTTCGACGACCAGATAGTTTCGAAAGGAGGGACGGACAAAAAAGAGATCAAAATTTCAGGCAAAGGAATCAAGACTACTCAAAACCATCCCAAAACCCTAACCTTCGATCCTATGGTCAAACCCAAAATAAACCTCAACCACAGATACCTCAAAACCCTGGTCCTTCAAACCAAAAATTCCCACCCAAGGTCACAAAAAACTAAAATACGAGATCTCAAGGCAAAATTTTTAGCAGAAAAAGGAAAATACAAACGGAATTGGGATCGAGGATAAAACCAAATTAAGCAAACATAAAAGGGGGGATCTGAAAATAAATAAAATTAAATTGGGGATTATAAATACCGAAATTAAAAAAGATTTAATGGAGGAAAGAGATAATAAAATTCTAAATAGTGAAATTTACGAAAAATGTCCGGAAATAGGGATAGAAATTGAAAATATAAAAGTAAATATGTCCATTGACACCGGAGCTCAGATGTCCTGTGTTCAAGAGGATTTTTATAAAAATGTGCTAAAAAATAGGAACGATAAAATCTTGGAATTACCAGTTGTAAATACGGAAATGGTGACAGCGATAAAAAGCCAGCGACAGAAGATTAAATTACAAGCATTATTGGAGATTAGAATAAATGACCAATCAATAAAAGGGGTATTTATGGTGGTACCAAAGCTGGAGAGCAAAATGATAATGGGTTGTGATTTAATGTGCAAATATCGAAGTCGAATTAATATGGAAAAGGGTTTCCTACAACTGGTAAAAGAAAACGAATTTATTGTAGTAGATTTTCTTAAAGAAAATAAATTAAGATTGAGCAAAAACAAAGTGCAGAAAGAACATCAAGATGGCGGCGAAACCGACAAAATGGTAGCGTCGTCAGCTGCAAAAAATGGAGGCTCAAATTCGCACAAGCGAGCAAAAGGGGCTTGTGTGTTGGCTGTAAAAATGCCTACGGACCTAAAACAGAAAGCAATGGACGTGTCTAGACCGAGTAGTGACGAAACCGATGGTGGTCAAAAGCGAAGAAAGAAGTTAAGTGTAAACAATGAGTCGATAAGGAGGAAAAAGGCAAATTTTAATAAAGATGAGGGGCTATTTAAAGCGTGGGAGAAAGGTAACCAATTAATTAATAAAGAAGAAGGGCTGAAAGAAGCGGAGAATAAAGGAAATAAAGTGGGAGGAATAAATAATAATGGGCCAGAGGCCATAATCTACGAAAATAATAAAATAATAAATTACGACGAAAATTTGCAAAATAACTCCGAAAACGATTCAGAACTTACAAAAGACAAATTCGACGCAAGAGACGGGAGAGAATGGAGAGCTATAATCAAAATGGCGGATCCGGAGAGGCAAAATGGACGAAATTTTCTAAAGGAGAAACAAGGAGAAATGAGATACCGAAAGAAGAAAGTTAAGTTCAAAAATTCTACGAAGTGTAAAATGAAAGAAAGGAGGCCCGAAGGGAAAGTAAAATTTAGATGTGAAGGACTTAGGAGATATTAATAGAAAGTAAGAAATTTCATAAATAAAATGTATAAATTGTAGTGTTAAATAGTTGTAAAATGTAAAGTGTAGAAGCGATTATGATAAAAGGAAATAACGGATTGTCAGCTGATTAAGGGAATGTAGCCTAGGTCAGTAAATAACAGGATAAGGCTCCAATAAATTCCTAATTGAGTAAGGCAAAGAGCATAGCGGTAACACGTATCCGCTGTCGACACCTGAATAAACAAAGTGTAGATGAAGAGGGGAAGCGGTGAACCGGACGTCAATCAACCAATATTGACAGACAACTTGTCCAACAAATTAGCCGAGGGTGATAGGAATGAATGAAAGAATAAATGTGTACTGTTTTGTTTTTTATTAAAGGAAGATTTCCGAATAAAATAAATATTTTTTCTTTTTAACTGCAATTAGGATAGTAACCGTTGTAGTTACCAAGTATATTATATAAGTAAGGCATAGTTTTAGTTCAACCAAAGCAGATATTTGTAATCATATAAGACGAGTTATTCCTTATATAAATGTAATATGTTTTGTGTGTGATAATGTGTTTATTTACAGCAAAGACGTTTAGAAGAAACGGCTGTGATGGACAAAAATGTACGATTAAGCAAATTTGTATGTATACAGTAATAAATAACATGTGTTTTGAATATATAAATATTATACAATAATAAATTTAATGTGTTTTGAGTATATAAATATATGAAATGATGGAGATGTTTTTTAAATTTAAATATATGTGTTTATGTATATTGTTAGGTTATTATGTCAAATTTTATGATGATGATAAATGAAGATGAAATATAGAGATGAATTTGAATAAAATGTTGTAAAATATATATGAATATCAATGCAAAATAATACATTTTTGATATATATGTTAATAATGTAAAATGATAAAAGATTTAAAGAAGATAACCATTAATAAATAGTTAATATGATATGTGATATGTCGAAAAAGGGGTTTAATACAAAAATTTTAGTTTTTTAAAAAATGAAAAATAGGAATTTTTCATTTTTAACCGAAAATTTTAGTTCAAAGGGGGCATATTGAGACGGTTTGGGAAAAGCCAAAAGTCTCAAGCCAATTTAAAACATTTTAAATTCCCGCGATAAAGCCATGTAGATGGGAGACGAGGAGGAACGATGACGTCACGGCAACAGGTGTCGAACACTGCATGTTGGATCGTGTACAGTCGTTCTGTCTTGTTTCTTATTTTATTAAAATACTAAATTATTAAAATAAATTAATGTTCAGTAGAATCAACCGATTAATAATATCGAAGAATAAATTTAAAAGCAATTAAAACAAAAAAGTTATTCAAGTTTTTATAGGGGCTCAAAAACCTAAAATTTGGAAAAAACTTAAATTCAAAATTCAAAAAACGTAGTCATAACTCAAAGGGGAACTAATAATAATCATAAATAAGAAATATGAATTAATAATAATTAACAGGTGAAAATGGACTTAGAAAGTCATTCCTGGGGAGTTTTTTGGAATTTTTAAGTTGAAGGGGGGATTATTTAAAAAATAATAATAAGTACTATTGAAGAGACCACAATAGGGCACAATAATATGTATTTAGAATCAAATTTGAAAATAAAATAAGGGAGATATAATAATTACAAAACGTAAAACTTCACAGCCCAAAAGCGGTTAAATTAAACGTTAAAGGGGTAAAGTAACATGGTAATTATAGATATCTAGTATGTAAAATTGTAAAACATCAAAGCAGAAGTAATAATATATAATGGGGGGGTTTTTATGAACATAAACTCATACGATGCAAACTTTAGGACTTCAAGGACACATAACTCAAAAACCAAACGAGTTATGGGAAAAGTACAAACATAGTTTTTCGTCGTAGTATAAGAGGAACAAGGTTTCGTCAAAAGAATTTTGAGAAAGGACTTATCTCAAAATTTGGAAAGAAGAAAAATCGAATTTCGGGAAAAGGGCGATAACTCGCGAACGAAGCGCAGTAGAGCGATGAATCAAGTTCCACAAGACCCACAAGATGGATAGGAAGAAGAATCCGAAAGGAACTTTAAAATCGGTTCGAGCGTTCGAAAGTTATAGCGAGTTGAACGAAAAAACGAACGAAGTAGAGATTTTCATGCAAAAACATGAAAAGTGGCGTGCGCATCCTCAGCATGAATCCAAAGTTTAAAACATCATATTGCCAACTTGGATCACAGATAACGTTGAAGAAAAAATACAATAAATTATTAATTAAAAGGTGTTTTAATTAATAATAAAGGAAGAAAACTATTCATTAGTCAAAAAATATGACTAATAAAATATATAGTGTAAATATTTCAGACCAAAAGGGCCTGAAAACACATAATATATGGAAAATACCTTTTTCCCTAAAAGGGAGGAAAATTGGCTCCAGAAAAGTGGATTAATTCCCACTGACAGGGAGACCGTAATTTGTCGTTCGAAAGAAGGACACTTTTGATTTGGAATCGACACGAATAGGACGTTTCTTCTGCAACCGACTCTGAGCTGAGAGGAAAATTCAACTGTCACTCTACTTAACTGGACTTAGAATAATTTCAACTTTAATCGATCTTCAAGGCAACTTAGAAGAATTCGAGACCAGCATTCAACTACATAGCAGCTTACAGACTCTGGATCGAAAACATCATATCAACATCATCCTAATTATACAACAAATTCCAAATCCAACTAGAACTTCTAATAAAGTGTGAAGGTATCTTATACTTAAGGAATAATTCGCAAATATTAACTTCATTTCAAATATAACGTCATTAGGGGAATTATTAAAAATTAAATTCATTTTTAAACCTCAGCTTTGGTGTTGAAAATAATTAATAATTTAAATACGACTTTTTCAGTACAGGAAAAACTGTTTGTGGTTCTGTCTGAAAAGTCAAGCGTTTTTATTTTGTTTAAGATATAGAAAATATTACATTGATAAATTTTGTCAAATAAATAAATAGTTGTGTTGTTGTTTAATCAAATTGTTTGGTGTTATTAAAAAAGTTTATAAAGTTAACATTTTTTCTGTGCAAAAGAGAAAGGAATACATAAATAATTCATTTCTAAATTTTGTTGTGTTTTCAATATATATCCATTCTGTATATGTTATTAACTTTGTTTAAACATAAATCTTATATATGTGCTCTGGTAATATAATTTGAAAATTTTAAAAGTTATCATCAGAACTTAAGAGCCGATTTCTCCCAAAAGGCACGACCTTGGAGAGAGAGAGTGTTAATCTTAAAAAAGAGTCAAATAATCGAGCATTGAGATAAAATTCAGGGAATTTTGCGTAAATTAAAAGTTAGTAAGTTTATGAGGACAAGCTCATACTTACTAGAGCCAAGAGTTGCAAAATCTTTGATTCAAAAAAGTAAAAGTGAGCATTTTGGCCTTGCCCGCGCTTGCTCTGAGAAGAAAGGTGGTTCGCCCAGTCGGTGGTGATCGTACAGCGAGTTTAAGAGTTCGTGATAAATAGTGTTCCAAAAAGGGAACAAAGAATCTTAAATTCGTGAAGGCAGAACAGAGTGGTTAGTGGTAAGTGTAGCGCAAAAAGAGGTGCGAGAACCCACGACCTCGAGAGCCGGAGCGCGGCAACAGGGGCGTTAAGTCTATTAGGCAAAATGTAGGGTCCTATTAGACGATCTCCAATAATACCTGCCCAAACATTAATTGCAAACCTTTCTTGATGATACCCTGTAATAATAGTTGCATTTGGATTTTCTGCAGCCCAAACATGTGATGTGCGATGATTGAAGATCCCCTCTCTGGAGAAACTTGCTTCATCTGTAAATAAAACCTTCTCCAGAAAACTTGGGTCCTCAATATCGTTACGTAAAATCCAGCGAGAAAACTCCATGCGCCTAGGATAGTCTTGTGCATTTAGAGCCTGAACTTTTTGTAGTTTGTAGGGATGAAGCCCTTCACCATTTAAAACTCTCTACGCTGTACTTTTACTACAGCCTAATTCGCGGCCTACTACTCTAATGCTCGTTGATGGGTTTCCTTCAAATAACTCCAACACTTTTTCTTCAAGCTGGACATTACGAACTAGTCTGTCACGACCCGTATCAACCATGTTACACTTAAATGTCCCAGTTTCCTTCAACCTGTTGTGAACAGCAGTAAAAGTCTTGAAATTTGGATGCTGTCTGTTTGGAAACATTTCACAGTACAATCTTCGAGCTTGTATTGGATTGCCATGAGCCATACCATAAAAGTAATGCATATTACAGTATTCCTCAAATGTATAGTTATTCATGTTTTTTAACTTTTTATTAGCAGCTACTTAATAAAAAAAAACAACACTACTGTATTAACACAAATTGTTGACACCCAACAGCTAATGTTTACTTTTCTTTCTATCAACAATGCTTTACTAATAAACAGCTGATTCATTTTTAACATGAAGTGGACAGCAAACAGCTGATTAATGATACGCAGCGCCTTATATGTGCTGTTAAACAATGTTTTAGGTATGTATTGTGGTAGTATGGAAATTACATTGATTTGCAAGAATTGTCATAACTTGGTTGTTTATTATTCGATTTTAGTAAATAAGGTGTCATTCGATTTGTCTTTTAATTGTGCATTTTTTACCTATCTTAATAATTTTTTATAGCTATAACGGTTTTCGTGTAATTTAAACGGCCGCCATTTTGAAATGGATTTAGTTCCAGCAACGAAATTTCATACACTTATTCTACCTCTTAAGGTACATATTTATACCAAATTTTAAGTTTCTATCTTAAATAAATCTTGAGTAATAAAATCCTTTGTAAAAAACACATACAGACCGACAGACGGAAAACTAGTCACCGGAGATCCACGTTTATATTGTGAAATCTGTTTGTCTCGACCTAAAGAACATTTTTTTATGAAATGTTCCAGAGAGTTCTGGGACTTCCTGTATAATCCACAAACTGATTATTCTGCGAACAAAACATTGAATATTGGCTCTCAGGTGGTTTGTACATTTTGCAAAGCCAAGAAATGAAAGGATGAATTTCCTGGAATGTGTTGCAGTAATGGAAAAACACAGCTTCCCCCGATCCCACAATATCCTGAACCCTTGCACAGTCTCCTTAACCATCAGCACCCAGAATCAGAACACTTCCTGTCTAATACACGTAAATATAATAGTTGTTTTCAAATGACATCTTTTGGTGCAAAGGAAGTAAAAGAAGGCAATTTCATCCCAACTTTTAAAGTGCAAGGGCAGGTATACCATCGAATCGGGAGCTTATTACCATCATCTGAACAGCAGCCTCAATTTCTACAAATTTACTTTGTTGGAGATGAAGACATAGAAAAAAACATCCGATGTGGCATCTTCATAAGAAATAACAGTGTATGTTTTGAAATGGTTTGATGTTAGCCATGCAAAAATGCATAACTTTTGTGTTTTTTCAAAGATGAAAACACAATTGAAAGTCAGTATATAAAAACGATAAGTCGATTTTATCGTAGGACAGGTGTTTGGAAAAACCAAATTGAAAGGGAAATCAACTGGAGATTGACTACAATCATTATAATTCTGTGTTTATTTGGTATTTTTAATGAATCCTATATGTTTTATTTAAATTATAACAATTTTGAGATTAATACAGATGTTTTGCTTCACACAACCGTTTCATTTCATTCACTATTTGTGTATGTTACACATATTTATAAGCAGAAATTAGTGACAAGTATTTTAACCACCCTGGAAGAAAAGTTCGATTGTTTTGAAGAAAAAATGTTGAATGGAAAAGCAACGTTTGGAAATTGGCTGAAAAGAGAACATTGCTCATAATGAATTGGTTTTTTATTTAATACTATTTACAGATATTGCCCATATATTTCAGACAAATTTTTACTCTTTTGATGTGAAACATAGAAAACTGCTTTTCCCTATTTGGTATCCTTTCTCTATTGAACACCCGATATATTTCTTCACTTTGATTATTCAAATTGGAATTTACACTATACATATAAATGTACATGTCATGAGTGTTGGACTGTGTGGAGGCAGTGCCAACCTGTATGGTGCCATGACAGATATAATCAGTAATGTCTTACAGATGTAAATATAAATAATACTGGAAACTACTTTATCAAGTAATTGCCACACGTTAGTGCGACAATTTTAAATATATTAAAAAAGATGTTTTTCTTTTAATTTGTCTTTGAAACATAAGGAAGTTAAGAATTTGCTCAGCTAAGGGCGCCAGGAAGATTAAAGCTTACCAATTTTGAATAAAAAATTTTTTTAATCAAATGATCTCTGGGTCGTGATTATTTTTTAACTGTACTTTGCAGTGGTTATTTGGTAAATGAGAAATCCTTTTTTAGTTTTCTGAAACTGAACATTTTTTATTAATGACATTAAAATTTTAAGTTTATACAAATTTATCCTTAATAACTATCTTAATATTGAAAATTCTAACTTTCATCAATTTGTTTGTGTCTTTAAGAGACTTGAAATTTTTAAAGAAAGACTCTACTTTTTAACCCTTAAAAGCGCTATGTAAAAATACTATAGTACGCTCATTTACTGTAAAAAAATAAAAATAATATTTTCTCAATGTTTTTTTTAGATTTAGGTAGTTTTAGTCAAGTAGACAACAGAAATGTTATAAATTTTCATTTAAATAATATGGTAAGCCTACCATAGGCATACCAATAACCATAGGCCTACGTCTTGGAACTAACCCTACTTCTTGATTTTCTTCATTTTTACTAGGACTATCAACTTCACTTTCACTAATATTGTGTAAAATTACATTTTCAGCCTCTTCTTGTTCTAGGTTATGAAAGTCAACCGCTCTAGAAAACTATGCGTTTATAAGTCCATTTACAAATTCGTCAAAATCAGGATCGTCAGGATGAACCATTACAGTGTATATCAAATATACACAGTCGATAAGAAAAAGACAAAACTAACAAAATATTTATATTTATTTACTGCCAAAACTCGACATAAATAAACACACAACACCCAACACACTCAACAGACGTCGACAACAAATGCTGTACCATTTATATATATAAAAAATTTATTATCAATAGTAGTTGTATTGTCCACTGTCAATACTTCACTGGGGTACAAGGTTTTATCAGTGGAGTCTAATTATAGGAACTATTGCTAATAAAAACAATGTCTAAAATTTAGTACAATTTATTAAAATTTCTCACTTTGAAAAGACAGTTATTCAAAATACACCACCGACACGTAAAAATAAAAATAAAAGAAACACAGGTTTAAGGGATCTTCGAAGAATTGAGAACTTGTACGTGTTCACGTGGACCCTGTGTAAAATAAAATAAAATAATATAATTCTTTTACGATTTATACCTGAAATTATAATAATCAACAATAAAACAGAAAAGTAAAATGATTATCGTATTCAACCTACTTCAAAACTAATGAAGGTCCACACAAAGCAGGAGGAGGCTTCCGTCCAGCATGACATCGGTCGATATAAAAACCCCAAAGAAAACGCGTTACCTACCCCCACCTCGGGGGATCCCCCAAACATCTTATTGAACTAGGTCAAATCCGTCACTTTACTTTAGCGTAATAAACAAACGAAAATAAATTTATTTTAAAATTATTGAAGTTAAAGGCCCACATGCTACAATGCAAGCGAGAGTGAAAACACGAAAACAGCTGACCGTAGTAGCCCGCGTTTATAGGCACAAAAAGCAGCACAGGAGGAAACGAATACTACTTTGTTGCTAGGCAACCAATAACGATAACAAAATATTTCTAAATAGTCGCCATATTGGTTTAGAGGGTCCAAATAGACAAAAGCGACATTACTATGCACTCTATCGGATATTTTACGATCTACAGTGCAGTAATGGCAGACGATTGAGCGATCACGCTTATAGGCGCTAGCCGTGTAGTGGCAGTGGGCAATGCCGCGTCTGTAGGCGCTAGCCGCGCGGTAAGGGTTAAATCAGCTGCTATATGAGCAACTTAAATCTCATTATTAAAGTTATTTGGATTAATCCATTTAAATTGAATTTTAAATTTTATGGAATATATCTAAAAAAAAAATCTTATTATTCAAAGATACACAACTTATTTTTATATTTATAGAGAAAAAATTTTAACTTAAATTTATAACATAATTATCTTAGTATTGTTTTTTTATACATGTTACCACGTTGTTGCATACGTTCCAAATTTTTCTTAGAAAATGATGTCCACAGTTGGATGAAGGAAGATCCGCCATTTTCTCATGATGAACTAGAGCTGGTTGTCTTTGTTTTAAGTTCACGATTTACAAGTTGTCTCGTGCATTTCTTCCTTTTTCATAAAACAAGGTTGTTTAATAATAACTAACCGTCTCTTTACAAGAAACACCCTTTTGATAAAAGATCATACAACAAAAGAATGCAGACCGTGTCATCACTGAACTAACCGTTTTATCTTTATCAAATTATTGTTCACGTTAGCAATGTTCAATAATTGTCCACGACACGGCACTTTGTCTTTAAACATGTATACTTTAAATAACCAGTTCACTTTCTTTACATGATTATACAGCGTCTTTTATATAAATCACATTGTTCTATTCAACTTTATATCACTAAATACATGTCTAACCTTTATAAAAACTGTCTATGAACTGTAGGTTTAACCCTTTTAGTGCTTCCGATTTTTCGGACGTTGCAAAACCTTGTTAAAACTGCCATCATCCGAAAAATCGGACGTTCACTTTTTATGCATAAACTGCCAGCGTCCGATTTTTCGGACGTTTGGAAATAATTTTTTTTCAAATACATAACAAAAAGTAACCCTACATCTACTATCTAGAATGCTTCTAAATTCCTACATCCTTTATAAAATCAACACTGAACAACCTGTAACTCACTTAGAATACCTGGTGGCTATTGTAAATGATTTAGGAGACCAGTACCTCCAACTGCAGGAGACAGCCAACACTCCAAGACCTAGTCCGAGTACCCGACGTAGTGTAAATGGTGATAATGACCAGTTTTTTGAAAAAATTGGTGACAAAAAGGAAAGGAACTGTTGTGTTTGCAGTTCTGCAAGCACAAAGTCTGGAGGGAAGAGAAAAAAATCTTCATATATGTGCGTGAAATGCAAAAGAGGGATACACACCAAATGTTTCCTTTAGCATTTTTGCTAAGTTACGTTTGGTGTCAACTTGTAAATAGTTTTGTAAAAAGTTAAATGAACAATAAATTAGTTAATGTGTTGTAAATAGTACAAATTATTAACTAGTAACTAGATCGTAGCCAGGAAACTGTTTTTGAGTGACTATTAGTATTTATTTCCATCACTATGGGAACTCGTCAAGTCAAGCCTGATTTTTTATGGTGAGTAGACTTTTTTATTTATTATACATTTTTATTATAAATATTATAGGTATTGACTTGAAATTTTATGTGTACGTACAAAACTAAATATACTAACGAGATTTGTAATTAATTTTAGCCCAAAAGGTAATGGATGCTAGTCAAATCAAAGTCAAACTCAAAAAATAAAAAAAAATAAAATAAAAAAATTTTTGAATTCCATTTATAAAAATTTTCAAATTAATTTTGTTGCGATTTCGTGATTGCAAAGTATTCTATAAAGAATAAGATACAAAAAAAAAAAAAAAATCAAATGTCTAGGTGGAAAAATAAACGTATAACAAAGATTTTACAAAAGTAGTGCAAATTGAGGAAAAACGGCCTGGCACTTTTGGGACAGACCTCGCCGCGCGAGCCTGGCACTTTTAGAACGGAACTCGACGCGGCCGCCTGGCACTAAAAGGGTTAAAACTGACTTTCGAAATACTTTTGATTTAGTTTTCATTTCTTAACTTCATCAAAAAAGTTTCTTTTACGAATCACATTGTTCTGATTAAACTTACATCACAAAAGTCCATGTCCGACTCTCGCAAGTGGTTTTCTAACCAGGGGTTCACATACGTCTTTTCATGGAACATAGTCTCTACACCATTTCGCTTGACAACAGGCATCGTCTACTTCACAGAAATAAAATCTCACTCCAATACTTACTCTATCTTAAAACTAAACATTATTTGTTTCAAATATATATTTTTGGAAATCTATTTAAATTTTTCTTTCCCTTATTTTAAACGTTATTTACAGACGTCAACTTGACTTGCGTCGTCTTTCTTTCAAACCTGTACCATTCATAGGGGAAATTTAACTTCTTTAAAATTTAGCAGTATTTGAGTTAACCATTTACAAAAAACTAACACATAACATTAGTTCTCAAATTGTTCACCATCCATTTCATCGTGATAATCTTGTGTTCCTTTCTTTGCAAAAAATACAAGTTTCCCATTTTGAACAAAACCTTTCTCACCTCCAGCATGGACAATAACAAAACGTGGTCCCCTCTCTGTAGGTTCCTTTAAACCTGTAGTGAGTCCAGCCAAAAAAGCATCCATCGGTGTATTTATATTTGTATCCTTCCATATTTTACTTACAGTTTGGCCAGTGTTTACCTACGTTTCATCAATAAAAACAATGGGTTTGCTTTCTTTTCTACACCGTTTTATTTCCCTTAGATAAGAATGCCGCCATATAATGATGTCATTTCTCTCGAAGGGCCTTTTTATTTCTTTTTTCAAAGCAAAATCCGTTTTCTTTGAAGTTTCCAGAACGTAGTTCTCTTAAAGTTTGGAAGCGTCTCATCCTTGTTGACCTTGGCCAAAACAGCTGTCAGTGTAGGTGGGATGTTTTCTGAAAAGAAAGAATGTACAATTTTTCTAATCGCTGTAACGTCAAATCCGTCGTACTTCAGTCGTCTGCTGGTCTTATATTCCACTTTCTGCCGAATTTTCCGAGGTGTAATAACATTTCCCGTACTCCCTTCTTTTTTCATCCTATATATCGAAGATTCACTGGTTCCGGTAGCCTGTTTAGTTTTATTCACTAGGAATCGTACACTTTCGTTTTGGTAACAGTTCTTAAAGTAATCATACACTTTTAATACTGTTTTCCTATCTCCACTTTTGATAGGTTTACCTTTCTTGCGTGAGTCCATTGTCGTAACTTAAAGCAAAACGTAAATAAAAAATCTTTGTTTACTATGTACAAAACACACTAGAACAAAATGATATAAATAAAACCCATTTTACTCAACTCATCCCAATGCACTTCAAAATATGGGCAAGCAGGGCAGGCCTAACTGTAAAACTTCACAGTACTACTTTACACTACACTGAACAAATAAACACTGTAATGAAATGCACTAAATTCACTACTATTTGAACAGTGATATGACTACGTTCACTATCCTTCAGAAACTGACGATATGTTTGTTTGTGTGTGAGGGGTGGTACTGGGGAGATAAGGAATGGCCAGAGGTAGCTGACCCCAGCATGAGTCACCGCCAGTCAGGACAACATCCGTCTACGTGTTTGTCTGTTATTCCTTGAAAATGTGTTCGTTATACAGTATTTATTCAGTAAAATGTGAAGGATGAATACAATACTTAAACTGCATGACCAAATTGCTAGTTGTTTTAAATTTCGTTTATAACATAACAATTACAAGTTAAATATATTTTAAACTATTTATTGTCACTCTTATATTCTAATGATTTAGTTCATATCCAAAGGAAAAAAACAGAAAGTTCCCAGCTACTTAGTAGCTATTTTAGTAGTTTACAGACAACATCAGAGTATTAGTGGTGTTGTACTATCATGACCTAATTTCTGATATAGTATTAATAATTATTTGAAGAGTATATTATTTTATTTTAGAGAATATAAAATAAATTTCAGAAATTTGTTTAACAATTCGTTAGAATTGAAATAGTACCGCTCAACAATACAGCAATAAACGTTACAATAAAAGTAATGTAATGTCAGTTTTTGGTAGTTTAAACTTCATAATAAGGTTTAATTAAACATGAGGTACGTTACTGTAATTAATTAAGAAATGTTGATCTTGAACTAAACACTGAGACAGGGATATTCCTACTCAGTGTGGTAGTGAATAGGAGCCGATGTAGTTAGGTCAGGTAGTAGAGCGGCAAGCCTCCATAAGGCCCATGCTATCAACTAAACTGTGAACGGACAGTAGGCAACAATGTGAGGAAGTTCTAACGTCCAATGAGTATAAGAGAAAAAACAAGGTGATATAAGAATATTGTTCGAAGAAAAAAAAAATTATATACAGTATTTAATATTGTCGTTTTCGTTCGTAGGGTCACAGGATTAAATGCTGCTTAGATTTACCTTAAATTATAATTATAAATTTTTGAAATTTGAAAGGGAGAGAAATTGAAAAAAATTTGAGGAAACTTAATTTAAATAAAAACATAAAATAGATTTAACAGATATTACGCGGAGTGCTGGGGATATGGTTATGTATTGTTCTGTGTATAAGGGCATCACGTTTTTTGTTTTTTCATTTTTTGTGTACATCGATAATTTAAATAATGATATTTCGTTTTCCCCCAAATTAACTGTTTTCGTTTTGAAGTTGATGACGGTGTCATTTTATGCTCGGAAATCGTTTCCTACCAATAAGTCGCTAGTTAAATTTTCAACTAAATATACTTTTATTTTGTATAGCAAATTTCTTCCTCAACTTCATTTGTCTGAATGACAGAAACTGACGCACTGAACACATTTATTGATTAAAGTATTGACAATAATATGGACCGTGTAGGGTAAGGCAATATTGATGGTGATATTGAATAGGAGGATCAATATTATTGACAATGCTGATATTGACAATAATAATGATTGTGTAAGGCCCGCTACAGAGTATTCTCAACAATATGGCCTATTAGATAAAACGATGGTCGGAAAAAAGGCACATAGGCCTACAGAGGAGGGACAAATTATTAGACTAAGCTAATTTTTTCAGCATATAGGGGAGAGCGGGGCAGCCCCATACACTTAAGCGAGATTTCGCATTGCTCCTTTAATGTGGGGCTTATAAGAACAAAAATAACATTAAAAGTTACTTTGGTTTTCTGGCTACCAATTTGTTAGATAACTTCCTGGGTATTCTTACAATTTTTATTGCAGTAAATTTTAAGAAAATGTATTGCACTGTACGGAATTGCCTTGGTGGTTGGGGTAATTCCGTACAGTGAGTGGGGCATCACCGTACCACAACATATTTAGGCCTAAGGGTAGAAATTAAGCAACATAGCTTTGCACAAAAAGCCTTTTAATAAACTAATACCATATACCTTTTATATTTACCTCGGTACTTGTCAGTTTAGAGTATAAAATATACTTCAATTTATTAGTACAATGTATAAAATATAATTAAATGTGTTAGTACAATGTATAAAATGTAATAAAAAACTTAGTCCAAAGTTACCTTATTTACAGATTCGAAGTAGTTGAAATGTTTATTCTCTACTACCAATATTGGTACAAAAATCACAAATAAAGTTTTCTGCAGATTCTGCAGCGCTGCAGGCAGCGTGCACCCAACCGGAACAATAGCAGCAGCAGAATCAGAGTTCTTTATCTTTCCCGAACTCTCCACACATGAGGCATAAATCGTTAGAGGCGAGTGCATCTCTTCTGGAACCAAGGTGAGGAAATTAGCTTGGGTCGACGTCATCTAGCTCATCATCGTCGCAAAGCTGAACGTTTTTGGGGTCATCTTCTTTTGACGATGAACTGAAAGTAATCTTCCTTCGGCATTGTTTTTTTTCTGGTTAGGATTGGAGCGCCAGTTTTACACTTTTCTGGATGGGCTTAGGACCTTTGCCCGGTAGTTTTACACCCGTAGGGCCAACCACCTAAGAATTAGTTTTCCTCATTCTCGAATTACCTTTTATACCCAATTTTCTTTTCTTTTCTTGTCTTCATTAGGCGGTCCTTTTCCTTCTTTCGTTTGTTTGATTTTACTTCTTAGTTCTTGAATCTTTAACTTCAATGCCTTCACTTCGGCCCCTTCTTCTAACTTTTTTTTATTCGGTATTAGGGTAAAAATTATTGAATGCTGCTGTCTTGAAGAGACATTTTTTGTACTGGAACCCGGAGTAGGGCAGAGAGCTTTGAATGTTGTCAACTAAGTTCTTGGAGAAGGAGCACTATCCATAGAAGACCGACTGGTAGACGGTAGGCCTAGACTGGAACTCGGCAAAGCTGGATTTAGGTTTCCTTCCATGTTGTTTTGAATCTAAGCTGGGTCACTGGCATTGTGCATGGGAACATCCTGTTCTCTTGGGAATACCTCATCATCAGCAATATCTTTGTCCTCTATTATAGGTAAACCCTGTTCCACCGTGGTTCACACAGCAAAATACCCTTCATTGAATTTTTGTGTATCAAGAGGGTATATTCCTGCCGCTGCAAAACCACTCACACCTTTTTCGATGTTGGCTACTCGGACATACGCATTGTTAAAAATGGCAGCAATGTCATATGGAGTTATTTTCTCATGTGGGTGTGAACTCGGGAAGTTGTCACACTCCTTGTTGAATGCTGCTTTTAGGCTACTAAAAAATGTTATGTCCAGGGGCTGCAGCTGATGGGAAGAGTGAGGTGGAAGTGTGACCACAACAATCCCATTGTCTTTGCAAACATTATATGATTGTAGTGTAGTGTGCGAGCTGTGATTATCCATCACCAAGAGAACCGGCTTCTCTTTACTTGGTTTTGCATGTGAAACAAAATGATGCAACCATGTTACAAATAAATCTTCGCTTATCCAACCGTTGGCACTGCAATGATATATAGCATTAGCTGGTCCACCCTTGACCAAATTGGGACTTATTCGCTTTCTTGGGAATATAAACATCGGTGGAATGTACTCCCCACTGGCACTCATTGCACAGGCTATGGTGATATTTTTACCTCATTCCCAACTGGTTGCAGCTCCAACTTGTTTTACCCCTTTGAGGCCCAGTATTTCCCCCCCCGGTTTCTGAACCGTTGATATCCCGGTTTCATCAAAGTTATATATCTGGGATGCCTGAAATTTATGTTTGTCCATTTCAGTCTCTAAATTAGAGAAGAACAGATCTACCTCTTCTTTGTTGAAGGAAGTAATTCTGCTTATACTGGTAGCTTGAGATTTCCTTATGCTAATTCATGGATTTCTGGCCAAAAATCCGCACAACCAATCTTGACCTGCCAATCTTGATGCCTTGTTGAACCTATGCAGGATTTGATTTTGTTCTGCATACTCGTATACCAATCGGCGTAGCTCGACCGATGAGATGCTATAGAACATTTTCGCCATAAGTAAAACTTGATCGGCAATTTCGGCTTCCTGGTCTTAATAGAATGTTGGTCTTATTCCTGCAGTCGACTTCTTGGAGTTACCATTCTTTAGCCGATCACTTAGCGTCATAACTGGGATGTCGTAAGCTCTTGCTGCCTGCCTTAATTTTTTCACGTTGTTTATTACGTCATTTATAGCGCATTGCATCGCCTCTTCACTCCACTGGCATCTTTCAGATTTTCTTTTATAGTTACGAACCATCTGAAAAGAGAGAAATTTGCTAATTATATGTATTACCAAAAAAAAAAAAAAAATCATATTTATATGTTACCATAAAAGCCCATTTGGGGCAGTTCCGTACACTCACGGAGCAGTCCCGTACACTTGTGTACGGCTTCGCCCCGACTGCGACCACATGAAATTTTTTTAACATAACCTAAAATCTAAAGCATGAACCAATCACAAACTGATAGTAAAACATAGCTAAAGAAACGAGGAATGTTATGGTATAATAGTAACTATCTAATATGTAAAGGTTTTCCACCTACCTCTTATTTTGTGAAGTTTGGAAGTTATAAGAAAACATTCAATAACAACACTTTCTACCTCTTATTTTGTGAAGTTTGGAAGTTATAAGAAAACATTCAATAACAACACTTTTTGTAACAAAAACCAGTGTGGTGGTGGCACGGCAACCAACTCCTTTCAGCGAGCTTTCGTTGTTAGTTCAAGTTGGTAGGTTTCGGCACTGTCCGGCCCTCTCTACCCCCATCCTGGGCCCGGTAACCAAGGTGTACGGCTGTACCCCGCTGTAGGGTTTGCCCCGCTGTCCCATACATCTGTAAAACTTGATATGGTTTTAGTACTTGGTATGCATTCCCTTATTCTTAATTAGCATTTTAAGTCTGTTCAACATACTAGTAATTAGGTTTGAGCAGTTATTTTGAATTTCTTCATTGTGATGCCAAACTTGAATAAGAGTTTCTATAAGCTGAACTTTTGTTGTTATGTTGGTTTTGCGCATTTCTTGTTTCACAATCGCCCACAAGTTCTCAATTGGGTTCATGTCAGGACTGTTTCCAGGCCATGGCAGAACACTTAGCTCCTCTTTTTTTTTTTAAACTCTTTGATAACCTTGCTATTATGACAAGGAGCTCTGTCTTGCATAAAGATGAATTCTCCATCCATGAACTATTCTTTAACTTGAGGCAACAGTTTTTTCTTTAAAACTTGCAGGTACTTGTCAGATTTCATGTTACCCTCAACAATATAAAGCCTTCCAGGTCCTTTGAAAGATATTATACTCCACATCATTACTTGTGTGGGGTGTTTTACTGTTTGCCTCACACAGTCAGCATTGAACTCTTCACCTGACCATCTTTTTACATACATACTGAGAGGTCTTGCTAGAAACTTGAAAAATGGATTCATTCAAAAAGCAGACCTATAAAAACAAGAAAAGCTATAATTTGTACAGTATGCAGGCCAAGTAGCTGTAGGACTAGCAGTAATAGGCCTAGCATTGGTACATACAATATTATTACGGTTTTATGACTGAACAGGGTAGACCTAGGTAAAGACTCACAACAGTAGGTTACAGTAACACAAGTGACATACTGTTGTGTGTGTGTTGTGACTTGAAAGGTTATTTAAGGCCTTTTGCACACTCCAGACGCTTTTTAGCCATAGGAAGGTTTTTTTCCCTAGGCCTGCATGCCATGAGTCCTTTGCTATTAAGTGTTCTCCTAATTGTCCTTGTGGAAACTGTGACCCCATAATCTTTCAAATCTTCAGCTAGCTGTTTCTTAGTCTTCCTTCTATCAGTAAGAACAATTTTCTTAACCCTTTGAGGACCAAGCAGTGTTAAAATTTGAAAAAAAACAATATTTTTGTTATTAACTAAGGTTGTTTAAGGAAAATAAATTTGTTTTGAATTTTTTTCTTATTTACATAATATATACTTTTCATACATGGTACTTTTAAGTACCGTCAGCCCTCTATGGCATGATCATAGTTTTTCCACCTGGTACTTAAAAGTACCGTCAGACCTCAATGGCATTATTATACCTTGTGGATTATTGTAATAATAAAAATAGAACATTTTACTAAGATAATATTTAATTACGGGTCATCAAAATTGCATGAATGTCTTACAAATATGAAAATAAGTAAAATTCTAAAAGTGAAATTAAATTAAATTAATCATTGGAAGAGTCTTTCCCTGGTCATGTTACTCTAGCAATACTTCATGAAACTCTGCAAAACAGTTTTTTTTTTCTTCATTCAAACAAAGAAACACTTTGCAGTGGTTGCACTTGCTGTAAGGGCGAGATTGAACTTTCCGTTTAGCGCAGACCTCACATCTTCCCTTCTTTTGGTCAAATGTCACCCAGTGGATCCCTTTGTTGGTTAACCTTATATCTCTAGGCACTGAAAAATCACCTGATTTCCTCCGCTTCGAAATAGAACTTTATGAGGCACTTTTGTTCAAATCGAGAGACCTCTTTCTCTGTTTTGGATTTTGCATAGCAATTAGTCCATTTGCTAACATTCTTCTAAAATTTAGAACTGGCATCTTTTCATTTAGCTGACAATTTACGACATAGGCATTGACAAAGGCAATGTCTAATATACCCCAGAATAGCCTATGCCACCACTTTTTAGATTTTCTGTCGACATTGTATAGGGCTCTGTATCGATCAGCTAGGTCTACCCCTCCCATGTACTTATTATAATCTTTAACTACGGGAGGGCAACTCACTGTAATTTTCTATCCATCTTTTTGGGTTCCAAAGACAGTACTCTGTTCTGTTCCATGGTAGTTTGATACTAACAAGACAGATTCATTGTCCTCCCACTTGAAAACACCTATATCAGTATGCGAATAGCGATGATCCCACTGTCCTCTCTCAATACGAGAGTTCATGATTTTGGGGATACCTGCCCTGTCGTTACGAATCGTCGCACAAGCTAAGATGTTCTCATTTTTTAACCTTATCATCAAAGGAATAGAAGCAAAATAATTGTCAAACACCACAATTCGATTCGTTCCCCATAATTCTCTTGTTAATGATAGAACCACTCTCTCGCCCAAACGGCCCAAACCACATCCACGATATTCTGCCTCAATGGCTTCATTTTTACCTTGATAAACTTCAAATTTCAAAGTAAAACCTAGCTGGTCACCAAGGCACCAAAGTTTGTATCCCCTTTTGATTGGTTTCATGGGATTATATTGTTTTAAAGTACTGCGACCTTTGAAAACAATCATAGATTCGTCTACGCTAACCTCTCTCGTCCCTTTATAAACTTCCTTGAACTTGTTGTTCAGCTACAAGTGTTAATTTGTCACGATTATCTTTAGAAATTTTACTATTATCGTTCACATGAAGATATGCTAAAATTTCTATAAAACGCCCTCTTGTCATGGCTCCTGCAACTGGCTTGACATGTAAGTCATCAGAAGTAGACCAGTAATGTTTGATGGAGGGTAACTGGTGATAACCCATGAGAAAATTTATGCCAATAAACACTAAGAGTTCACTTTTTTTAAAATTTAGTGTTTTGCCATTTTGAGTCGCAAATAGGTTTGACTGATAAGTTATGTGGCTTACCAATTCCTGGTCAACAAGCTCAAGAAATACATCAGTGGGCGTATTGCTTTGTTCAAAGTGTCCTTCCATTAGACCTGAAAAAAAAGCATTAGACAGTCAGAGCTTTGTTGAAAAGTATGTATAACTAACTCTTGGCCTCGAGTTAGCTAACAAAGGTGCTGAAAAGTATTATAAAAGTGATTGATAACATGAAAATTGTTAAAAGTTAAGATTTTGCTAGTACATATAAAAATAACTATATGAATGAAAATTGTTGCCCAGCTTGGTATGGTTTGTTCTTCAAAAATGATCTTGCAGGATCCATGAGCTAATAATAAGTTAAATGTTACATAAATATAAAACTAAATACAGTATTATTTTTTCATGCTTACCTTCACTTATGTCATAGAGTGGAACTGTTGTTGTCATATCTTTCTTCTTCCATTTATAATCCGGGACGTCTTTTTTTTCTTCTTAGTGGAGTCTTTTTTTTTCTCAAACCTGTCTTGATTCTCATCATGCCAGGCCAGGTACGTCGTGCCTCGCACGGTGATGCATATACACTATCATGTTGTCGCTAATATCTGCACGTTCATGCCTGCACGTCGTGCTAGGCATGGTAGTGTGTAGTCCGTTTTACAGTCAACATAAGCAGAATCCTTCACTCTAGCCTTTTTTATTACATTTCTTTTGTAATCAGAAGTGTTAAGTACGCCTTTCTTTCTTTTATGATATAACATTTCTGTAGGAGAATCTTGCATAACATCTTGTAAAGGTATATCAGAATCCTCAACTTCCATTTTCAAAAATCATAACCTCAACAACAAAATAACAACAAACACCCCACTCTGTCAGCTGTAGAGAAACTCTCAGCTGTTTAGTGCAGAAACCCCTGTTGTGTTGTTTCTGTTACAAATGCAATTTCATGGGCATTGGAATATCGCATATAAACAACGTGGACTCGTGTTGTTCTTGCATAAAATGATGTATTTACATGCATAGGATTCGAAATCACTTAAAAGTGAAAATGGCCAAAAATGTGACTTATGTTGTTTCTGAAATAAGTTATTCATATGTAATCGTGTCAGTCGACAATAAGTAGAACAAATTCGTATAAATACACAATTTCTAAATCTAACACAAATATGTATAGTAGTGTCTATATTTATAATAAGTGCAAACAGAATTTAGCATACCTAAATATTAAAACGAAGTTAGTCTTTTCCTTTTTTTTCTTTATCAATTAAAGCAATAGTTCAATACAATAATCATTCAATTTAAATATTAATATTTATTCACCTCAAATAGTCTTGAACTATGGCACGTATTAGACTTGGTCACTTGGCGACGTCACCGGTGACTGTACGGGCAGCCAGCCGCGACACCAGGAGAGTCACCAGTAGTGAGGCCAAGTCCACTCATTCAGCGCTGTCATCTCATCCGGGTAGGACATGCACTGTGTTATCTGTTAACCTGAGTAAAATGTCTAGCCAACAAGTGAAATGTAAAACGAGTAAAATGTCTAGTGGTGAAAAAGATAAGAAAGGAAAAAGAGAAGATGATTGTGTTGAGTCCCAGTCTAGTGCGTTGTCTACTCAACAAGTAAAATGTAAAACAAGTAAAATTTCTAGTGGTGAAAAAGACAAGAAAGGGAAAAAACAAGATGATTGTGTTGAGTCCCAGTCTAGTGCGATGGTTGTCGGAGACAAAAGTTGTGGAAGTGGTATTACAGAGAAAGGAAATAAACAAGCTGATAATGCGAAAGAATGCCAGTTGCTATTAGAAAAAAAAGTGAACACGGAAGATTTTATTACTGCTGTTGAAGGCCATCCCTCAATTTGGGATGTAAGTTGCGATGATTATAGCAATAAACATGTAAAGTTAAATGCATGGAACGAGATCATTACTTCTTTCATTGAGGATTTTGATGAACGACCTTTGGCCGAAAAGTAACTCGATTTAAGTTTTTAATTTAATTAATTTAATTTTTTAGACCTATTGCCCCCTATCGAGACGCTCTAGAATAGCGAGTCTTTGTTACAGTGTAACGAGTGCAACCGACCTAGTATAAAATCGCCCGGCAACTAAACAGACTTATCGTTTGTTTGTTTACGTCTACGGCCGGATACTAAACATTCACAAGTTGAATCCTGCCGCAGGTCATTCGCCCGCGGCGGATGTGACTCATCCTTATCTTTACCAACTGTAGAATAAGTTTGTAATGTTTTACTGCAAGAGAAATGTTACTAGAGTGTTACAGAATATTTGGAGGGCACTTTATAAAATTCTTTTAATATTTTTTATCAAAGAGTATTATTATATTTTATACTTCAAATCTATGTAAGTTACCAGGTGGCATGGAAGCTAAAGTAATACATTATTGATGTAAAATACAGGTCTTTATTTCCAAAATAAATAAATATTCATAACACTCTTGGAATTTTGAAAGTTCTTGTCACTCTGGAGGTTTTGATATAAATGGTTAATGCGATGTTATATCCTCCAGTATCTGCCTCAACACGCCTTGTTTTCAGATTGCACATTAAATTCTTTCCATTTGCCAAGGTACGGATCCTTCTTCACTGACAAAATAGTCACAGAACATGTCCCTGAGATTTGTTGCCTTTTTAGTTGGTGCTTGACAGTCGTCATTGCAATCATACAAACCATCGATTGTTAACGTGTCCTCGATTTTGAATCCATCACGTTCTCTGACGAAGTTATGCAATAAGCAGCAGACTCTAATTATACTCTCACACAAAGGAAGGTCTACATCTAACGGGCGATGAAAAATTCTCCACTTGTTTGCCATTATTCCAAAGGCACACTCTATGTTCCTCCGGGCTCTGCTGAGTCGGTAGTTGAAGACACGTTTCTTGACACTCAAACATTTTCCTGAATAAGGTCTCAGTAATTTGGTCGTTAGCCCAAAACCTTCATCCCCTATAATCACAAAGGGCATTGGCTCATGGAAACCCTGAAAAGACGACTGAGCTTCAGGGATATTTAAGGAGCCATCATCGAGTTTCTTTTTGAATGTACTGTCCTTGAAAACTGTAGAATCAGATGACTTCCCATAAGCACCAACGTCCACAAAAATAAATTTATAATTAGCATCACACATAGCGAGTAGCAAAATTGAGAAAAAATGTTTATAATTATAGTACAATGATCCACTTCCAACCGGCCTGATTATTCTTACTTGCTTCCCATCAATCGCTCCTATACAATGCGGAAAGTTTGTTTTCTCGTAAAAATCAGCTGAAGTCTTCAGCCAAAACTCTTTAGTAAATTCTGGAAAGCAAATTTCTCTGACGTTTTTCCAGATAGCATCCAAAACTTGTCTCACAAACACTGAGATTGAGGGTTGGCTTATTCTAAATTGGTATTGTAGATCTTTCATTGAAGTTCCCGTTGCCAAATACCTAAAAAATTGATAAATAAATATTAATTTATAATAAATATTAATTTTATTGGTTGGCTTATTCTAAATTGGTATTGTAGATCTTTCATTGAAGTTCCCGTTGCCAAATACCTAAAAAATTGATAAATAAATATTAATTTATAATAAATATTAATTTTATTGGTTTTCTTCTAGATCTCTTAAACTTGTCCGTGTTTTTGTTCCAGTAACACTCCTCCAGAGAAAGTGGAAGTCAATCAGAGCATGCTACACAAGAGAACTTCTTCGTTTGAAAGGCATTAAAAGTGGATCGGCAGCAACCAGGAAAAAACAGTACATTTATTTTGAACTTCTCGGTTTTTTAGAAACTACAAGGAAACAAACTGCTTCATCCCTAGACGAAGAAGCTGTATATATAGACGAAAATGATTGTTCGATGACGGATGGTGGTGAACAAATAAAAAGTCAATTTAAAGAAAGATCAAGGAAACGACCTAACCCTGACCAAGAACTGATTGATGTCTTAAAGAAAAAGGTTTTATCTGCTGAAACACCCCAGACTTCTGTTGAAACAAATGAGGACCAATTGTTTCTTCTCTCCATGGTATCTGAAATGATGAAAGTACCTGTTGAAAGAAAATTGAAACTCCGAGGAGATATAATTTCCCTCGTCGCTGCTGCACAAGCCCCTTTGCAACAACGATGGATTCCAGAGAGTAATTCCTACAATAATGTTCCAGGACCATCGTGGCAACAGTATTCAGCACCTCCTACTATGCATCAGCATTCCAACAACCAGTCTTCTATGCATTATCGGCCTACTATGAACCAGCCTACCATGCATCAGCCCCCTACTTTTCATCAGTCACCAATGAACCAGCCGACTTTTCTTCAGCAACCTGTGAACCATCAAACAAACAATTTCGAAGTTCCTGTAGAACGCCCAAACACTATTGACACCATACAGTCTCCATCATCTGGAAGAACATCAGTCCTTTCCAATGACGATTTCCAAAGTCAATTCCAAAGTGACAGTGAAATTTTACTCTTTGACGGTACCAACTGATGAATCAATCGTAATTGTAAGTTTGGTAAATGTTATTATTACTTTTTTTGTAACCCTTGTAGTAAATATTTTTTCCTATTGTTATTTTTATTCTAACTCATTAATTAAATTTTTAGTACAACACAAAGGCATTTTTTTTACCTTAGTTGTTACATGTTTTCGATATAATTTGTAAGAATATTTTGTTTGAATAATGTTTACTAGTACTGAAAAACATGTGTGACAGTAACACATTTTCACTATTGTTACAGTTAATGATTATTGAAATAGTCCTGTTAGTTAATTTATTAATTTACTTTAGTAAAAATAATCACATGTTTTAACCATCACAAATGCTAAAAAGCTTCTAACGCAAATAATGTATAATATATAAAATTATTAACATGTAATGGAACTCAGGTAATATAGTGATACATTTTACTGTAATACAAAACCTGTGAGTTATCAAATCAGAATCATGTTCTGAATATACTAAAATGAAGTAAAACACTTTTTACTTACCTTAAAGTAACTACAAGTTTTTCTTCTGGCGAAACACATTTCCTCATTCTAGTATTTGTCCCGGTTATTTCTACCTTTATTAGTGAAAGCAGTTCAAAGAAAGAGGATTGTGACATTCTCAAGTAGTTGAAGAACTTGTTTTCGTCAGCTAAAAGTTGATCAAAAAGGGTATAAAATAATCCTTTTGATTCTCTTAAAGATAATATCGGATGCACGTGCATTTTCCTTGCCCGTCTCCTCCTTTTCCTTAACAAAAGAGCAAGAAGTAGCATTTCTTCATATTTTTCAGACATGACGTCCGCTCACTACACTGTCATCAAAACAACTGAACTGCAGAACACAAAAATACAGTGGTGACGCAACAGCGGTGACTGTGTGTAATAGGTGCCATTTGATTCAATACCCAGCGATAATTCTTGGTCACCAGTGGTGACTCGTCTGGTCACGGGGCAGAGTCACCGGTCAGTCACCAAACGCTGGTGACGCAACCGGTGACCCTAGTGTAATAAGCGCCGTAAGAACTAATGCCCACCGACTAGTCAGGTAACCGGTGACGCAACCGGTGACGTCGCCAAGTGACCAAGTCTAATACGGGCTTAAGGTTTTCGTATAAATGTTATTTCAAATAAATTAAAGTAGAACTCCAAAATGAATGAAATCAATTTCAATAACTTTCTTAACACAACCCTACTTCAACCACTAATTTTTACTTTTTACAAACATCGAGTGTTTAGGCAGAGTAGAAAGGAATCATGGGCTCAGTACATTGGCATAATATCAAGAACCACAACCACGTCAACGCCTGGGCTGGGGAGTGCAGACTAGCTGCACATAATAAGATGGCGTTGGCATCCCTCGCAGTCCCCAGTCAAACACTCACTTAACACTCACAAACTATCAGCTACATAGTCGTACAGTTCACCTATATACCTACTACAGTATCTTACATTCATCTTTACTTACGGTTTTATCGCAGGGCGATGCAGAATATCTGCACTTATTGAGAGGGGTTTAGCGTCCCTCGCGGAAATCTAGCTATACAAGGGTGGTACAATAAGACATCTCCGAATATACACACACATACAACTCTCATAAATATTTTAGGATTCATACAGGCTGTTACACTTCACGATTCACTGGGGATACATAAACACTCTACATTCATATATAGTGATTAGTTTTTGACTGTGCTGAGCCGTAGCGCGCCTGGGAGTGTTTACAAGACCAAACCGTGACAACCTTTGAATCTGGTAAGCTGATGTAGGCTTGCTCTGCCGAAGGCGGTTTCTGTTCAGTAGCCAGCCACTTCGGTCCTTGGTCTGGAAGTTTTTTTGTTTTTGAGCGGTCATTGAATTAATGAAACCATCTCAATATATACAAAATTCTATTTATTTTAACCAAGAGGGGATGTTCTTGATCGACTGCTTGTTTTAAGAGGTGAGTTTAGGACTTTTGCCCTACCTAATTCTATGTTGATGGATAAAGGTGTGATTCTTGATAAAGCTGTGGTTGTTATTTCGTTTAGACTCTTGAATCAGATTTAAACGCCCCTTTACAGCCCTGTAATATGTTGTTATTATACTTGTTATCTATTAATTTTATCTAAGTTTACTGTTGTAATTTGATTAAGTTTTATTCAATTGTTGTTTAGTTTGTAGTTTTAGTGTTATAGTGAAAATGACCATGATGGTTTTTTTGCTTGAATAAATGAATTGGTAGTTACAAAAAGCAATATGATTGTCATAAACAATTTAAGCTTTTTTAAAATTTAAAATTTAAGCTTTCTCTTAGTCATTGTATTTATTTCACATTCTCTATGAAATCATATATACCTCTAACAGAGTTTTGTATTAAACAAAAATTTAAGTTTTAATAATAGCGTTTGTTTTTAAAGAGTTGTGACTGCTTCTGTAACTTTAGTATCGATCATTATGTAGTGTATTATTAGTGCTTCAGTTGCCGTTATAATGTCGATAAATGCAACATTGTTTTCAAAGTTAAAATGAATTACTTATAGTAAGTAGTTACAAGCCATAATTTAAGTCCATATTTTTTACATTTAGACATGTAAATTAAAGGTTATGTACTTTAGTAAAGTCACTTTGTTCTGTTAGTAAGTAATTTGTTATACAATTGTTTTTTTGTACTGTTTAATAATATCTTGGTCTGATTAGAGACCTATCATTTTAACTTTCAATGTCCCATTGATTACTTTTCATTTCCGTTCAACTTGTAATTAATAAATTAAATAATATAACGTACCTGTGTAATTTGAACAATTGTTAAAAGTTTTCAATGAAAGTCATAACTACACATTGGTGTGTTCATAAGAAATAACAGTGTATGTTTTGAAATGGTTTGATGTTACACGTACAAAAATGCATAACTTTTTGTGTTTTTTCAAAGATGAAAACACAATCGAAAGTCAGTATATAAAAACGATAAGTCGATTTTATCGTAGGACTGGTGTTTGGAAAAACCAAACTGAAAGGGAAATCAACTGGAGATTGGCTACAATCATTATAATTCTGTGTTTATTTGGTATTTTTAATGGATCTTATATGTTTTATTTAAATTATAACAATTTTGAGATTAATACAGATGTTTTGCTTCACACAACCGTTTCATTTCATTCACTATTTGTGTATCTTACACATATTTATAAGCAGAAATTAGTGACAAGTATGTTAAACACCCTGGAAGAAAAATTCGATTGTTTTGAAGAAAAAATGTTGAATGGAAAAAGCAATGTTTGGAAATTGGCTGAAAAGAGAACATTGCTCATAATGAATTGGTTTTTTTATTTAATACTATTTACAGATATTGCCCATATATTTCAGACAAATTTTTACTCTTTTGATGTGAAACATAGAAAACTGCTTTTCCCTATTTGGTATCCTTTCTCTATTGAACACCCGATATATTTCTTCACTTTGATTATTCAAATTGGAATTTACACTATACATATAAATGTACATGTCATGAGTGTTGGACTGTGTGGAGGCAGTGCCAACCTGTATGGTGCCATGACAGATATAATCAGTAATGTCTTACAGAATGTACATAAATCTGATAAATTCAAGATCTTGAATCGCTCAAAATACAAAACAAGTTCATCTTTTAAATTAAACAAAGAAACACTTGAGAACTATTTACTTCAACAATGCATTAAACAACATGTGACACTTAAAAGGCAAGTACAGAATTAGTAAAATTTTAATATTACAAAATAGTAATTGTAAAATGTATTTTAGTTTTGTTATTTCAACGAAACATTTGTTTATTAATGACCTAACTGCCAAAATGTATTTTATGATAGTTACGCTGGCCTCTGTTTAATATTTTATTTCCCCCAAATTTTTATCCTATTTAGCTAATTTTAGTAATGTTTGTTTGCTAAATAATTAGGCTTTCATATGGTATACAACAAAATGCCAGAAATTTAGTTTTTTTGAGTTGGTAGAAATGTATAAAAGCAATCATTGTTTTTGTGCAGCTGATTTCTATTGTGTTTACGGTTTGTGAATGATCAGTCAGAGCGTTGTTTTTATGCATTACTAGAATTCCCTGTAGAGGCTTCGCCCGTAATCTTTAACATATAAAAAAATTTGTACTGATCATATTTAACAACTGCTTCATTTAATAATATTTTATTTAAGTTAAATATTATTTTTAATTTAATCAAATTTTCGTAAAATAATTTAAAAAAAGATTGAAAATGATTAAAAATTATACACTAATTAAGAAAATGTAACTTGTCCTGCAATTACCATCATTTGAAATTAAAAATTTACATTTATATAAACAATCTCAACATTTCTTTCTAAACTATGTTAGATATTTTTCGTCCCGGTGCTTGAATTACTAAACTTGATGAACTGCTTATTTAGGGACATACGTTATAAAATTATCCATGTGAAAAACAATCTTTCTTAAATCAATTCCAACACTTTTTACTGATTGTCCTTGTGATTTGTTAATTGTCATTGCAAAGCAGACTTTCATTCTTATATAGTCAAATGGATACTCTGATGGTATCGTAGGTATGCGTGGAATGACAATTGACTCACCTTTGTCACGTCCAGTAATACTTGTTGCCTCAAATAGCTTTTTCTAGAGGGCAGTCACGCACAGACGTGTACCATTGAACAAATTTGGAGGGCAAAGGTATCTCAATAGCACAATAAGTACTTCAACATTCTGAGTTAGAACATGTGGTGGAAATCCAGATGGATTAAGAGAATTCAAGAACTCTGTTGGAAATTGTACTGCATCGCCTACTTTCAAAGCGCAATCCCCTGCAGGGGGGTGCAGACTAGCTGCACCTAATAAGAGGGCGTTGGCGTCCCTCGCAGTCCCCAGTCAAACTCTCACCAAACATTTACAACACATAGACTACCATCAATGTAAACATACATCCATTTTACCTACAAATATTTTCTTACCTTCACCTTTACTTAGGGTTTTATCGCAGGGTGGTGCAGACTATCTGCACCTATTGAGAGGGGTTTAGCGTCCCTCGCGGAACTCGAGTTTATACAGTTGTGGTACAATAGAACATACAATAATCATACATATTTTACAATTCGTAGAGGTTATTACACTTCACGATTCACTGGGGATACGTAAATTCATATATAGTGATTAGTTTTTTGACCGTGTAGAGCTATAGCGCGTCTGGGAGTGTTTACCAGACCAAAGCTTGACAACCTCTGAATCTGGTAAGCTGATGTGAGCTTGCTCTGCTGAAGACGTATACACGGTTTCTGTTCATTAGCCAGCCACTTCAGTCCTTGGTCAGGCAGTGTCGGATCCTCCCTCTCCAGTTGCGGGTCTGGACTGTTGCCCATCCAGTCTGATTAAAGAAGATACTCTGGGTCCCAGAGTTCTGGGGTATGGAAATGATCGAAAGTGATCCAAGGGTATACTCGTTCCCATAGTCTCATCTGCAATCGCCCAACACGTTGTGCTGGTTAAACCTTTTATGGCCTCTAAATTAATATCAAGCCGTCAACCCGGGAAGGAAAAAGACAGCTATGGGCTTCGTCCGAAGTGTCTGTTTCAAATTAATGTAAGAGAATAAATATGGATGTAGGGAATCAGGGACCTGCTCCCAGATTCCTTATTGTACACAAACCTTATTCCTTATACAATTTGGCCTAGTCAAACCTAACCTAGCGCCAAAATAATGATTTTTGTCAAAAAATACTCATTCGTAATCATTGTAACTTCTAGTTTTATATTTATACCCCACAAATAATATTTTCAAAAGAGTACCAGTACTTATTTTACAAATCTCATGATTGTTTTGGAACCGGTTAAAAAAAATCCTTTTATTGGAGCAACGTCCTGGAGTTAGGGAATCTAAACAATTTAATATTTCTCTACCATAAGAGGTACATAACTAATAATGTTCAGCAGGAAAATGTAAAGGTCCACTTTCTTGATAATTCCCAGTTAACTACCATCTTAAACTCAAGGGTAAGACAGATTTATTTATACCTTTTCTGCAGAGAGAAGGAATTGGTTGAACTCTGGTTGAGTTCTTACCATTTAAAAACTTTAGTTATGAACTTAAATCAACTATATTTACGTAATAGTTTATTAATTTTACTGTAATTATTATCTTTTGCAAATTTCAGATTTACAAAAGAGATCAATTCAATTTTTGCAGTCATTCTTATGGAACTTGTTTTAATAAGTACACTTCTAATTTGTTTCCCAGGATACCAGTTCGTGCAGGTAAGAACTTGACATTTTTTCTCTCACTATTTAATTTTCTTTTGATTTCTGTGTGAAAATGTTTATTGCTATTGCGATTCAGGGGATGTTAGGGGATGTTGCTGAAATCTTTAATTGGGCATTGTTCTTCTCGTATCACCTCAATGTTTTTAACAATAATTATTTTACTTTGATGGGATCATTGCAGGTCACTTTTAAAGCCCTTTAGTATGCTATTTTGTTAAATTGTTTTTGAATTATAGAATTTAAGATAACATTCTGTATTTGATTTAAAATGTCATACCAGCCAGTCAATAAGAGTAGCAAACAGTTACATAAAGAGTTGTGTTTTGCAAGTTTATCTTTAATAGAAGCTGTGTTAATAAATTAAGTTTAGAAAAGTAATGTCTTCAAATTTGGTACATAAATATAGAGAAACATAGATTTCACCAAAAGTTTATAAATGTTTTAAAGATTTTGTATAGGTAAAGAATATAAAAACATGCTTACATTTAAGAAAGTAAAACAATCACGTTTTGTGTTATTTTGGAACACTCTGTACGTGGTAGTAAACTTTTCACCCAGTATATACTACCTTTAGTCAAGTGCTTATAAAATGACTTGTAGCACGTTTTTGTATCTTTAGAACTAAAAATATGAAGCCGTTTCCATATTTTTTCTCACACTGTATTACTCCTTTTATTGAAATGTAATTAATAAAAATAATATATATTTTTAAGGCTGGATTGAAATTCGATTTTCAAAGAGCACTTAAAGAAATGTCAACAATGGCTGTCATGGTGGTTCAATTATTTGTATATTGTTGGTTTGGAGAGAGACTTTATAAGAAAGTAAGTATATAATGTAATTATGAAATTGAACAGATAAATTTATTAAGTACGGTATATACCAGGATGGTGAAAAGTCCCGGAACGGGTTAATATATTTTTTAACCGTTACAGATGGAACTATATAACTTGGTACACTGTTACTGGGCATAAAACACTATTTTACCACAATTTCAATGAGCCGCTACCACTTCGGGGGGACAGCCCACAAGGAGTCAGAAGAAAATCTTAAATGAGAGCGTGGGTTGAGTTGTACATCAAATTAAAGGTCTAATTAACATACCTTATTTGAAGTCGATAGTAGTTCCTTATATTATATTAATTGCTTATAATATATTAATTGCTACATGTTTCGCTGCCATAGGCAGCATCATCAGGCCAGCTAATAACATAAACACATTGTTCACACACACATCACAAAAACATATAAAATTCTTGGTCTAACACAAATCATCATGCAGAAACGGCACTCGTTAAAAGTTAAAAATTGTTTTAGTTCCTCACAGAATATTGGCCACATGTTCACTGAGTGAGTTAGAATGGGACACTGCTACTTTGAACATTCCTTATCAGATATGTTAGTCCTATTCTGATGTTCAAATATCAGGTCATACATGTAGTTGTAGGTGAAATTCTGTTTGTCATTTAATATGTTTGACGGATTGATCTTTTGTTGCTTATAAATTTCAAACTCCTCCATTACGTTCATTTTATGTCCCTTTCTTAATCTGTGCAATATGGTCATGTTTTTTTGGATGTTAGTGTACCTATGTTGGTTATCAATAAGATGTTCTGCATATGTTGAGTGGGTTGAGTTTGTCCTTTTGCTGTTGGGTAAATGTTCCCTGAAACGTGTTTTAAAGGATCTACCAGTCTGACCAATGTACTGTTTTTCACAGTCATCGCAATTGAGCCTATATATACCTCCATCTAAGTATTTATTGTGGTTGGGTTTGGTGTGGTTTAAAAAACGTTGTAAGCTGTTGTTCGTTCTGTGTCTAATTTAGTAGAATACAATGCCACAAATCCGACTTCAAACGAACAACCGAGCCGGAAATGGCAGCCATTCAAAGATGGCTTGAATTTGAAATTTTTATAAGTTGATAAGTAGCTGTGTATAATCTAATGCAACACATTTAAATTTTCCTTCTGTGGCCGAGCCAAGGAGCCCACCAAATAAAAACCATAATAAGTATAAATTTGGATGTAATGGGAAGGGATTCTAAATAATAAAATATCAATTGGCACTTGAAATTTTGTTGAGCAGTGCAAGATTACGTAGAAAGGGGAAAGGGAGATGAGGAGTGGAGGGCTTGAACCAGCGAGCCGGAGAGTCAGTTCCGAGAGCCGCGAGAAGGAAGTTGAATGGCTACGGGACGAGGTCAGTCCATTTTTCAGCCACGTGCTATATAATTAATCGGTATGCTTTTCGGCCACTATTAAGTCTTTATCTAGCCCCGTTATGTCTTTTTTATAAATTATAAATATTTCTGTAATCTGCACTAAAATAAAAGGGAACATTTAATTTAACTTGCGTTGTGTGTGTTCATTAGCGTCCTAACCCGACTTCTTGGCCCATCCTGACAAGATTCGGCTAAAGTGTACGCGGTCTCCAGCCAGCCGGAGCTTCCAGCTGGTCAAAAGAAGTGGAGACGGTCACACTTCCAGTTTGTAACCATTATAAACATAAAATAACCAACCTTCAATGTTATAAGAGGTGTTCAAATTGTTTTCCCTCGGTTTCTTGGCAATATCCCATCCGATGATAAAACGCTGACAAGGTGTTGTTTATTGCATCTACTGGAATACGTGCAGTTTCTTCTTCAATACGGAGTCTCAACTCTACCAAATTTTGCGGTTTGGTTCGGTAACTTGATCTTTAAGATAACCCCAGAAATAATAGTCAAGTGGGGATAAATCAGGAGATCGGGCTGGCCATTCCATCGCGCCTCTTCTACCAATCCATTTGCCTGGGAAAACATGGTTTAAATGTTGTCTTACGTCTAAACCGAAGTGTGGAGGGGCTCCATCTTGTTGAAACCAGAGTGTTTCAAAGTTATCACCACAATATTTTGTAAGGCAGGAACTATTTGATTTCGAAGCATAGCTAAATATTGAACAGAGTTTATAACAATTCAAAATGATGTTGAGAAATAAATCTGTACAAAATAAAATTAATTTAAGAATTCCTTAAATCAAAACAAACACTGGCGCGATATCTAGCGGTAAATTTCTACAACGTACATTAATCTATGAAATGGCCAAGATTTTCATCATTTCCAGTCATACAAAAAAGTAAATCCCACAATTAATTCACCAATTAAGTCGCTATATCATCCATATAAAAAAAAATAACCGTAAAAACCTGAGTTATCCATAAAAATAAATATGTCTGAAGCAACGACAAGAGATAAATAGAATTTCATCGAAATAAGACGAGGTTGTTACAATACATTTTATAGGCAATGAACAGAAACAGCGATAGAATTTTATTAACTACGAAAATACTAGACAATTACGAATGAAATAAATATGGCCTATTGATAGATCACATATGTATACATATTTTATCTCATCTAAAATATGTCCGAGGATATTAAAATATTACAGAAATAGTCTAAAAGAAATGAAAAGTCTGAAGAAAAGATAGCCGCTGGATCTGATATGCAAAACGTTTTAGTATAGAAAAAGGGAACACGATTCTGATTGGCTTAGGTTAACATATGATTGTATATGCGGGAATCTTAAATAATATTAGAAAAAATGTTATGTATGTTAGTTTGTAAGAATTAAATAATGCAAGAGAAGTTATTTAAATCCCATAGTATGTCTTGAACACAAATTTTAATAATAGTAAACTCAGTAAATGTAAATGTAACTATTAAAAGTTATTTTTGTGTAATAGGGTCATAATATACCATTTTATCTTCCCATATAAGAAGAACAAGAAGCAATGGATTAAATAAGATATCTCTTTGCAAAGCTTGAATTCTACAAGAATAAAAGAAAAAAGAGGATTGTTGAATAAGATCCCAGACTGGACAGATGGACCTCTGGATCTAATAATTTTTAAAGAAGATTTTCAAAAAAATATTATTAATGTTTGTCTAAAATATATCAGAAAGTTTCAGAAATCAAGTGAAAATAATTCTATATAAAGTGATTAATAATATCTTGGTCAAACTTAAGATAAAGAAAAGTGTGACTTCAGAGCCAATTGGGTGAGACCTAATTTTATTGATTTGAAATACTTTGTTATAACTAATAGCCTAGTAGGCAGATCTTATATTCAAAATATAACAAACATTATTGAATATCAATTTTATCTGTTTAAAGTAAACATAATATCTTAATATAAACTTTTAAATGTGTACCCAGAGTGATTGATACTATGAAAACTTATTTCCACAATCATTCATCCATTAACCTAAAAATAACTTTTATTTCATTGATTTATTTTATGTTAATTTTAGGCTTGAAATCCTTACTTCCTTGAGATAAGCCGCTCTTACCTTAACCCCGAGAAAGAAACTCATAATATATAGACAAAATAATTTCATTTTATATTATGTTTTTAATATGTATCATTTTTTTAAAAATAATTAATAATTATATCAGATAGTTCTGATAATAGAATAAATAGACACTCATTAATGAAAGACATTCTAAGGAGACATAAATAGCCCTAATTACCAATTAGAATTATAATATGTTATGTATACCGATTTAATCTATTTGCTGTGTTAATAATTTCATTGAACAATATTCATATAAAACAAGAAAAGGATTTTTCTTTTAATAAAGTTTAATCATACAAAAATTTTGTATGAATATCAATAAATAATATCATTATTGTAATCAATTGTTACTTTATTTCTTTGTATAATTTATTATTATTATTATTATTATCAATACATTTTACTATTTTAACATGTAATTTATAAATTTAAATATTTTGAAGAAAATATTAATATCAAAGATATTATAACATTTCAAGTTCAAGTTTCCTTCAATAAAAAATGGTCCTACCACCTGGCTTCCAAAAATACCTGCCAAACATTTAATTTTTGCGGGTGTTGAGTATGTTTCTCAACCATCCAGTGAGGGTTTTCGTCACTCCAATACAGGTAGTCTTCTCTGTTGACAGTTCCATTTAACATGAATGTTGCTTCATCAGTAAATACGATTTTTTTTGGAAGATTGGGATCTCTATTGATGCTGTCCATCATGAGTTCACAAAACTCCAAACGGCAATTGAAATTGTCTTCCCATAATTCTTAAACTAAGTGCATTTTATAACCTTTAAAATGGTATCTTTTTAAAACTTTCCTAACTGAAAAGTGGCTAATTTCTTGTTGTGATGCGACTGACGTAATGGAGGTGGGTCTTCAACAAATGTTTGTAAGATGTCCATAGACTTTTCCTCATTCGTTGTTTTCTGTGGTCTTTCACATTTTGGTCAATCCTTAATACTACCTGTCTCTTCAAAACGCTGTGTGGTTCTACAAACAGTAGATTTGGAAACAGGATTTCTTTCTGGAAATGTATCATTAAATAAATTTCGTACTTCTTCTAAAGATCGAGTATAATCACCATAACCACGCATCATTAACAATGTGATACTTTCTCTCTCGCTTAGTGACATAGTGACAAAAAAATTTCGGCTAAATATCGATGTACAGTTAACTACTACACTCATCAAGACCTCTGAAACTCAACTGCACTGGCGACAAATGTATTCCTGACATGGGTAAAACCCTAATGTGTTGTTATTGTTGTACTAATAGGCAAAGTTCAACTGATAAGGGAAATCAAACAATCTCTGAGATCTTTCTTTTAAACATTCCAATGTTAAAGTAGCAATATCAACCAGTTGAATTTGCAAAAAATTACTCTTCTAGGTAATAAATTACTAAACCGATTCAAGACTTTTCAGCACCTCAAAATTTTAAATTCAAGCCATCTTTGAATGGTGTAAGTGTAGTTTAATTATGTGGATTTTATAAAGTGTTATTTATTAATTATGTGAAAACCTATTCAGGCGCCATTTGTAAGTGTAGTTAAGTTAATTTGTAATTTATCTATTCAATTCTTATTATCAAGTATCTATTAATTAATTCAATTTGTGCTTTAAGAGCTTTTAGTTAAAAATCAAGTTACTTTAGTTTGTAAGTCTGCGTTCTTACAAACTTATTATTCAAATTATTATTCTATTGTACCTAAGGTAGGGTTACATTCTGGTCGTACTTAGCAGTTATTTCTATTATAAACGTGGCAATGGTGAATACAATAAGTTAGCCAGACATTTTGGAAAAAACAAGAAATCTCCCTTTTATTTCAATGAAAAATAAGGACATTATTAAATATATATTTAAATAAACATTTAAATCTAAAATCTATCCTGTGCTACAAATCTGAATAAAAGTTTTATATGTCTTTTTCACTAATTTTTGTCTCCTAATAATTAATTAATCTTTACTGTCCACTTTACTCACGAAATACCAGTCCATATTATGTTAGCTTCCTTCAATATCACAATAATTACTTAAAATCCTTCATCTTCATCGTTGAAGGTGAGTCTGTCCAGCCGTCTTATATCGTGGCTGTTTTGCAAGATGATTCTAACAAGACTACATTACTCTGACTCCTGACAAAGACTGAGGCAAGCCACGCTTCCTTCTTGCTTGGAAAGACGCTCTTGCAAAGCCTCTTGGGAAATATTCCGTTTCATAGTGTCCGAAAGGAGTTCGGCTTTCGAATTGCTTTCACCTTACACTTCATTAACTTAGAAGGTTACAAGTCTATTTCACCTCACGCACACAATTTGAAATTACGCTTTCACTTGTTTAGTTTTAAGTTGTTTATTAGTAATCATTAGGTTATTATTATTGTTCATTTGAAGATTGTTTAAATACATTTTATAATTACTTATTATTATAAAATACTTATTATTTCTATCATCCTATAATTAGTTCATATTTATTATTAATATTAAATAATGTTTTATTAATTACTGGTTGGAGAGTGTCCCATGCTTACAATGGCTGCCATTTCTGGCTCGGTTGTCCATTTGAAGTCGGATTTGTGGCATTGTACTCTGCTAATAAAGACCTTTTATTTGATGTAAAACTCAACCTATGCTCTCGTTAAGGATTTTCTTCTGACCCCTTGTGGCCCGTCCCCCATTAGAGGTCAAGAGTCAAGTAGAACTCTAAAAACATTTTCCAGATATCTTTAACACTCAACGCCATAGTAACTTTCATAAACTTAAAACGCCGCCATTTTGTTTAGGGCGAACCTTTTGTAGTCGGATTTGCGGCATTGTATTCTACTAAATTAGACCTTTAATTTGATGTACAACTCAACCCACGCTATCACTTAAGATTTTCTTCTGACTCCTTGTGGGCCGTCCTCCCGATGTAGTAGAGGCTCATTGAAATTGTGGTAAAATAGTGTTTTATACCCAGTAACAGTGTACCAAGTTATATAGTTCCATCTTTAACGGAAAAAAATATTAACCCGTTCAGGGACTTTTCACCACCCCCCATATATGTATAAATATGTTGTTGTTTATATATTAAACTTTAACAAAGTTTACGATTATTAACTAGTTTTACTTTTGTTAATTTTGTTCAAATTTTATTTTTGTAACGGTAAATTACAACTGTGATGTAACTTAACGCCTCTGAAAGCGCTGAACAAAATGGGTATATATCTGGTGTAATATTTATTGTTAGTTTCCGGGGGACCTTTATTAACCCTTTGACTGCCATGCCGTTCTCGCTAGGCTGCGTCAAATACTGCCAAGGTTATTTGCGCTAGTCGTTGCTTGGGCGCCAGGCTATCGCTGCTCGGTACTACGGAATACCGCCAAGGCCGTTTTGACACTTCTACATGTAAACAATCATATCTTCGCTAATATCAAAGATAGAAACATGATTTTGATGTTGTTTTCTTCAGAATTAAATGGACTACACATACGTTTATGAAAAAAGTAAAAATTTTTTTTAATGTAGTTTTTATAATTGAAAATATATTTAAAACAATAAAAATTTATAAAAAATATTAATTTTTAACTATCACAAGTATAAGAAAAAAACTTTTTTTGCTTCTGAGCAGTATATTTTATTTTTTATTAATGTATTAAAAACAAATCCTGAAATTTTCATAAAAAAATGTAAACATTTGATAAATTAAAAAAAAAAAAAAAATTGTTAACATATGCTGGTTGATTTTTTAGCATTTTAAGAATGAAATGTGGAATGTACTTCTGTTAGACCTTTATAGTAAAATTCCATATTTGTAATAACTAGTATGATAAATTAAATAAGAAACCATTTTCTTAGAAAAATTACACAACATATTGCTATTATACAAATCAAAAACATTTTAAATCTAAGAATACAAAGTTATGTTTTAACTTACCAAATACATATCCATCACAAAATAAAAGACACTTGTTACTTCATATTGAAAGATTGTTTATACTAAGATGATTTATTTTTAACACAAAAAAATGTTTTCAAAAACTATTTACACTATTTACAGAAAATGTTTATCTAGGCATATTTTATTTGGAACATCTATGTTGATCGAAGCAGTCAAAGTGCAATCCCAGTTTACATTTACTGCATACAGTTCTTGATCTCCTTCTCTTTCCCTCAGGGTTTCTTGCTCCACTGCATACAATACATATTTTTTCTTTCTTGCCTTCTAGTTTTTCTAATCCTAACCCTTTCTTGCCACTATTTCTCGAATTATCACCTCTACCCATATCTTGGCCTGTGCAAGAAAACCATTCTTCACTCAATGATTCCACAACAGAAATAATGAAGTCATATTGGCTCAATGGTTTATCAGTGTTTAACTTATATAAGACATAATATGCATTTAGCATCATTCGACCAAAGATATTAAAAATGACCTTCTTCCAGTGCTTCATAGTTCTACGCTCATCTAAATAAGTGTAAAGCATCTGATCTGTTCCATCTATTTCCCCCATATTATTGTTATATTGACGTACAATTTCTGGCTTTGTTTTAATAATTATCTTGTTATTTCTTTTTTTTGTATAAGAAACATTCTTTGCTTTTGAATTTGTCGACAATAAAATAAACTGTGATGCATTGCTTTTCTTTTCTCTGTAGGCCATCATTAGCATGGGACCTTTACGGACATAATTTTTCTGGTGAATTTTGTATTTTCCTAATAAAACTGGTGGGATTCCTTTTCTACTTTTTCTAACTGTACCAGTTATAAATGTCATCATACAATATAAATATTTGGCCAAAGGAACGCTTGTAAAGAAGTTATCTAAAAATAAATGAAACCCCTTGTTCAGATAATTTCCCATTTTAGCAGCTTTACAACCACAGTTTCAGCCAATCCAAAATTTGTTATTGTTGGTTGGTCCTCATCTCTTTTTCCACCCTTATAACAAAAAAACTGTAGGCAGTAATGAGTTATGGAATCACTTAACACCCATAGTTTGATACCCCACTGATGATGTTTTTTGGTATGTATTGTGTTAGGGCAATTCGCTTTTTGGTCCCCACCAATGATTCATCTATTGACAATGGCTGATTGGGTGTTGTTATGAACGGCCCTCAAAATATGCCTGGGTTTTCAGTTTCAATAAATTATCCAATCAGTGGTTCAGTATTTTATTAACTTTTATCGTTGACATGAAACTTATGTCTATCTCCCTGACACTTTAATACAACACAAAAATAAGAATTCAACTAAAACAATAAAACAAAACAATATTCAAACTAAACATTCATTTCACTAAGCCCAAAAGTATTCCAACTATTGTTACTCTCTAATAAATGAGATTACATTTTATTGGTGATTTTATAAATATAGAAATGCTTGCTTACTTTTGTAGAGTAGACTTCCTGGGCTAAATTCCTGCATCACGGCTATCGACCTGCCGGTATCATCAAGAGCTCCAAAAGACAAAAGACCCCCTCCAAATCATGCTGACCGCTTATATACCTTTTGTTCTCTCTGGTGTCCTAGTTGAGTTGCAAGTCAAGCATTTCAACATTTTTTTTATTGTTTCACAATAGTTGGGTCATTCTGAGCTTTGTGAATATGAGTTCTTCTTGACGAAATAACCTATTACAATGATCAATTACATTTTGGAATCTTCCACATGGGTCATAACCTGGTTCTCCTCTTTTGGCCAGCGTCGTGGTATCCACAGTATGAAAAAATTTTAACACTAATTCAAGCCGGTTTCTGCTCATAATTTTTGAAAACCAAGAAATGCACTGTGATGACTTTGTAGACCAATAAGCTTGTATGTTAGGCTTCTTATTTATTCCCATATTTACGATTATTGCAATAAACGCTTTCATCTCCTCTAAAGTAACTGGGATCCATTTTTTTATTCGGCTGTTAGGATGAAATATTTGGGCATCATTGGAAATAAATTGTTTGGCATACCTGTTGGTCTCACTCACAAAATTGTTAATAAGAGAAGTATTAAAAAATAAGAAAAAATATGACACTGGATCAGAATTTTTAGGAGGACAACGTTTGGGCCCTGGAACTTCATTGTACGAAAATGAATGTTCATAGCCAGGATCACTGTCGACGACAACATCCTCCCACTCATCATCATTCTCACTTTCTGTATCTTCATAATTTGTAGCTGTTGGCCTAGTCTCACCTTCAACATGCTCAGTAGGAGGCCTAGTTTCATGTGAACTGCCAGCAATATCCATAGGCTCGTTCTCATATTCAACGTGAGGCATAATTTCTTCCATAGTCCTATCTCTATCAAGGGATAAATGGGGCAGGCCACTATTACTATTTACATTAATATCAGGAAACAGATTTGTCCTTTTTCTACTACAGCCAGGTTTTTCAAACAAAAAACTGAATTTATTGTTAGGCCTACCTTCAGTGCTCAAGGTATCTGGCTCGTATGTTGGATCCTCATCGGTGTCATCAAACATATTTTTTGAACTTCTTCTACTTGAAGATTCTGAATCAGAAATAATGCTATCTTCATTTTTTTCACAGTCCTCATTGTCCAAGAATAGCACACCACTTTCAATCATTGATGACACTAGAGTATTTTCACTGGTCGGTGAATTACTTTGTCTTTTTCGAGACATAATGTCTAATATAAAACAATATTAACAGAATGAAAAATGAAAGTTAAACACACTAAATTGTTGTTGTAACAATAAAATATAATAACACCACCGTTCAGCACATAACCGCAATATAATAGACGTAAACAAACAATTACTCATATTTAGTGATAAACAGCTGGTGCAATAGCCATCAAGATATCAACGTCGTATTTATTGTATTGTAATAAATTGACAAGTTGATATATTCATATATTGATATATATATATATATATATATAAACATTTGATCCCTTTCTGATGATTTTTGTACACAAACGTTCCACTACTGAGGTGTTTGTCCAATTCTGATGATCATCAGAATGGGACATCTCTATATCTATAAGCTGCTTTGTCCTGACTGACAGAGAATCAACGCCGAGCAAAAACTACTAATGATAATGATATGCAAATTTACAGGTATATTTGCATGTGGTCACAGACGCTCACAAATAATGATTTTGCGAAATTTTGACTTTAAACAGTAAATATTATCAAAAACTTGCAATTTTGGGCTCTATTACGGTTAAATAGGTGGGCATAACCATGAATTATTATAGTGTTTGTGTTTCCCAATGAATCCACTGGGAGCAGTATGTTTGTGTTAGATTAAAATGTTTAGGTTGTAACTTTTAAATTATTACCTTTTTGTTCTTTTTAATTGAATTTTGGTATTTTTTAAATTAAATTTTCTTATTTGCACAATGTTAGTAAACAGTGATATTATTAAAGTACTTTAATATTCTAAAAAGTGTATAAACAATTTTGTTTTACTTTAAATAAATATTATTACTGAGTGAAACATTTTTTGTTAAATATTCGCAGTGTACATTTAAAAAAAAAATTCTTAAACGATTGCAGGCGAAAGCGTGACGGGAAATACTAGTATAAAATGCATTTTAGTTGGTTTAAAACCATCATAATATTTCTTATTTCATCAACTGACTTTTTTCTTCTTTTTTTTTAATATTAGGCGTAGTAATTGTATGACATTCAATTATTTTATTTGAGTAAAAACTGTAATATTTTTCACCTTTCCCCTAAAAATTCCTGACAATTTCTGTCTCTTAAAATGAGCACGTAGGATCTGTGCTTAATGAATGTTTCTTTGAAGAATTTTCTGCTCCAAAAAGAATCTTCATTTTCTTCAAGACATCATAAAAGATTTTATTTCAAAATTGCAGTTAAATTATCCTCTGGTAATTAAATTATTTCATTAATTTTATTTGACCCAAACATTTTATAGATCATGTCAGGACAGGGAAGGTTAATCCACCAAAATCAACAATTCACCAGAGGGATCTAGGGGAAAATGTTTAACAGAGCAGCACGTAAAATACATTTAAAAAACATCAAACTTTAAAGAGTTCAATTAATATAAAGTAATTGAAATAATATAGATGATTTGATATAAATTGGATAGCGTTCGCATACTATTCTTTGACTAATAATTTTTTAAAGTCCCAATTACGGTTGGTCCATATGTTGAATGAGGCTAGTGGTGTTGGGAAGTAGAAAAAGTATTTCAATTTCTAAACAAATATCTTTGAGATGATCTAAATTAGTAATGATAGTATTACCAAGATAAGACGCACCTTAAATGCGGTATTGTTTTTTAAGCAATATTATTTTACAGTAGGTAGGCTACACACAAACAATCCGAAATCGGTCATTAAAAATTGCCTTTGTTATCTACGCACGGGAGTTCATCTTCTAACAATTAATTGGAATAAATAGTTTATCCCTACCACCTACCATTGAACACTCGAGGATTTTTATAGCAAAAAATTTAATGTGGTTTTGGTTTGAAGTCACCGGAATTATTACTATACACCCACTACATGCTTCAAGCAAAAATGGTAACTTGGGTTTTCCTTCCTTTGTTGATTTCTATTATAAACTCTTGGAAATGCCAAACAGCTATTAAATCAAATGCCTGCTTCCGTCATCTGTGGAAAACAAACAAAAGGTTGTTGGGTGAATCAGTAAAGCTTACAAGATAATAAGTTCTTCGATTGATTCGATAAACACATTCGTTGATAAGAAACTGATTGAATAAGTCGAAATTATTGGCATTTTACTATTTATTAATGGACGTTTCTTAGACAGGTTTACCCCTATAAAGGGTGAGTATACATTTTTATTTACATAATGTACAATTTTATTTACATTAACAAACCTGTTATTAAAAATATGACCATACTAATTAATTTTGAAACGAGTTTAGAAAATGTAATAAACCTCCATTATAAAGATGTATCGTGCTTTTAATAAATTTAAAATTAACATGAGCACAGAAAAGTATAAAACATTAGTTTTATATTACTGTACTGCTTTATAGTTTTCTATGAACTGAGTATTGTTGTTTCAAATCCACGATGTATTTGAAACTCTTTTTTGCAATTTTAAAATCCTGTAGGCTATAGTTTTTGTTTTTCACGAGATTCACCACACAAAAACTGAATATCGTACCTGATGTAAGTTACTATTATTCCATGATGTATCAGCTGCTTTTTAGATTATCATCTCTTAATCTACAGTTCCGTTTGAGAACAAATATATTGCAACCAATTTTATAACACAAATTTGTAATATATTCTTTCATTCCATGAGAGAAACATATCTATTTCGACTCTCAGGAAATTTACTGAGTAACATTCCTTTAGTAGTTCATCTATGAAACTAACATCAATGTTGTAACCTATCTTACTGTGGTTTTTTTAAATGTCATGCAACTTGATTTAATTGCATAAGAAATTACTTATTTTGACCGAAAGAACTTAGATTATAGGCTACCATCTTAATCCTATACTTTGACTACTTTTAATGAGGTAAAATTGTTTTGTGTGAGTATTTTTTACAATTCAGCCATAATATCATCAAAATGACAAATTTGTTGAGAAGTATTCCCCTTCTTCGTCACTAGTTGTCATAATGTTACTTAAAATGGTTAACCCGCCGCCTTCGTAACCCGCCGTCTTCTCCGGGAACGCTGTTTCCGTTATAAACTAATAACCTTTCTTAAATACTGGTAATACAAAGAGAAACATAATTTTTCTGATCATTTTCATTAATCTGTAACAGTTACCTGTCTTTTTGAAAAAAAAAAAAATGTTTGATGGAACATTTGCGACATTGTTTTAGTTTATCGTTTTCATTTGTAAGTAAAAGAAATTGGTAGTTTGTAAGTTTGTTCGAACAATTAGATAATAAGAGAACGTCCAATTCCAATGGAACCATAAGTTCACCACTTTCTACACATTTAATAATTTCCGATCTCTCTTCAATTGTATTTAGAATTCACACACATACGCGCACGCGCAAAGATCAAATAGCTGTTTTGTTACTTTCTTAATAACACTCGCTCCGTAGGTTAGGAAATTATTGACCATAAGGAACCGATATAAAAATAATAATTTTCACGTTTTAGGGTCACTGGTTACAAAAATAACATTTTATTTAGTATTGGTGTGTGTTTGTGTTCTTACCAATAAGTCGTTATTTGATACGACGTATGTTTACACATCCACGCTATTAGATCCAGCCCCTAGGATCTGTTATCGCCAAAGCCTACTTTCTGTGACCTTGAGCATTCGCTGATGACGATCATTTCATTCAAGTGGCGGATCTACGGGGGGGGGGGGCTTTCGGGCTGAAGCCCCACCCAAAACCTCTAAAATTTTTTTGAATGAATGTTAATTGTATACCAATATATTTAGTTTGAAGCTCGTAAAATATATGCATTAGCAAGAATGACCTAATTCCACTACTACGTCTTCAATTGTATGATATCCGTTAACGTTTTAATACTTTGTATAATGTCTTAGTTACATTTTCATTGCTTGCAATCAATCAACATAAAATATTTTGATTTTTGTGCCCGTTACGTTTATCTAGTTTCATTGAAACGATACGCGCACTATCGAGGACGCGCATACAGTGACTCAGCGGTTAAACTAAACGTGTTATTGTTTGTGTTGTGGAAATGTCTAAACGTAAACAGACAAATATTTCGTGCTTCTTCAAGAAGCCAAAGAAGAGTAAAAGTGAAGACGTTCACATGCAAGATGGCGCCGGCGCTGGTCCATCGACAAGTCTGAAAACCTTTAATATGAAACACACATTTTTACTCCACAAAACAACGTTAAACTACTGTTTTGGTCGGTTCATTATATGAAAGTCCTTTCACAAAATTTCCCCCGTTCATCCCCCCTCCCAAATAAAATTCTAGATCCGCCACTGTTTCATTCAACATACGAAACATTCTGAAGTGAGGTGGATCTAGTATAGGCTACTGTATTTTGACAAAGTGTGCTTGTGTATGAGGTTCCGACGACACCCACCACGTTGTCCTGCTTTCGCAGATCTGCCGTAATGCTCCGTTACGCGAGCATTTACGGTACTTCATAAAAAATTGATTGTGATCTTTTGAGTTGAATTTCTTTGCGGCATCAACACACTTACCTCAAATGATTTGCCCCAAATGTAATAAAGATTTTTTGAGAAGAATTATGAAAATTCAACTTACCGCAGGGCCGGCGCAAGAAATTTTGCCGCCCTAGGCAAAACTATTGTTCAGCGCCCACAAACCATTCCAAAAAAACCCCTATCAACTACTAGTAGTATAACCATTTCATGAAATATAAAATGAAACAAAATAGTTTACACAATTTTTTAAAAATTCATTATTTATTGTCAGTTAATTGCAATCTTAACATTGATATCATTTCTTTTAAAAAAACTACAATGTAATTATGACATTGAGTAAAGAGCTAAGCAAAAATTACAAAACAAATAATAATTGTTTTGTAAAATAATAATCATTGATAAACGAACCTTGGACTGAAACATGTTACTAATTTTAGTTTTAGATTTTAATATAATATATACTTCGTATTACTCCTATAACCCCTCTCTCCTAATATAACTAATATAGACCCTATTTGTTGTAGAACTGATTTTGCTCTACTATATTATTGAAGTATAATATTTTATTGTTTTTTAAATGCCCTTCGGGCAATGGTAGTGGGGTACCGTAAACGTATCAACTATGTAGTTCCCATAACAATAGGCGAAACCTTCAATGACCAAAAACCAACCCTCAATTATGAAATGACACCAATGGTATGACTTTTTTTTATTTTTCAAATAATAATAATATTAATAAAACAAAAACCTAAATGGTAAATTTAATTCATAAGCTCAGTGTATTGAATTTTTCATGAAGCAATGATTTTTTTTTTATTCAGGAAAATTTCATATGCAGGAAAGTTGTGGAATATCGTATGGTAACATTTATTGTGAGATCCATAGTTTAATTGTAAAATTCATAATTATATGAATCACTGCCATATCGGCATGTTTTATTGATGCTCTTGTTTGTTAGAAATTGTGTTGATTATGGATGTTTAGGTATGAGTCACCTCGGCTCGCACTCAGCAGTAACGTGACGTGATATTGTGTGTTTATCTTTGTGTCAATTCAGGACAACCTATTTTACTTCAGTTGGATAAACGTTGGACATAAATACATTAATAAATGTATTTGTAACACATGAAGAATTCCAACTTTTGAAAAAAGATAAATATGGATCAACTTTGTAGCCAATGCTTTGTGCCCAATTTTAATGAAACTACGACCAGGAGGTTAACTTTAATCAAAATTCGCTAAACCCACTGCCGATTTGTTTTATTCAATTGGTTATCTGATATAGTTAAGGTATCAATTACTGTATTTGTGCAAAAATTAATGAAACTCGGACTTGTAAAGGAAAATATTTTAAAAAGTGATCATATTTATAATGTCAGAAAATTTGATAAAAAACCGTCTTCCGATAATCCAATTGGTTTTGGGCAACGAAATAATTTTTCCCCAATTGTTTGTGTAAGGAAAATATATAGATATACAAAAATATATGAAAATGTGAACGACCACGAAAACGTGTTGTAGGGGGTCAGTGTAGGGGGGAGATACAGGCTTCAGTGGACATTTCATGGTCTGAGGGCTTGTTTTTGTTGTAAGGGCAAAGACAATAGTTATATTTCCACATATTATATGGAAGTTAGCTAAAAATATTGCAATATTGTAGTGGACATTATTGTACTGAGAACTGTTATTGAAGGAATATTACATCATTGTCCGTTTCTAAATACTCTTTGTGCAGCCAAATGTTTTTAGGATGGGTAACACATTAGCAACTATCTTTTTACAAAATAGCTAACTTGTTTCTAGGTTCTGAATGAATCAAACATAAGCAAAGATTTGTATACGAATAGAACCACAGTTCTAATTTGGGCAACTAACCTAAGTTCATGTCTAACCGTCTAATTAAAAAAGAAATTTATATTATGAAGTATTTTATTGAAAATGTATAGTTAAGCTAGGCAAACTTGTAACAAGGGACATCCAAGAACCTAAATATTAAACAACTTAAGATATGTTTCACAATAGTTGACTCTGAAATATTATAATCTTAGGAGGCTGCGACATATAGTAGTATTACAAAATCAAATCTTGTAAGCTGAAAAATAAAAATAAAAAACTGTCACTGGAAAACTGGGTGCAGTGGACTGTGGCCCATTTATCATGAAGCGATTAAATTAAGGGGTCTGTGGCCCCACAATCACTTATGTTTGCATGGAACTTAATTTAGAGGTTCTACACACCTCCATGACCATGATCCACAATTCGGTTTTCGTATTTGTGTGTACAAACTTTGGTATGTTTACAAAAATAATAAATTACAGGCATCGAGTAGATAAACGCTACATACTGCCACGCCGCACACGCGCAATTATTTTTAATTTGAGTTTGCCCTTAATAACTTTGCGCGTATACGTGGACAAGAAATAGGAAATACGCTAACTTTCCTAAATCTTAAAAGATTGGTTTGTAATAAATACACTTTAGATAAAAAATACTAGCTCTAGTCAGACTCCCTCTCTTGGTCGTGTCGTTTGAAGTTATTTGGTCACACACAAGAAATAATAAACCTTATCAACTATCTTATTTTAGAGCACTGATTAACTTATGGTATAGGGTATTTAATTTAGAAATAAAAAGGAATTAAAACTTGAAAACTAAACTTTTTTAATTTCAAAAAACAAAAACAAATTAATTATCTTTCTCCAGTTATTAAAATTTCAAACAAGTATATTATAAATATTTACACATATGATATTTTTTATATTTATATTGAAACGCTTTTATACCATTGTGAGAATAGGGAATATTCCTGAATGATTTTACTTTTACACTGTCCCCTGAATTTACTGTTAATTTTAATATTATTTATTTTTAAATTTTATTATTGGATTACTTTTATATTATTTATAATTTATATAGCTTGGTTATTTGTTACTCACAAATAATTATGATTTATCGCAGCTTTCCTCCTCGGTGGTTTAGGCCTTGGAATGAAGTCCTTGATCTTCTTTCTTCCTTCCTCTCAGGATCTCTCCTCTTCTTTGATGTAGAATGATTTCTTTCTTCAATCCCTTAGGATCCTCCTTCTTTAAATTATAGCGATTTATTACGGCCCGCTTACTGTACCGGAGTTGGTGATAACCGCCGACCGACTTGCTGCTTCTGCAGATCTATACGTGGTTCTCGGGTGACTACCTATACGCAACTGAATTTAATTTTTCTTCCCTCTACCTGGTACTTTTGAAATCGAAGTCAAGAGATTTACTCTTTTCTTTTTGACAACTTCGCTTCTCTGGTGCTTTAAAGGGTCCTTCTAGCTTGTAGAATCTTCTTTTATTTATTTAATTTAATTCCCACGCCTTCATTTTAATTAATCCACTTTAGTTTCGTAGATAATTAATTATTTAACTTTCCGTGCAATAAGTAATTGTATTGGTCTCGGTGGTGGTCGCATGACGTCCTCCCTCCAAGCTCGCTCCGTACTGTTTATTTAGACATTGCCGGTTCTTACAAGATTTAATTAAATTTTGTATGCAAAACTTTCAAAATGCTCTAACTTTGTAACCCATAGTCCGATTTTGGATTTCTGCAGCTCATTGGATTCCTGACCATCTTCTGCCTTCTCCCTCCTTTGAGTGGTTGTTCTAAGGTTCCTGGTTCTCCAGTTATCGCCTTCGCTAGTTTTTCCTTAGTTATGAATTTTAAATTCTTCAAAATGATCCAAATTCGAATTTTCTTGGTTCCATCTTATTCGTCTGGTTCCCAAACGTCCAAAACTGATCTTCTTTCTTCCATCTTCATATCGGGCACGGTTCTGTGGCCTTTCCTATGTCTATCTCGAATTTTGGATTTGGCAACCCCCCTTTTTGGTTTTATGCCCTTTTCTCACATGGTATATTACAAAAACATATATACTACATCTTATTTAACATATATTTATTTCTGTAGAAACTTATTTCCCCCGATTTATTCATTTATTTTAATGTGTTTATTTTTGAGCCTTTTTCTTTAAAAATATTTAATTATATTAATTTATTGTTATTTAATTATTATTAATTATTTATTCTTTATTTTATCCCCATTTTAGATTTTCGAAATTTTCTAATTTGTGAATTTTAGCCTTTTTTCTGCTACGTCTTTGCTCTATAACTTTTTCATTTTCTTAATTAAAACAATTCTGTTAATTACATTATTATCATCTTTTTCTCCTCTACCCATTACATTTAAAATAACCTACTATTTTTATTTTTGAAAATATATTAAAATTTTACATTGTAGCCTTTCACGGCGCATAGCAACAGACAGAGTTTTGCAATATTCGACAAAACCTGAAAAGAATTATCCTGTCGATTTCCCTTAGAATAATTCACTCCGCTTGGCTACTATTACTTTTAACATTGGCTAAGCCTGCAATTTATAAAATAATTATTTAAAATTATTTACTTCCTTCTTACACCCAATTTTCCTTTGATATCTCTTTATAACGTGTTATTTTACTTATTACTAATTATCAATTTACATATTTAGGCCTATTGGCTTCTATATACGGCTTTTAATGTTAGGCCTAATTATTCTAGTAATTAGCCCATTTGTCTCGGGTTTTTGCCCGTGGCAATACGTACTTTACAAGACCCCTCGATCGGGTCTTATGACGGGGACCCCTAATCATTAGTAGCAATGTACGTGTGAGTGTGAAAGTTATATTTTTTCTCGGTTTGGGCTGTCCTGGTTGCGAAACATAGCGGAACTTGGACCAGACCATTCCGTCTACCTATTCAGACTAACATCCAAGTGTTTGTACTTCATATTAAACTCTATATTAAAGATATTATTGCCTTTTGAAGTAAAAATATATGACCTTATGATTATGATTATGATTATGATTTGGAATGGGGTGGAATCCTAATTTAAGAAGGATTCCCTGCACGTCAACCATTGGCTTATTGTACCCCCTGTGTGCCGATCCTGGAAGGTTAGATCCCTGTTCCTCGAACGAGGTTCAGGATTTTTTCCACCAGATACGTATCCTCTTCATCTCCCGGTTGCTGGATACCAAAGAGCTCCCTCCTTCTGCGCTCTAGCATCCCGCAATCGAATATGACGTGTCTTGCAGACTCCACGGCCTGCCCGCAGAGCCGACAGCTTTGGTCGCCTTCGAAGACTCCCACTGTTGCAAGATGTTTCCTGAACTGGCCATGTCCAGTGATGAGTCCTACAACTCTTTTAAGCTGTAGCCTGTCTAGCTTGATTAATGACTTCGTAAGGTTGATACTGGGTCCTTTAATCAGCTGTTTGCTTTGTGTGAGCCCGGGAGTCCTGCGCCATCTCTGGCGTTGCTTTTCCTTGGCCCAGTTGTTAACTGCGCTTTTAGCCATGCTGCGGCTGATACAGCACATAGGTTCTGGCCCCATGAAGGGTGTAGATGCTCCTTTCTTTGCGAGAGTATCTGCCATCTCATTACCTTGGATGCCACGATGACCTGGCACCCATCTCAATTCCACCATGTTCCTTGTGGAGAGTTTCTTTAATGTTAAGAGGCAGTCCTTCACCAGTTTTGAAGTGATTTGTACTGAGTCTAGCGCTTTTAATGCTGCTTGACTGTCTGAGAGAATAAGGATTTGTCTATCTCGAAAGCCTTTTGACAATCCCAGATGGGCGCAGGCAGAGATAGCTAGTAACTCTGCTTGAAATACTGTACAGTGCTTGCCAAGACTTACACTAATGTTTGTCCTTGGTGATGAGCTGTAAATACCATAACCTGAGTTTCCTTCCATAAGAGACCCATCGGTGTACCAGACAAGAGTCCCTCTGGAGGATCCTGGTTTACTGTTTCCTTCCCAGTCTTCTCGGTTACCAAGGGTTACCGTGAAGGGTCTGTTGAAGATGTACTCGGTGTGCATTGCGTCTGGCACCATGTCTAACACCGAGTTTTTGAGTACGGTGTCAACTATGTCAGTGTGTCCTGCTCCAGGCAAGCCCTTCCGCCACTCGTTAACACACGTTAGTCTGTAGGCGGATTTCCTTGCCTCCGACATTATGAAAATATCAAGAGGCAGGAGTCCGAGGAGAACCTCCATTGCAGCTGTTGGGCTACTTCTAAAGGCTCCGGTTATGCACAAGCATGCAAGTCTTTGCAGGCTTGTTAGTTTGCTTCCTGCAGTGGTTTGGCATGATTTCTTCCACCATACCACCGCTCCGTATGTAATCTGGGGTCTGATCACTGCCTCATATAGCCAAAGGGCTATGTGAGGCTTGAGTCCCCAAGTGGTACCAATAAAACGTCTGGCTGTCATTAGCGCCCATTTCGCTTTATGGATTAAGTTGTCCAGATGTACATTCCATGTTAGCTTTTGATCAAGGGTTACTCCAAGATACTTAGCCGACATGGACATGTTTATCCGTATGTTATCCATGGATATCCTATCCAGGGCTGTCAAGTTCCTCTTCTTAGTGAAGGGAACTATAGTAGTTTTGTTGGGATTGACGTTGAGGCCTTCCCTTGCACACCACAACTTCACTCGCCTCAGATTACTATTCATGATATCTGAGACAGTGTAGTCGCTTTTCCCAATAACCAAGATTGCTATGTCATCCGCATAGCCTTGGATGTATGTTCCTGACCGGCTGATTTCCGTAAGGAGATCATCTACCACCATGCTCCACAGTAGAGGTGAAAGAACACCTCCCTGTGGACACCCTCTTGTGGTTGCGACCTCCAGCGAATCACCAAGCAGGGAGCTTTGGATGCGTCTGCTTCTTAGCATTGAATGAACCCATATTGTTAAAGCCGGGTTCACCTCTCGCTCTTGCAGTCTACGCACTATAGATTTAAAGGAAGTGTTATCAAATGCGCCTTCTATATCCAAGAAGGCGCACAGGGCTATTTCCTTCCTTTCCAGTGCGTCCTCGATCCTGCCCACAAGATTATGTAGAGCAGATTCACAGGATTTACCAGGTTGGTAGGCATGTTGATTTCGGTGAAGAGGTGTCTCGGAGAGCTCCCTAATGTATCTCTCAACCAACTTCTCTAGTGTTTTCAATAGAAACGAGGATAGGCTGATTGGTCGGTAAGCTTTGGCATCACAATAACTTGCTTTGCCACGCTTGGGAATAAACGTAACTCTGCTGACCCTCCATGCCTGCGGAATGTAGCCGTATGCTACGCTGGCTCTGGAAAGCTTGCAGATCAGTTGGATCAAGGCGTCAGGTCCTTCCTGCAATAGTGCAGGATAGATTCCGTCTCCGCCAGGTGATTTAAACGGGCTAAATTTGTTTATTGCCCATTTTAATTTAGAGATAGTGACAATTTTCCTGGCTATCTTCCAGTCTGCCCGGGATGCCCTTGGCCAAGAACTGTCCCCAGCTAGACTTAGACCGCCGTCTGTATTGTCACTACTTATGTTACCAGGGAAGTGAGTTTCAAGTAGTAACTTGAGCGTCTCTTCCGCTGTTTTAGTATACTCTCCTGTTGGTTTCCGCAAGGTGCCTACAGGATTGTGAGGTTTAGAAGCCATAACTTGTTGCAGTCTGGCTGCCTCCTTTAGACTGTTCACTTTGTGAGTGAATGCCTTCCAGGAATCAAGTTTGGCTTTTTTTATAGCTTTGCTGTATGTTGTGAGAGCTAAATGGTACTCCCTCCAATCACCGCTCCGCTTGGACACATTAAAAAGCCTTCTTAATTGTTTTCTCTTACGGCCGAGATCCTGTGACCACCATCTTGTGTTAGGTCTGCCTGATCTCGTACGCAGAGGACAGTTATCCTGATAGCAGTCCATGATGGCGTCGCGAAGCGAGGTCGCCACCCTGTCTACATCTGGAAATGTTGCAATGTCACCTTGCATGGACCCAAGTACCGTCGATAGTTGGTCCGAGTAGGACCCCCAGTCCGTCGCTCTCGGGTTCCGAAAGTGGGAATTGACGGTTGATGTCTCTAGATGAAACATGATGTATTTGTGATCTGAGAGGGAGGCTTCTGTTGAAACATGCCAGTTCCCAATCAGATTTACAATATTTTCTGTACAAAAAGTAATATCTATGACCTCGTTCCTGATTTTATTGGAAAAAGTCGGTGTGTTACCTACATTAACAATTTGTAAGTTATTAGACAAGAGAAAATCAAATAATGACTCACCCCTTGTATTTGTATCAGAGCTGCCCCAGCCTAGGCGATGATGAGAGTTAGCGTCACATCCCACCAGAAGCTGCTGCCGCCTGACAGTAGTTGACTCCACCAGAAGTTCTAGTTCTCTTGATGGAGGAGGAGTTCTGGCGTCATAGGGTAGGTAGACGGAGCTAAAAATTGGACCATCCTTTTCCTTCCCGTTGCGCCAGTGTATTAGCACCGTTGTGATGTCTCTGGAACAGAAATCCATTAGGGGCAAGCATTGCAGACCTGACCTTACTAGTATGCAGGTTCGGTTGTTATTAATATTGTTACAGTATATGAGCTTACCTTTTGCATCTCCTAGCCCGGCAATCCGGCCTCGGTGGAGCCAGGGCTCCTGGACCAGTGCTAGGTCGATGTTGGACCTAATGAAGGTCTGACAGAAGGAGGCCGAAGCCGCCTTACTGTGATGTAGATTTACTTGCAGGACCCTCAGCATTGTCTCCTCCTGACAGTAAGACAAGAGAGACTTGCCAGAGTCCCACATGCGCCTTACACCCTGCTGCTTTGATAGCTGCAAGGGAGAGATCATCCACAAGGAGAACAAAGGTACGACCTTTCGGGTCCTCTTTCGTAGCCAGAGTTCTCCACTCTCCGACCCTAAGGCTCATGTTTTGTTTACCAAGCATATCAAGGATCCTTTCAGGAGACTCTTCCAGCTCAGCAGGTGCTCTGAAGAACACCTTAGTGGCCCGAAGAATATCCTTCTTATCACCAACGATAAGCTCGACATCCTCGCCAAGGGGTCGAATGCTGGAGATGGTTTTCATCAGCCAGGATTTGCTGCTGAGATTAGAGCACGAGATAATTAGTGCTCCTTTCTCCATATAAGAGCCTGAAAAGACTGGATATGACCCGTCTTCCAGGCACTCAAATTTTGCCATGATGGCCTTTTGGACGGTCCTGCCCTGTTCCTCGGAGAGCTTGTCTTCGGGGAATCTTTTGGGCACAACTGCCATTCTAGTGCAGGCTAGAGCTTCCCCAAACGAGGTTCTGGGTTGCGCCGATGTCGATGCACCGTGCTCACCAGACTGTTTGTGTCTCTTCCTCTGGGTTTCAGTGGATGGGGGAGTCGGAGCTTCGGCTCTGCCGCGCTTCAGGCCCCCCTCCTTAATTGCAGGAGGATCGGTGGCTGTCAAAGCAGCACCTTTATTCCTACGTTTATCGAACTTCTTCGGGTCAAAGTCCTTTCCAAACTTGGCCTTCAGAGCTCGTCTTCTCTCCGATTTGGACATCCTCGGCTTACTTTGTGCCATATTGAGCGTGACCAACTGCTTAGTAGCGTCCGTCAGCTCGGCTGTAAAGCCGGGGGTGTCAGGATTTTCCAAGAGGAGGTCTTCATCCAGCTTAAAGCCCGATTCAACCTCCTCCATTAACACCTCCATGTCCACAGATTTCGAAGCCTGCTCAGTGGCTGCTTCTAGTCCGTCTTCATAGGGTATTTCTTTGTTTGATGTTTGAACCATGAAAGCATGCTCTGAGGCTGCTTCTGGTCCTGGTTTGACAGCCGAGCTTCCAGCTTGTGACTGGTACTCCGCCGAGGTTTTTTGTTTATTTTTATTTTTGTTTAGGTCCATTTAAGTTCCCACGATTAAAGCAGGGTTCTAAAAGGTCCACCACACAGAGCCCGCATATGAGGTAAGGCTAAATTGAAACCGGAGGTCGCCTGGTATCCGGAGTCCGCATACTAGAGTCTAAGCTCCCCCTTTGACACGCATCCTTCGGCATATGCTGTTCCACCTTGGATTGGGTCCACAGATTGTGGGGATAGTGGGAATTAAGAATAAATGAACGTCCACAAGAGCCTCAAGCTTCTTGGGACAGAAGACTGAAGAGAGATAGGACAGATTATAGAGAGGTCAAAGAATGGTTGACGACCTCATTTTGGTTGGGGTGGTGAAAATAAGAGGCAGGAGGGGGAAGGGAGGGGTAAGACGTCCCATGCTTTAGCCGCCTTCGGTGCCGCCATCCGGCAAAGCATCAGGCCACACCGAAAACGTTGCCCATCCTGTACCGCGGGGAGGCGCATGAGTCCGCTCTTGCTGCCACCATCTGCATCCCCGGACCAAACCGCCTTCCAGCAGAAAGATCCGAGGGTGCAGATAATGCCTGCTTCACAGGACAATATATGACCTTAGTATGCGATATTTTTAATAAATATTTTGTCTAAATCTTCAATGAAAATTTACAAATGTGCGAATACGCTACCGCTTTGTTATGGGAGTTAAAATTTTTTTTTTAATTTTCATTTTTGGAGTTATTCTAAAGGAGAGCAGAAGAAGATTCCGGTGTTAAAGAATTCTTTTGCTACAATACGCATCTTTTGCCTCCAGGTAAGTCACTAATGCGAACATTTTCTTAACTATAGTTATTTCAGTACTATTAGAAGTCAAAACCCCGTAGTAAACCGTAGATTAAAATTCCTACCAGCAAGTTTAAAAATACTTTTTAATTAAGAAACTATGTTCTATAAATTTTAAGAAATGTTTTAAATTTAATTTTTAAGTTTAACATAGATTATAATTCTTAATTATTATTAATTTGTTTTTTTACAATTAAAATTTTTGTTTGTTTTTTAAAGTATAATTTTGTCAAATTTTAATTCAATATTGGTAAAACCTAAAACAAGTTTATAGTTTATTCATTTCTAAAGAATAAAATTAGAATAGTCGCTAACACAGAAAAACGATTTGCAAACGTCATATCTCAGCAACCAGTAAAGGTACCGAATTGAGATATCTCAATATATATAGTCTATATATATAGGGTGTCCTGTAACTCTCTGGAAACACCTATATAGAATTATTCCTTGGGTCAAGACAATCATATTTTACTATATAAACATCGGTATCTCGTGCCATTTTGTCCGCCTGTCTCTGTTTTTTACTTTAATGTTCATATTTCAAAAAAGTTCTGAACCGAATTCAACCAAACTTGAGTCATCTGTTTATGGTGACAAGATCTATCATCCGAAAGTTATGGTGTAATTATCTCTCACAATTTCTCATACGGTAAAATGTGTTTGTCTTGATCCAAGGAATAATGGAACAATATCCATGTGTCCAGAGATTTACGGGACACTCTGTATAATAGTTCACGCGCCCACTATCCTGCTTTTTCCCTTAGCTCAGCTTGTGATAAGGTTTTATTGCCACTGTGTAGCAGGAAGTTTGTTGGTTGTTGTGTGTGCTGCGTGAAACTATTTGTGAGTGATAAGTTACGTAGTTCGTTAGCTCCTGAAATCATTGGGATTATTTCACAGAGTTTACTTCTAGGCAACCTCCGTAATCTTCAAGGTAGGTAATACTAATCTTTATTTTATTTTTCTTAATTTGATACTTGTTTACTGATTTTATTAGTTACATATCTAGCTGCCGGGAAGTTAGCGTTAAAGCTAGCCGTAAATCTCACTTTAAGCGGCTCTATTCCTAACCAAAATAAATTGGTTATCCTGTTAATCGGAGGTTCCAGAATCCTAAATATAAGTTAAATAGTTCTAATTGAGAATAAAAACGATTTATAAATTATATTAATACGAGCAAACAAATGTAATAATGTATACAAAAACCAAATGGTTTCCTCGTTTAGGTATAGATTAGTTGACATTGATAAGAATAGACCGAATTTTAGTATGTACACAAATATTTTGCCTAATCTTTGCTAATATTGGTCTGAATAAGATAATCTTTGTGATTTATAGATAATTTAATTATTTTGTAAGTATTTTTCATGAATTATCTTAAACATTAGGCCTATACTTTTTTAATTATTCGCAAAAGGAAATTACCTTTGGTTATAACTTTTCCCACTATTTTTTTTGCCTGGTACCGGTATGAGACGGTAAAAGGTTTTCAACAGAAGACTTCAGGCAAGTTTTATCAAAATCGTCAAATTCACGTTATTCAATAACAGGCGGCTTAAATATTTCATAACAGTTATAACGCCTGTATCTATGTTCCTACGATAAATCCTATACAGGATGTTCGAAAAATGTCGGGCAATAATTTACGTAGTGATTCCTTGGGTCAAAATAAGCAAAAAAGTTTATATAGACATATGTCCTATCTCGATTCGTTTAGCGTCTGTCTGTATGTTTTTTTTTTTTAACAAAACAATAATTCATAACTCCTTAACAGTTTGAGTTACAGCATTGAAATTCTGCACAAATGTTCAACTTACTGGCCGCTATCTTTGTGCAAAATATAAATACTAAAAAATTTAACCGTTTCAAAATGGCGGCTATTTTTAATATTTGACGGCAAATTTCACGAAAACCGTTAATTTTACAAACAAATTTCAAGATACATAAAATGTAGTAAGTTTTATGGAGGTTCCAACGATATCTTATTAAGCTAATTTTGGACGAAGAATAAGAGAGAAATTAATTTCTTCCTTGCTATTCCTACAGTTTTCTCCATTTAAACAATGTTAAAACTGTAACAAATATCATAAAATCACAAATTATCAATACATAAATATTATTTTATTTTCAAACATATACAAAATGAACACTTTTTAAAGAAACACAACTTTTGTGATTTTATGATACATATACATACAGTTTTCTCCATTTAAACAATGTTAAAACTGTAATAAATATCAAAGTTTTTTTTTTATATATTCATATATATTTTCCTGTACTGAACTGAAAGCAAATTAATCTATTAAAATTTTACCAGATCTAAATAAATTATTTTTGCAGTGACTACCTGGCTGGAGACACGATTGAAAGTGTATCAAGATCATTGGGCCTTAGCACAGAAAAATGGATCCAAGAGTACTATGAAGAGAAAGGCTAGGCGTATATTTTTATATAAAAAATTTATAGAAGATGTGAGACTGGGAAAAGCAGTTAATATTTCACAGCTACCTGACCCACTCAGTTCTCATTTTGGCATCTACAATAGAGGAGACGAAAAAGAAACTCATGATGCAAATGTCCTTCCGTCAAAAGTAGTATCTTTGGAACATCCTATCAATTCGTTATAATTTTTCAGGTTATCAAACATTATTTGTAACGGTGCAAGAATAATTAACATCGTCAATTAATCTTGATAACACAGAAGTATATTTTAGTTTATATTATATCATTAATGTTTAAAACTCTGATACAAATAATTTTCCTCTGGAACAGCAGATTTTTAAAGAATTATGATTTATGAAAGATATAAGACGTACCCGGGACACTGATCATAGACATGTTTTTTTTTTAAAGTAATGAAGTGCATAGTGCTTTACCAAACTGCAAATTGTAGCCATTCCCAGTGGTGAATGAAGTAAAGGCGTCTATTTACAATATTTCTTATTTATAATTCTCCTAAAAATATGCTTAGTTTGTATACATTTATATTTTTTACTCTTTTCATTATTGTTATACCTGAGAATGATTTTCACTTAAGCTAGTCATAAATGAAAACTATTGTTATCTATTTATTGTATCTAATGTAATAGACAGTTAATAACACAACTATGAATTTTATTTCAGATGAAAGAAAATGTAAATGTTCCTAAAAGAGAAACTCAGCGTGTAGGGAAAGTGTCTAAAGAATTAGAAACTGAAACTGAGAGTCAAATTAAACTGCCTAGAAGTAATGAGGGGAAGAAACCTCCAAGGAAAGAAAACTACTGTATTGAGTGCCAGAAGACAATAAAAGAATTTTGTAAACATTACGAAAAAGTTCACCGTTACACCTCTGAGGGGAGGAAATTAAATGAATTAAACAAAATTTAAGACATTACTTTAAGGAAAAAGCTAGAAATGAAAATTACTGACAATCTTAGAAAAATAGGAAATGCTGAGATGAGTAAAACTAATGCAAAAGGGTCATTTTTCAAAGGTGGAGATGCAGAAGTTGTTCCTGTGAAGTGTTCATGGAAAATGCCAATCAATTAAACACTGTACAGTGTTCTCGCTGTGAAGGTTTCTACAGACGTAGGAAATTTTCCCAGCACCTACGCCGTTGCCCCAAACTCTCAACATCTACTGGAGAAATTGTAGAACTTGAAGGAAATATTGAAGCACTTAAAAAGCATGCTTTGCCTATACTACAAAGTACGAAGGAGCAAGTCAAGAATTAATGAGAGAGGTTATACAGATAATGAAGCCTCGTACAGCAAAGGATGTAGCAATCCGAGACCCACTTATTATGAAATATGCTAGCGAGTTCCATAAAACTAGAAGAGCTAGTTTTCAACATGTTTATGTATCTAAGGTAATTATAGATTTGGTAAAAATTGTAATGAGAATGCAGGAAATTGAGGGTGAAAAAATTCACTGTTTAGAGGATGTATTAAACCCTGCATACTTTAATTCATTAGTAAGGTGTATTTTACAAGAATGGGGTTACAATCTAGAGGCTGGTATTGTTGAAATGTGTGGACTTAATAACCGCCTAAGAAGCCACATTAAGGGTGCTGCTCAAACAGCAAAGAACGAGGCTTTTGCTGAAGAGTATATGGAGTATAGTGGTAGTCACTCAAAAATTCCCATACAAAATGCGGTATCTCTAAGAAAAAAAAGAAACATTTTTTTCATAATACTTGAAGAAAAATGGGCCAATGAAATTGGTAGGATATTTGACATGGCAGCAAAACAATCCCGTTCAGAAAAAGAGCCAAAACTAGCTGCCGAGGAAGATATTATTAAAACCTGTCAATATGTGTCATCTCAATACAAGATAATTATCAATAAGTTAGAAGATACTCCTTGTGGAACGCCACAAAAACAAAACCAATATAATGTGTTGCTTGATATGATCATTACTCACATAATGTGCCTCATTAGGCGGAGGCCTGTTGATTTTAAGAGAGGAAAGAATGCAAATTTTGAAAGATTAGAAAAACAAGATGATCTCATATGTGAGATAAAAAACAGTAAGAACATGAAATTGTCAGATGACGATCTTAAGCTCTGTAATAAATTCACAATCTTTTATGTACCTAGAAAAAGAAGCAACATCAAAATTATTCAAACATATCAAAATAAAGAACTGAGTGGAATTGTTAATGCCCCATGGTACATACGCAATGATGATCTCCATATGGATTTACAAATTGCTACAGTTTATGAAGAGGTTCGACGATTTGCTAGGAAGCATGAAGAAAGACTGCATAAGCACCATAACATCGAGATGCTACAAGTTCTCGACAATTCAGTTCAAGTTCGGCGGTTGGACAGGATAAAACCGTTTGATTTGGCCTAAGACAATACTAATAATGTGAATAACACAAGAACAAGTGATTTTGTGTATTGGAGTGCGTCGTTGGATGTGCAGCCAACAAACCACATTAACTAAGCTAATGAAAGAGGCAATGGATGCAATTCAAAGAAACAAAAAGTTTGTGGGTATTCAGATAACCTCTTTTTGTGGGTATTCAGATAACTTCAGATAACCTCTTTGTAAGAGCAAATAATAGGCTAATAAACCCTCATGACTGTCTTAGAAAAATCACAAAAAATCTAGCTTTAAGGAAACCATTGGATATGAGTGGAAATGGGTTACGCCACCATGCTGGCACATTCAGCAAATTACATTCCGCACATCCACAATACTAAGACTATCTGGCAAGTGCACTCGGTCACACACTTCATATACATAAGTTGCACTACGAAATGCCAATTAGCATTACCCAAAAACTAATTGTTTGTCCAGTGCTTTACAATATGACAAAGCCCCTGAACAAGCGGCAAGAAATCTCAACCCCCAATCATAAAAAAACAAGTCTTTGACAACCTGCCAGTTTTTACTAATAGCCCATAAGTAGATGTAAACCTACTCCAAGAACTAAATGAAACACTGGAAAAGGATATATGGATTTCAAAAGAAATGAACTCAGATCTTAATTACGAGGAAAGTGATACTTCTTTTAGTAGTACAGAAAATAATATTCCATTTAAGAAGAGGAAAATATTACGTCAAAGATGGACAGATGAAGATAAAATGGTAATATTTCAAGGATTTGAAGATGACATACTGCAGTGTAAACAACCTTTGCGTAGTACTATAATAGAGTTTTTCAATACCCATCGAGATACTTTTAAGAATCGTACAATTGACACTTTGGTAGCCTTCCTACACAATAAATGTTTAAGAAAATTAAAAAATGTAACTCCAGAGGTTAAAAAGTTTCTGCTGAACACCCATAAAAGAATAACTAATGTGCCTTTGTAAAATCGTAGTAGATTTTTCTTAGTGATAAATAAAAGTTTATTAGTTGTGTTTTTTGTATAAGTAGTAGATTCCAAATTTATTAGATTTTAACTTTAGAAAAAAGATATCTGTACTTGTATTGCTCTGTAAATATATTAAAAACATTATTGATAATGTTATGCACTTGCATGTTGACTTAGGTAATTATATTTTAATGATTCAGTATTTTACATTTAATTGTTATGTGTAATTTTATATTTTGTTTTAGTAGTTTATGTAATTATGCATAAACAATTTTTATAGTTATGTTTTTTATTGCATTTTCAAACTTATTTAAGTTTTTACATTTATACATGATTTTCATTTTTTTTTTCATTATAGAGTTTGTGTTCGGTTTTTGTAAATCTACTTGAAACATTATTGAAGTAAATTTGTATACATTGCTTTGTATTTCTGCTGTTCTAGGTTGCTTGGGAGTATTATGTGTAATATACATAATGTATGCAGCCTGATGTTTTTTTACTAATACTAATTTACTATTTTTCTTGTGAATTCCTTAATGAAAAATTTGTTCTTATTAGTGCAGAGATTATTTTTTTGTGTTTAGAAGTTTCGAGTATTCAAAGCTATAAATAAATGAAAGTAGACTGCTCGGGAATGATCTTTCATCATTACAAATGATGAGCTCTAGAGTGTTTTGACAACATTTACATTTTTCTTATGCAACTGATATAAATTAATTTTTAAATGTTATCTGGAATTGAAATGAATTTTCAAGTTTTTAAATATTTTAACTACATTTCAATTCAGCTATTGACTATTAAGTTTAATTGGAGCCAATTAAAAACTGTCTTCTATGTGTTATTCCTGTTGTAATATAACAGATTAATTTACTCTGTATGTTTATTTGGAAGTGAGAGTGTTTCAAAAAATGTATTTTTCCTATTTTAAACTATTGGTTTAGAAATATTTTTATTTATACATGTATTTTTAATATGGGTTTTACATGTCCCAACATTAAAATTGTATTTGTGGATTTGCAGTATACATCTGTATTAAATCTCTTTATATATTTAGTTTATTTTGTCTCACTGAAAATGGGGTTTTGAGGTCTTATTTAATTAAATGAGATATGAAATATTTGCTTGTGCAGTGTGAATTTTTGAATTCCTTTGAGATATTTATTTATTTCAGTAATTTTCATTTTTATCTTGTACAGAATATTATAGTGTTTCATATTTTTGTGATACACTTTATGTAAAACAGTGATTTATGTAATAGCCTAGTGAAAGTTCATACCATCTTTCATTTTGAAATGTATCGTAGTTCCATGAAAAGTTTAGTTAAGTGCCTCACTGCATACTGCAATACAGAGGGCGTTAGAATTTCACAGGAAGGAAGGGCAGTATTATTACTTACAGAAAAACGAATTACGGAAAAAAAACTTATCATTTACCAATGAACTAAAAACTAAAAAGAATCCAAAATGTGCCTTTATTTGAGTTTTCTGCACATAGTACAAAACCTAAACACTTTTAAAGAAAAATTTGCTTTAATAAAACTAAAATACACTGATTTATAATTCATTGTTATTTGTATCCAAGTCACAATTACATTAATTAGAAAATTCAGTTCCGTCAATGTGACTTAAATTATATATAAGCAAATTACTTAACATAACACGTTTCCGAATCACTGTCCCATGTTCAGATGTTGTCGTTCTTTTGGGGTCTCTTAAAATAAATATATCAACATAAAACACATAAACTTACACAAGATAACTAAAACGGCCAATATGTGCACATGTTTAAGTCCAAATAACTGATAAGGTGAGAGCCTACCCTACCATGTGTGTAAACTACTATTATGGTTTTTATAACAAATTATTCATGCATCAAAGGATTTACAAACTTTATTTACTGCAAACAACCAAACTTTCTTTATTGCAGAAATAAAATAAGACACAGGTTTTAATATAAAAGAAAATATTGGGCATATATATATACTTAAATATTTTGGGTAAACAATAAACAGCCTATTTCTAAAAGAGTATATATTTCTGTAAAATTGTAAAATTCAGATTCTTTTAATTGAGTGCAATTTATTTATTTTTTTCAAATAATATTTTTATGTAAAATGTGTAAGTGACTGTTCCCATACTGATGAACTGTGTTTAGAATATATATAAAAGTACCCTTTCTGATGAGAGTTCATCAGGATAGGACAGTCATCAGAATTGGGACGTTTGCGTATCTATATATATATGAGGAGCAAACATTCAAACCGTGTTTTATCTTCCAGATGCAATTTTTCAGGAAACAGAAAAAACTAATAACAACACGATTCTTGTTTTTTTATTTTATTACTGGTTATTAGAGCAATTTGTAAGCTTGCAACAGATATTGAACCTGTAACTGAATAAGAAAATGTGTTTAACCCTTCGCACGCTGAATAAAATTTGCCTTATTTCATCTCAAAGCTAAAATAACTTTAAAAATCTTTTCTTTTTTTTTTCAAAGTTAATTTTTGTTTTCGTTTTGTATGTGAAAGGTTAATTTTTAAAAAATGTCATCATTGGTTATCGGCTGCATTTAACATTTTTTTACGACATACAACAAAATAGTAAAAAATTGCAAAAAAAAAATTAGTTTTATTAATTTTTGTAAATTGGAACAGTTATATTGTGAAAATAATATATAAAAAATAGAAGGTAATGTTAAAATAAACAAAAAACAATACTTCTTCAAAACAATGCTCAAATGCAAACACGGAGGTCGTCGCCTATCAGACTAATGAGACTGCGAGTATAGACATTATCCGTTCTGTAGAAGCTATAGAATGCGTGCGCCGCCGGGCAATTCCAGACAAAATAGCGTCCCTCTCCACTGCCTCGAGGCGTAGAACTTTCAACAAAACGTTTTCTATTCCTGAATAGACAGCGGACATGCCTCTGCATTCTACCGGAACTTTGCTGAACTAATTAACTAACCATAGGCTAAAATATATTATTGCGACTTTAATCGTCATCCGCGTTTGGGTCAAAGTCTACCATTGCGGCTATACTCGTTTGCCGCGTGGGAAGGGTTAAAATTTGGAGAAAACATGTTATGACTGAAATCAGAGGAGAAAGCATGTTTTGATTGTTTGATAAGTGGATAAAACATGATTTGAATGAAATAAGCCACAATTCACAAATATTAATCAATCATTACTTTACTCGATCATAAATAGATATTAAGTGAACAAGTGGATTATTTATCAAATAAAGTGACTAATAATTATGGTCGGTGTATAATTGACAATATTCTTTGAAAATATGATATGTGTAAAAACGTTTTCCATATGTCTACTTTAAATTCTGAAACTAATATCTTCATCTAAACAGTCACACACTCCTTCTTCCTCTGTTTCTTTATTGCAGCGAGGTAAATCATGGATTATGTGTTTGTACCACTTAAAAAGCATCATCAGGTTGATTTTTCCACTCTCCACCATACATTAACTTCAAAAGTTTGTCCACATCTTTTTTCTTGTCATCTGATATGGCATGATTAAGAGGAAGAGATTCTAAAACAACACTTTTGACAACAGCAACAGTAATCCCTTTTTTAAGAAGTTTTAGACCAGACTGTTCACGTATATCTTCAAACTTGTAATTTTTAAAGCCCTTGACAGTAACAGCTCCTTTACTTTTCTCTAAAACTATCCGTTTTAATTCTGATATGTATGGTAAATTTCGAAAATATGCATTAAGTGATTTGGTATTCAAAAGTTCCCAATCAGTCCCCAAAATTTTCACATCACCAACATTTCTGTACTCTTCATAATACTGTTCCTTTGATATTATAGTTACATTTTTCTTGAGAATCTTCTCAACACGGCCGAAAACACGATCTGCAGGGAGGAAACTGTGTCCTCTGACAGGAAAGTACAATAGTACATTTTCAATGCATGAATTTGAAGTGTATAAAAAATGTAGAAGCATTTGAATGTTTATGTTGTTCTTATTCTGGGCAATACAGCCATCACTAAAGAGCCTCAACGTATGTTTACCTTCAAAGTTCATTTTACTTAGGTGACAATGTAAAGCAGAAGAAATTTCGGTGCTGCCTTTACCACCCAAATCTTCAGACCAAGTATAGAATGTTGGATTCACCATATCCAACTCGTGATGCATAGGCTGTAGAAATTGAATTGCCTCAAGTAATAGGCATCTTGAATATTAGTTTTGGGCAGCTGTTGTATTTGTTGTAAGTCAAAACATAAACTAACAACAGATTCATCTGTTTCTTCTTTCAGAAAAGAATAAAATGAATTGGCTCTTAGTTTATGAATTCGTTTTTCTATCATAAGATTAACTCGTTCATTTGACCCTAGAGTGGAAGTTTTTATTTTTTGGTCCAATAAAGAACATGTACTACAAACATCACTAGACGGAGATTTGAAGCCTATATTAAATTTGTGTACAAATATTCTTCTGAACATAGCAAAACTAACTTTTTCCATATCTCCATTGCAGGTTTTGTTGTAAATATCGTGTAACTTCTTTATACTTAATTTACAATGTAAATACATTCGCTTAGATTTCTTTCGTCCATAATGACTTTCTGATGCCTTTAAGTTTGAGATAAACTCTCTTACTTTATTTTTTTTGTGAACACTTAGGTGGCCTTTTCTGTCCCCTCCTCTCTTTTCCTCAATAGGATTTCCGGCATATAAATTTTTAACAATATTGGACAGCCTTGTGCGACCTATTTTAGTTATAGCTATGAAATTGTTTTTACAAACTGGTATTCTTTTAGCACTGACAGAAGTAATAAAATAAGAAGCAGAAAAGGCGTGCTGTGAGCCCGATGAATGAGACTTGTTTTTGTTTGGGTCATTAGGCCTACGTCTAAACACATTTTTTGTAACAACTAATGAAGCTATAATCGAATCTTGTCGTTGTTTGTCAGGAAATGAGTAAATTCTATCCCTAAGTTTCTTCACATCATTAGGCCTAACATCAGTACATAAAGGAGAGAAGGAAGAAGGTGAGAAAGAGCGAGGGCGGACGCAAGGAGCGGAACCGCGTCGGGTTATTGAGGGTTAGTAGATGAAGGTGGGTAGTCGATGGGCAGTTTGAACACCTTAGTGACCGGCCGCGAAAGGGTACCGGTGGAGGTGCGCAGTGTGACCACACGGACCACGCCATCCTGTCCTGGATGTAGCTGTGTTATACGGGCACCACGACCATGTCTCCTATAGCGAGGTTGCGCATTGGTTTTGTCCATTTCGTGCGTTGCTGAAGCGTATGAAGATATTCTAATCTCCAGCGTTGCCATAGTAGCTGGAAGAAGCGTTGCGATTGTTGCCAATGTTTTAAGCGGTTTTCTGGCATGGCAGTGAAGTCCTCTTCAGGTAGCGATACCAGAGGTTGACCTACTTGGAAGTGTCCTGGAGTAAGTGCCGAAAGGTCGTCAGACAGCGGTGTCAATGGTCTAGAGTTGAGCATGGCTTCCACTTGGGTCGTTAGCGTTAGGAAGTCCATGAGCTGTATGCGTTGTTCACCAAGCATACGAGTTATGTGATGCTTGGTGCTCTTAACGGCACTTTCCCAGAGACCACCTTGGTGCTGTGCGGCGGAGAATATGTAATGGAATGCGATGCAATTTTAGCTAGTGAAATGCGAGAGCGATTCGATGAAATGTGGTTGCTTCTTGAATTCGGTGTATATAGCGTTTACTTTTGCAGCGAAGCCTGCGAAGTTGTTGCCGCGGTCAGAATAGAGGTTAGTGCAAGGACCTCTGCGTGAAATGAATCTGGTGAGAGCTGCGATGTATTCGGACGTTGTTAAGTCCATTGCAATTTATATATGCACAGCTTTAGTAGCGAAGCAGACGAAGATGCACAAATAGACCTTGACGATCTTAGCACTGTGTAGCGAATGGATCTTGACAAAGAACAAACCTGCATAGTCAACTCTCGTAGTAGCGAACGATTTGGCTGGCGTCACTCGTGAGCCTGGCAGATTACCCATTAACCTAAGGTCGTGCGTTGGTCTTGTCCTGAAGCAGACGATGCATCGGAATACACAAGATCTGATGATACTTTCCGCTGAGAGGATCCAAAACTTTTGCGAAGGAGTGACTGGACTAACTGCGGTCCTGAGTGCAAATAGCGTTTATGATAGGCATTTATTACGGCTGTGGTGACGTGATGTTTCTTAGGCAGCAGAAAAGGGTGACTGGAGATGTAATTTAGAGGTGACTGAGTGAGACGTCCTCCAACTCTTAGAAGTCCCTTGCTGTTCAGAAAAGGGTTCAGTCTTTGCAGCGTGATGGAGCAGGATCGGCGAGAAGCTGGATGTCAGCCTGAAATGTGGTGCGTTGGACAATCTTGATAATAGCTTCCTCAGCAGTGTTCAATTCTGCGATTGTCTGGAAACCAGACTGTCTGGATTTATTCCTGCAATTGTGAGCGAAGCATTGAACGTAGGCGAGAATGCGATTGAGCGTAGTCCAATTAGAAAATGTAGATAATAGGTCCCATTCGTGACTGGTAGAAGCGATGCCTATGTGAAGCGGATTTGTGCGAGTTTCGGGCAGAATGTCCAACACCTACGCAGGTGTATAAGGCCATTCATAGACCGGAAGCGAAATCCACGGTGGACCTGACCACCACAAGGGGTGAGTCACAAAAGCCGAACAAGAAATAGGACGCGTGGCACAATCACCAGGATTGTGACTGAGTCAACATGGAACCAATGTTCAGGAGTTACCCACTCCTGAATTTGAGTGACCCTGTTGGCAATATAAACCTTTAGCTTATATGATGGACTTTTAATCCAGGCGAGAGCGACGGATAATTCGGAGTAACAGCGGATTTGCTCAATTTAATAATGCGGAGCGATAAGCGAAGCAGCGTATGCCATGAAGGTGGCGAGTAAATGAGCAGCGCATAGTTCCATACGTGGAAGCGATATGCGCTTGAGCGGTGCTACCTTGGACTTATCGAATAACTGCGTCATATATATATATATTATTGTCCTTATCAGTCGTGCGTACATAAATAACAGCAGCATAACCTTGTTCAGAGGCGTCTCCGAAGCCAAGAAGTTGTATTGTTTTAGCGTCGTGAAGTTGTGCATAGCGTGGAATTCGGATGTCTCTCAAGGTAGGCATGTCCTCAACAAACGTTTGCCACGTATTAACCATATGATCGGGCAATGGGTCATCCCAATCAAGACCAAGAGTCCATAGTACTTGGATGATACTTTTGGCGTGAAACATTATTGGCGCTAACCAACCACATGGGTCATAAAGATGAGCAATAACCGAAAGAATTGCGCGTTTAGTGTAAATAGGTTCGACTTCCTTAATTGTGTAGGAAAACATATCAGTAGATGGTGTCCATTTTAAACCTACGATTGACACTAAAGCTTGATCGTCAGATTTAAAGTATAGCGGGGTTTCACGATGATCTTCAGGAACAGCGTTTAATAGCTCTGTAGCGTTTGAGGTCCATTTCCGAAGTTCGAATTGAACTTTGGAGAACAGTTGATTCAATTGTGATTGTCGGTTTAAAGCTGAAGCGACATCATGTGGCTCGGTGACAATGTCATCAACATAAATGTTGGTTTTAAGAACACTAGCGGCTAGCGGTAATTCATGACCATGGTTGTCTGCGATTTGATTTAAAGTGTGTATGGCAAGAAATGGAGCAGATATCACCCCATAGGTAACTGTAGTTAATTTATAAGTTGAAATTGACTGCGTTTTATTATCACGCCACAAAATTAATTGGTAATTTTGATCATCGGAAGCTAGTTTTATTTGCCTATACATCTGGCGTATATCACATGAGAATACGATATTATAGCGGCGAAAATGGAAAATAATATTGCATATGTTTGCTTGTAGCTTTGCACCACAATATAGCGTATCGTTTAGAGACATTCCGTTGCTGGTTTTTGCGCTTGCGTCAAATACAACTCTGAGTTTAGTAGTTGAACTCGACTCTTTAGTTACCCCATGACGTGGTAAGAAATAGTGATTAGGCGGAAGATCAAGTTCCGTATACAGCTGCATATGACCGGAAGCAAGATAGTCAAGCATGAATGCAGAATAAGCGATTTTCAAATTTGGATTTTTGCTGAAAGAATTTTACAAATTTAAAAAAAGACGTTTAGCCTGGTCAAAAGAGTTACCAAGAGAAATGTTCTTTATCAATAAATGGCAGAGCCACTTCATATCGACCGTCCGAGAGACGGGTCATATTGTTTATGTAGGATGATTCACAATCTAACTCATCTTTGGTGTTTTGATTTACCACTGGTGGTTCCTCAAGTGACCAAAATTGCTGCAAAACATGATTTAAACGTGTGTTGTCACAAACAAACAAAGAAATTGAATTTTTAATGACGAAACTAGTACAAACTGGACCGACAAGAACATAACCGAACACAGTATCTATGGCAGTAGGCAGATGTTCACCTAAATTAATTTTACGACCTGTTATGATCTGGCCATAAATGTCAGCACCGATCAACATTTCAATTTGTTTAGGACAATTAAATTTCGGATCGGCTAGTTGAATATGTGTAAGCTTGTTTTGAATTTCACAAGATGGCGCCCATTGCGGTAGTTCCGAGGCTATATAATCTAGGACAATGATGTTATGTGTACCTTCCAAAACACGTCCGTTCAAAGAGCCTAAAGTTAGTTTAACAAATCCTTTAATGCGTGTAGAAACATTGGAGATTCCCTGTAAAACTAAAACTGTAGGTTGGATTTTCAGGCCTAAGTCCAGAGCACACTGCGTGGTTATGAGGGAGGTTTGACTCTCTGAGTCCAAAATAGCCGTAGCTATGCATGATTTGCTAGAATTTGGATTAAGTACTAATTTAGTGGTCCCTAAAATAGTAATTAATCCATTAGAGCAAATAGCGAGGTTACGCCGAGTAGATAGGCTGGTTTGCGAGTGAGCGTGTTCAGTGAAGTGATGCAATTTTTGCGGGCTTTTTAGTCATGATTGTGACGCAGGCGACTCCTGTTGTATTTTAATGTGCAACAAGGTATGGTGCTTAGCGCTGCATAACTTGCACACACTTTGTGTTTTACAGCGTGATACATACAGTACAATGCATGTGACCTAAACAATTAACACAAAAGCGTTGCGATTTTATAAAATCAAATAGTTTGTTAGGCGATAGATTGTGAAAAGTTTCACATTTGTAAATATTATGATAATTTTTCTCACAATAATTACAGCTGCGTTGGTGTACAGTAGTTTGGTAAACCTGCGGTGTGATTTTAGGTTTTACAGGAACGTTAACTTTGGTATGCGTCACTTTCGGACAAGCAGTTTTGTTGTCAACGGCAGTAGCGATAGAGGCGTCATCTAGACGAGTACACTCGCGTTTCAAAAAAAATAACAATTCCGCGATTGTGGGCTCCTTACAGTTTGTTGATCGTTGGTCTTCAAATCGTTTACGGGATTCCTGATCCAGTTTCCTGAATAGGATGGTCAAGAGACCCAACTCATTAGAAATATCAAGCTTTAGTACTTTTAGTGCCTGAGCATTTTCGTTAAATATGTCTAACATCCATCTAATATTGTAAATAGAAGGTGAAACAATAGGTGGCATGTCAAGTATGTTTGATATATGAAAATTGACCAGGCGCCGTGTGTTTTGGTACCTGTCACAGAGTATCCCACACAATGCAATAATTAGTAGAATTTAAAGGCAGACCCTTAACAATTTTTAATGGTTCGCCAGATTATTGTTTTGCAATGTCAATATTATGCGGGGCTGTGGGAGATTGTATAGTAGTGCTAGCGAGTTTAAGTGGTATCAACACTTTAATTGTTGATTTAATATTAACCGATAGGTCAGTTATTGCGTCTTGAGCGACGAGAACCTTTTGCGACTGATCTTCTGTCGTGTTTTCATCTTCGACAACTCGCGCTATATAACCATTGAACTCGTGAATCTTCTTTGCGACAACTGCCGAATATTCTACAAGTTTGTATTCCCCAACAGTCGTTAATGGCTCAGTTTCAGCCGCACTAACCGTGTGAACTGCTTCATAAATTTTCTTAAACTGCGCTTTAATTAGTGTTGATTGTCGTGAGAATGCCGAAAATTGCATGATTGCATACAGTCAGTTTCAAAATGGCCGATGAATTTCCAATTAGTGAGTATTGTTATGTATAAAAATAATTGCGGAAATTAATTGAATGCAATTATAATTGACGTGAATAAACAATTACTATTATTGCAACTGCAGTGATTTAATCAAGTGTCAAAAATAAAATTATGCATTCAGAATGTTACTTTCATAGCATGCAGAATCGCATTTTGTTGATTTCGTTAGATTGTTTATCTGTTAGATTAGGCTAAGTAGATTTTGTTACACAAGTCTTACTTATAAACAAGACCTAAGTAAATACAAATAAGCTGTGTTTGAACAGTGATAGTTTCCGGAGGACCTTTATTTAATATTAATTATATATTTGACACTGAAATAATTAGGTGAATGTGGATCTTACCTTGGTGGTGTGATGTTATGCTATGATCCTGGCCAGGACTGGCTTGCAGAGCTGGAAGCAAAAGATCACAAACACAAAAATACTCCAGTGTCTTTTAGAATAGCGTCGTGAACTGAGGTTAAGCGTAAAAAATTATAAGCGGGGGTTTTTTGGAAACATGCACACTCGACAATTGCACAACAGCATCTGACGAAACCTGCTCCTATTATCGGATGAATCATAAAATGTGCACGCCGCCTCGTCTAGTGTGTAGCTTAATTGCAGGGGCCATATGAATACCAAACAACAACTTAACTTTGTTTTGTTAATTTTGCAAATTTATATCACCTTGCTGCGTTTTGGCATAATTTCTTAGTAAAATTTTATTTTTATATATATATGTTTATTTCCTAAGGCTTTGACCGTAATGCTACATCTGCGTATGATGCATAGAAAATCTAAAATTTGTTTTGAAATAATAGATATGTTACTATCAGGAATTATAACTTCATAACATCTGTTTCAGAATTCCTTGTTCTCATTTAATATGTATTGCTGTGAATGGTACATGTGCTCAAAGTCATTTAGAAAATCATTCCAAATTGTTCTTCTCAACACAATGAAAAGTGCAAAAATCTCTTCAAGTGGCATCGTAAATGCCACTCTTGGTACTTTCGTTCAGGTAATAAATGAGGTTAACATTTATGTGTTATAGTTTAATAGTTTATAAGCTAATTGCTCCCAAAGGGGCTCATTCATAGTCAGTACGGGTGCGGCAAACCTGAGAAACATAGCTGTATCTTTACCTTTCTTTTTGTAATATTAAGTACTTTTTCAGCTTTCCTACCCCATCTATTTTGACCAACACTTTTCCGATCCTGCCGCTCGGTCGATTTATTTGAGGGCTATAAATATCTATACTCTTTTCTTCTTTTTCGAAGTAAATTTTATAAACTTTTGGAATACTATAGAACTTTTTTAGCCCCTGGCTGGCTTAGTGGTTCGCTTCCTAGCTTCACGAGTTGAATCCTCGTGGGAGCTCAAACATTTTTGGAGTTCACACAGTTTTGTGTAGGACATTGGAAAACTACAATTGGTACCGAAATCTGGTTGATAAAACTACAACAGAATTTCGAAGGGTTAACCATTAATTACCTGACTATAAAAAGCCGGTCCAGCAGAAGCCTAGGCTGTTCTTGGGATGTTGCGTCACGGAGTTCAGTTATAGAACTTAAAATCAGAAGGAAGTAACTCGCCAAAGTAAAATATCTGACATGTCATCTATTTAGGTTGGCCTCTTCTTCTCCCAGACTTGTGTAGCATTCATAAAATAAATCTGCATTTTGTTATCGACAGTCCACTCGCCGTCCCCCTTATCTTCCGTCTCTATCTAAGTACAGAGTACAACGGCTGGTTAGCGAGCCGATCTAAAACCTTTATCTAGTCTACCTGTAGTCACACAATGTCTGACATCCATATTCAGCTACGTTAGAGAAAAAATTTTTCTTGGACTTCAAAATTTCAACCCTAGTTTTTTGGCAATGTTAATCTACAAGTTTTGTGCGTTTTAGTTCTATAATGTTTAGTAAATTTTCGTTTTCACGGCACAAGCTTACGTGAACTGCGACAGGATTTTCCAGGTACAGATTTTATCATATATTAAATTTTTGTTAATGCTTTAAAACAATTTATTAATTATCATGTATTTTTAAAATATGTATTTCATGTTTTATTTAATATTCAATGTTCTTTTGAAACTCAATGATTATAAAAATTTACTTTTCTTAAAACATACTTTACAAAATCTTGTAAAGGCACATTTTGAGTTTGGAACAATTATGTGAAATAAGTGCAAACTAATGTTGAACTTTGAATGATCGAAATATCTCATTGTACATGTCAAATATAAAACAATTGAAGAAATCTGTTCTAAATCAGAAAATTTCGTTTTGCAGGCTTTTGCAAATCTTTGCAAGTCTTATACAAGCTTTGTTTCAAACAAAATTAAATATATATAAATAGATTTATAATCATCTAAGAAGCTTTTAAGTACAATCTTAACGAATTTCTGTTATACAATCAATTTTCTTTGATTTTGACAAATAACCAGATATTTTCTTTAATAATGAACATTAATGCTAAAACATGTCCGATTTTGTACAGACACTAAAAAACATGTTTTTTGCTATAGCTAATATGCTGGTAGAAGAAACACAGCGAAAGATCTAGACATGTTTCGTCCTGTTAACAAAACACGTTTTATCCAACTTAGCTTCAGTTTCATGTGCACAAAAGTGATGTAAAAAAAAAAAAAGAAAAGAAAAAAACTAACTTTATTGAACTTTAATTAAACTCATATTGTATATGTGCCTAAAATTTATTTCAGCGAATATGTTTTCTTAAAACATTCTTTTAGATGTAGACTTGTGTAATTAATTATAAAATATATAAAAATTATTGGGTGGAGCCTGCATGCAAACTTTCGGTCCTAACAGCCTCCCAGAGGTTATTGTCTAAATTAAAATAATTGACGTCAATTAATAAAACTTAATATTCAAAATTTTCTTTTTAAAATAAACTTCTCTTTTTTTATAATAAATTCTTTATCTAAAATATATATATATTTATTGGCCAATATAGCATTTAAGAAATTTATAAAATAAGTAATATTATGTAACTGTTTTAGAAAGCTATCATTTCATAAAGTTAAAAGGGGGGGGGGAAATAAAAAATCAGTATCTTTTCATCTTTTTTTTTTATTTTTGTAATTTTTACATTTAAGGGCATATAATCTTTTTTTTTTGGATTAATTATAATCCACATAATTGTTAAGCTGTGCTCATTGTCTTTTGTTAAATTTTGTAACTATAAAATATATAAATTAAAAAAAAAAGGGGGGGGATAAATTTTCAGACTCTATTGATTAATTTTTTTTTTAATTATAATATTTCACTTTAAGGGCGTATAATCTTTTTTTAAATATAATATTGTTAATCATAAGGTGTTTATGATAATTTTGTCTCAGGATGTCTTTCTCAGTTGTAAATGATAAAATCTGAAACGTCGAAATTTCTTTTTTTGTTCAATAAACTTGAGCCTTGTTAATTACTAAATTTGTCTTTGTCTTTTTTTTATTTCTATTTTCAAACATTGTTACCATTTGGTTCCGCCTTTCTTAAATTTAAGTCCCCTGGTAACATGTATCTGGTAGCAGAGCGTGGTTTTCTCTAAATTATAAAGTCGTTGATTCTAGATTCTAGCGTGGTTAAATTAAATTCTAGCGTGGTTAATTTTAAATTCTGGAACCTTAGTTAACTTTCAAAATTTTGCATTGGAACCATCTAAATTTAAATTCAAAATTTTCTTTGTTAAACAAGGCTCATTTTTATGTTTTGCAGCTTTTTCAAATACTGCACAACTGTTGCTGATGAAATTTTTTTTTTTTATTTAGTTTAAATATTTAAATCTCTATAAATCTATAGTCTCTTTTTTTATTATTTATTTATTTTTATAAACACTTACACAAAAACTTCTAAACCAATTTCGATAAAATTTTTTTTTTTATTATTATTTTGTCTGCTTAAATATTTTTTTTTATATATATATATTTACATACACTGCACACTAGTCATTCACTGAATTTGATCCAGACAGCGGGCTCATTCGGGAATTCCAAAAAAAAAAATTTAAATAAATAATAAAATCCAAAAATAGTTAAAAACAAAAAAAAACAAAAAAAATTCAAAATCTCCTTCAAAAAATTTTCTCGAGTTTTCTTTCGCTTGTCTGTATTAATTCATACTTACACACACACATATACACAACAACTACACTACATATAATTCTTGAGTCTTTCTCTGGCTCTTTCACCTTTTTTTTTGCATAATCTTGAAAGAAATTTTTTTTAAAAATTATTTGGTTTATTTTTTTTTAATAATTATCAGCAATAGTTAAAATGGCAGTGGATTTGCTGCGATTAGAAGACTCGTTAAAGAACACTGAGCTTGCTTTTGAATTTTTTTTTGGTCATCTTGAAGGAAAATTATTTTTATTTATTTTTTTTTTTTTTATCATGTTGAGTAATAGGCAAGATGGCGGTGGACTGGTTGATGCAGATGGTGGCATTTTGTTTAATAGTAAATTGAAATGTTGAACTCTTTAATAATATATCATTGTGTGCTAAATTTTCTTTTCCAAATTATAGGGGCCCAGTTTTGTATGTAGGGCAACATGGTTGGCCTGTTTGTTCCTTTCTTTAAATTATTCGGTTGTTTAATTATTGGCAGGTCAACATGTTTGTTCCTAATTTAGTTTGTTTAGGGTTGAGAAAACCGGAGTTGGGTTTTCCTCACCATGGGTCACCTTTTATTTACATATTTACTTTGCTACACCTTTTCTTAACACATCTTTCTTTTGTACTTTTGAACACTTATTTTATTTTGATGAAATTTTTTTTTTTTTACATAATTTTTTTTTGATTAATTTAAATTCCTTTTTGGGGCACATGATTAAAGATACACATATAAGACCTTAAGTCAACTACAAGCCCTGCTTTGCGCAGCAGAAAATTTTTTTGACTCCCCAACGTTTCATACTGCTTCTTTGTTTATTTTTCAAATGGATTATTTGTTTAGACCCTTCAAAATTCTTTTTTTCTCACGGAAATTGTTAAGAGCCGTGAATAGTTTAAATTTCTCTTCGTATGGGAGAAGAGGAATTTAAAAATAACGACGCTGAGCATGATCTGACCTTAAAGGCTTCAGGAGTTTTTCTTTTATTTTTATTTATTTTTGGTAATTAAATGTAAGGGTCGGTTCAGAGGATTAAAATTGCTCCTCCCGCATGTGAGCTTCCTCTGAGTCCGGCCTTTTCCTGAAGACCTTAGTGCTATGCACTTTCCCTCCCCAGTCCCCGGAGTGGTCACCTCCTCTTGGTGTCCCGAGGTGCCACTCCACCCCTTTCCCCCTTGTACCTTAGTGTACAAAGTCAGTTCATGCACAGCAATGTCGACCTTTGCGTCACCCTTCAGCTCTTTCTCTCCTGGGCTTATCCCAATTATAGGTGGGAAGAGCTGAGACGCTGTAGAAATTTCAAAATTTAATAAGTAAGTGCCGAAGGAGGCTACACCCTAGAGTGGTGATTATAAAAGCATTATGAAGCGTTGTTTCTATCAGGTGCCCCTGATTTCAAAATTTTGTAGGAGGCCCTTCTGGCCCCTTTCTTCAGAAGCTTGTAGGAGGCCCTTCTGGCCCCTTTCTTCTATCTTTTCTTGGAGGCCCTTCTGGCCCTTTTTCAAAATTTTGCGGGAGGCCCTTCTGGCCTCTTTTCTGACTCCACCCCAACTCCGTCTTTCGGGGGGGGGGGAGAGCTGTAGCATTCATAAAATAAATCTGCATTTTGTTATCGACAGTCCACTCGCCGTCCCCCTTATCTTCCGTCTCTATCTAAGTACAGAGTACAACGGCTGGTTAGCGAGCCGATCTAAAACCTTTATCTAGTCTACCTGTAGTCACACAATGTCTGACATCCATATTCAGCTACGTTAGAGAAAAAATTCTTCTTGGACTTCAAAATTTCAACCCTAGTTTTTTGGCAATGTTAATCTACAAGTTTTGTGCGTTTTAGTTCTATAATGTTTAGTAAATTTTCGTTTTCACGGCACAAGCTTACGTGAACTGCGACAGGATTTTCCAGGTACAGATTTTATCATATATTAAATTTTTGTTAATGCTTTAAAACAATTTATTAATTATCATGTATTTTTAAAATATGTATTTCATGTTTTATTTAATATTCAATGTTCTTTTGAAACTCAATGATTATAAAAATTTACTTTTCTTAAAACATACTTTACAAAATCTTGTAAAGGCACATTTTGAGTTTGGAACAATTATGTGAAATAAGTGCAAACTAATGTTGAACTTTGAATGATCGAAATATCTCATTGTACATGTCAAATATAAAACAATTGAAGAAATCTGTTCTAAATCAGAAAATTTCGTTTTGCAGGCTTTTGCAAATCTTTGCAAGTCTTATACAAGCTTTGTTTCAAACAAAATTAAATATATATAAATAGATTTATAATCATCTAAGAAGCTTTTAAGTACAATCTTAACGAATTTCTGTTATACAATCAATTTTCTTTGATTTTGACAAATAACCAGTAATTTTCTTTAATAATGAACATTAATGCTAAAACATGTCCGATTTTGTACAGACACTAAAAAACATGTTTTTTGCTATAGCTAATATGCTGGTAGAAGAAACACAGCGAAAGATCTAGACATGTTTCGTCCTGTTAACAAAACACGTTTTATCCAACTTAGCTTCAGTTTCATGTGCACAAAAGTGATGTAAAAAAAAAAAAAGAAAAGAAAAAAACTAACTTTATTGAACTTTAATTAAACTCATATTGTATATGTGCCTAAAATTTATTTCAGCGAATATGTTTTCTTAAAACATTCTTTTAGATGTAGACTTGTGTAATTAATTATAAAATATATAAAAATTATTGGGTGGAGCCTGCATGCAAACTTTCGGTCCTAACAGCCTCCCAGAGGTTATTGTCTAAATTAAAATAATTGACGTCAATTAATAAAACTTAATATTCAAAATTTTCTTTTTAAAATAAACTTCTCTTTTTTTATAATAAATTCTTTATCTAAAATATATATATATTTATTGGCCAATATAGCATTTAAGAAATTTATAAAATAAGTAATATTATGTAACTGTTTTAGAAAGCTATCATTTCATAAAGTTAAAAGGGGGGGGGGGGGAAATAAAAAATCAGTATCTTTTCATCTTTTTTTTTTATTTTTGTAATTTTTACATTTAAGGGCATATAATCTTTTTTTTTGGATTAATTATAATCCAGCTAATTGTTAAGCTGTGCTCATTGTCTTTTGTTAAATTTTGTAACTATAAAATATATAAACTAAAAAAAAAAGGGGGGGGATAAATTTTCAGACTCTATTGATTAATTTTTTTTTTAATTATAATATTTCACTTTAAGGGCGTATAATCTTTTTTTAAATATAATATTGTTAATCATAAGGTGTTTATGATAATTTTGTCTCAGGATGTCTTTCTCAGTTGTAAATGATAAAATCTGAAACGTCGAAATTTCTTTTTTTGTTCAATAAACTTGAGCCTTGTTAATTACTAAATTTGTCTTTGTCTTTTTTTTATTTCTATTTTCAAACATTGTTACCATTTGGTTCCGCCTTTCTTAAATTTAAGTCCCCTGGTAACACTTGGAATGTAGCTTTAAAAATAGTTTTAAAATTCTGATGGTTATAAAGTTATGATGAAACTGTATGCACATTGGCTGGCGTACCGCAGTGTGCACTTTATGTTAATTATTTAAAATTCAAATTAAACACTTTTTAAATATTTGGATATACAGATTGAGTTTTACTAAACAAAAATAAAACTTCCGTCATTAATTGGAATAAATCATAATTAAGGATCGTAAACTTTCGAAAGAGTTGGTTCTACTTACATCTAAGAATTGGACAATCAATTATACATAAAGCACACACACCGACACACATACTCTATATTTCGTGAGATTTCTTCTTCAAACAAAACTAAGTTTTACACAATAAAACATAATTTTAAACACATTTATATACAAACAGTTCTTAAATATGTACAAAATTGTACAATAAAAGTGAGAAAACTTTGTTTGAAGACAAATAAAAACATTTTACTGTATCTATAGAATTGAAAATATAAACATGCATTCTTCCGTGCCTACATATAGACTATACAACCTAACATCATAAATATGGACTATTGACACGATTATAACATATACACAATTGATTTTCAGATTTTTCAATCAATAATAAGTGTCATTTGAGAAATGTCATGTCTGCTTATTAAGTATACGTTTCAATAAAGTAATTCATTTTTTCTCTGTTTTGGAGAATTGTATGTTTTTTGGTCAATGAAACATTTGGGACCTAGATATACATAAGATCTTTGAAACTTAATTTCGGGTCTTCTGAATAATTTGCGACTTGCTATTTTTTATTCAACTCGAGTGTAGCCTGTAAGAGGAACCACACAAAATTTTCATCTATCCATAAATCCTCGTTTGGGGGTTATCGGTTAGAAGTGAAATGAACCAAGAAAATTTTCTAGAAAATCAAATATGTAAAAATTGACAACGGTTTTAATAAATATTTTGATAATGTGAAGTTTATGATTTAAACTAATGGCCTAAGCCACATTGTAAAACAATAATGACTACGAGTAAATTGGAAAAACAAAATAAACTAATTTTTTGTAATTGAAATAGTGCTGATTGTGTAATTACGTGATATTTGACCTTTTAAAGTATCCATCATTCATTTTCTTTTTTTAAAACTCCTGAAGATTTAATTTTGAGGATATAGCAGTAAATACTCCTTTTGCTGGATTACGACTTTGTAAGGTTAGATTTTTATTTGTAATACTTGTGCAATGTTTTAGTACCATTTAATTATATGTTTTAGTTTAATTAAGTTTTTTCTTTTGTAAACAAAAACTGTGTTTTGATTTGATTTCAGACTGTGAAGGCAGCATTTTCATATCTGAACATTCTTCTCGTCCTTAGTACTAAACAACTCAGTACAAAACAAATGTGAATTATATGATTGAACGTCTTACGTTTTAAAAATATACAGAGTGTTCCACGTAGAAAAGGAGAAACTTTCAGGACGTAATCTACAGGTGAAAATATATAAAAAAGTTCATATGAATATATGTCCTAAAATATTGAGTTGTCTATCTAGCCGCCATTTTATGCTTTGAACAAATTTTATTTCGATATTACAAACAATGTTCATTAAGTACAAAATAAACTGATTTTCTGCATATTTTTGGTCTGTTTTCCTTTAATAAAAAGTAGATATTTTTAAAGTTTGTATTATATTTTTATAGACTTAAATTCAATCTATTTAGAACTAAAAAAATTCCACAACTCAAAGAAAATTTTTGTTCTAAGCTAATCTTGGATATTGTAGACAACTACCAAGAAATTATGTTTACTTCAATAACTAGATTATACTTTGACGTAGAGAAAAAAAATATATAATGAGTAATAAATTATTTTATATTACCTTATAGATCCGTCACGTGACTTTGATTATGTCTTTATTACAAAGACGCGTTTCAGAGACGTATCTCCATCTTCCGTATTTTCACTCCGTAGAGGTCGTTAAAACATTAATATCACAAACACATTGACACTATACACACAATTAAATAAATACACTACATATATATGTTGATTTTAATTTTTTTTTTTTTTTATACATGCGCACGGTTTCATGGTTCGCGAACTACTGGCATTACGGTGAGGCCAAGGTTATCTGACTATTGGTTGATCATATCAGTTTATCTGTAACTCATTGCCGTCTCATATAATGCATTTGATTGGAAGGACAGTTTTTCATTGAGGATATCGTTTGGTGATTGTTTAAATGATTTGTAAATTTCATATTCTTCAATGGCATTCATCATTGGTCCTTTTTTAATGATATGGAGAGGTGTAAGGTTGGATTCAAAGTTAGTATACGAATGCTTGTTATCGATAATGTGTTGTGCAAAACTTGATCTAATAGTGTACAAGTTATTATTGGGCAAGTGTTCTTTATATCTATCTATGAACGATCTGCCTGTCTGTCCGATGTAAAAACTATCGCAGTCATCACACGCTATTTTATATATGCCTGACTTCTTCTCTGTAGGAATTTCATGTTTTTTACGCAATTTTTTTGTATATTATTATTAGTTCTGTGTGTGATAATGATGTTATGCTTTTGGAGGGCATTTTTTAGGATGGAGGGCATTATTTCAGTATAATCGGTAGCAACTTATTTCTTTTTGTCTACTTTATTATGTAAGATGTTATATTTTTTCGTCATATTAAATATTAAAATCAACGTACATGTGTATTTATTTAATTGTGTGTATAGTGTCAATGTGTTTGTGATATTAATGTTTTAACGACCTCTACGGAGTGAAAATACTGAAGATGGAGATACGTCTCCGAAACGCGTCTTTGTAATAAAGACATAATCAAAGTCACATGACGGATCTATAAGGTAATGTAAAATAATTTATTACTCATTATATTATACAAAGTGACTTGGATACCAAACAATGAACATTAAAAAAAGAAAGAAAAAAATGAAACAAAATAATTTGTCGTTAAAAAAAGGAAATTTTTCATCTCTTGTAAATTTTTTTGTAAAATTAATGGTTTTCAAGATATTCAATAATCAAAGACGTGAGCACTGTGGTGACAATATATACACTTTCAAAAGTCCCTTACCACACTTGGAAATAAACAAAATAACAAAAAGAGTCTTTGTTAAGATTCCCTCTGAAGACGACAACTTTGTTGTTGTAATAGCTATAGGAATTATAAGGAATAAAGATTTTACTTTTGACAAAAAGTTTGTTTTTTGTTATTTTGTTTATTCCCAAGTGTGGTACGGGACTTTTGAAAGTGTAAGATATTCAATGTTAAACCTTTTAAATGGCCACCATTTTGAAATGAGTAATGAAAATTGGTTGATAATATTCGAATTTTTACTTTATAAATTTAAGTAGCATGTAATTTATTCCTACTCTATCATTTGCATTTAAAAGAATTTTTTTGTTCAAAACATAACATGGCATCTAGATAGATAACTAACTGTTTTAGGGCACATTATCATATCAAGTTTTTTTCTATATTTACAGCAGTAGAATAAGTCCTGAAAGTTTCTCCATTTCTTCGTGGGACACTCTGTATAAGTGTGGTATGTCATTTAACTTGTTTAATTGTGGTACTTTTTTTTATAATTTGGTAAACATACATTAGTTAATTAAAGAAATGTTAATTGAAGTAAAATAGAAATATTTGTGAAAAAAAAAAAAAAAATATATATATATATCTTGATTGTATTGTGTAAAAGAGTCACAATGTCACATGTCACTAATAAACTATCCAGGAGCAAGAAAAACTGTTGGTTTATCATTCAAAAGAAAGAAAATAATTGTCAGGGTTTAGTATTATCAAGAAAAAACATAAGATTTGTCTTAAGTGTTATTCCTTATTTACACATGTTGAAGAGGGTCATTCAGTTTGGTAGTTTTTGAACGCGGAGTTCTCTTTTAGGATTATAAGTTGTTATCCAATTCAAGTTTTCATCAATTGGGCTTAATTCATTTGTAAAAATTTTCCTTTTCAATATTCAAGTTTTGTTAGCAAATTATTTATTTATTTTGCCAATACAATTCTTATTCCAAAATATTGAATTGAGGGTATTTATTTATAAGTACATTTTTCAATTGTCCAACTCTGGATTCTTGGTCGTTGTTGGTATAGTGACAAAGTTTTCTTTTAAGTCTTCAAAATCCCTAAGAAACTTATGATGATGACTGAGATAGTTAACATAATTGCATTCCGGTATATAACCTCAGGACGCTGGTTAGTCGACGAATGTTCACGGCTTAATACCCCGCTACTGATCAAGAAACACAGATAACGTAACAGCAAGCCAATATATAGCCACAGAGACGAATTACTATCAGCTCAACATGCCGGGATAGTCGACGAATGTTCACGGCTTAATACCCCGCTACTGATCAAGAAACACAGATAACGTATAACGTAACAGCAAGCCGATATATAGCCAGAGAGACGAATTACTATCAGCTCAACATGTCGGAATAGACGACGAATGTTCACGGCTTAATACCCCGCTACTGATCAAGAAACACAGATAACGTATAACGTAACAGCACACCTATATATAGCCAGAGAGATGAATTACTATCAGCTCAACATGCCGGGATAGTCGACGAATGTTCACGGCTTAACCCTCTGAATCCCAGGGCGACGATATATCGTCGCCCGAGTGTTGTGCGCAAAGTCCCAGGCGCCGATCTATCGTCGCCAAGATTATTTTAGTCATATAATCATGTAAATAACTTTTTAGATGTAACTTGGACATTTTTGTATACAAAACAATATAATCTACTAGTGTAAGTGTTCATTTATTCATTAGTTTACTTCATTGTTGATTTTTTTACCGATTTAAGGAATGTCAGCTGACAATCAACAGCTGGCGTAATCTAACTGCGCAGTTTAGATTTGTAATAAGAAAGCAGTAAAAAAAATGGACCAAGAACATATGACAATAAGTGAGGTTGATAGACAACTTTATGAGTTTAACTCCTCATTAGCTTCTGAAGAATCATTTGATTTGTTTGGTGATGACAGTGACAGTGACCCGACTTATGTACCCGAAAATGAAAATGTAAGTGTTCGTCAACATATTTTTACGGATAAAGCCAGAGGGACGAATTACTATCAGCTCAACATGCCGGAATAGTCGACGAATGTTCACGACTTAATACCCCTCTACTGATCAAGAAACACAGATGACGTATAACGTAACAGCAAGCCGATATATAGCCAGAGAGACGAATTACTATCAGCTCAACATGCCGGGATAGTCAACAAATGTTCACGGCTTAATTCACCGCTACTGATCAAGGAAACACAGATAACGTACAACGTAACAGCACACCTATATATAGCCACAGGGACGAATTACTATCAGTTCAACATGCTGGGAAAGTCGACGGATGTTCACGGCTTAACCCTTTGTACTCTTCAGGCCAAAATAATGGCCAGGCGGCCATGTGAGTTCATATCCCATATTTAAGCTGCATGTTGTCCTCTCCACTCCACTGGCCATCCACAGTGGCCACCATAGTTTCGTCTGCAGCTCTGTACTCACCAATCACTGGCAGTCATTTGCACTCCTTACTGTTTACACAAGTGATTGCATAACTTGATTTAACCCTACAGTGCACGCGCGGGACCGTGTAACACCAGTCCACGCGCCTGGACTGAGAGTCCGTGATTGCTATCATGAAGATCTAGTCTCTGATTACTCACACAAGTTATGTTTGTTTTACGTTTTTTGTAGTTTTATTTATTTTTTATGTAAATTTCATTTATTTTAAGTGTTTTTTATGAAATTACAAGGGTACATCAATATAAAAGTATAACACAAATTTGAGCATTATAATGTATTTATTCTGAATCTGTAAAATGATATGGTATTGTACAAGCATTTGGTTTACAAACACTACATTATGTTTTACCGTACAAAGGTAATATAATAATAGTTAAACATTAGAACAAACAAGGCAGGGGCCATTCTGGCAAGACAAAAAATCATTAGAAGAACAAAAATATCAAACTACAAATCTAAGACAAAAACAAGTATATTAAACAAAAAACTACGATATTCAAATCCAAAACACATAACTAAAATAAGAAACAAAATTAATCTGAATTGGTAAAATCAGACAGTATTTTACAATTATTCGGCTTAGGCAAAAAACACAACAATGACAACACACACGTGTAAAATAAAAAAAACATTAGAACAAACGAGGCAGGGGGCAGTAGGCTATGACAGAAGGTCATTAGAAGTACAAAAATGTTACAAGTACAATATAAAACTAAACATCTAAAAGATACAAAAATGAATAATATAACCGAATAACTACAACACACAAATTTAAAACAAATAACTGAAATAAGCAACAAAATTATTCCGAATTAATAAAATCAGACAGTATTTTACAATCAATCGGCTTAGGCAAAAACACAACAATGACAACACACACAAGTAAAATGAAAAAACATTAGAACAAACAAGGCAGGGGGAATTAGAAGTACAAAAATGTTACAAGTAAAATATCAAACTAAACATCTAAGATAAAAAATGAATAATGTAACCGAATAACTACGACATACAAAAGGTAAAACAAATAACTAAAATAAGCTACATAAATATTCTGAATTTGTAAAATCAGACAGTATTTTACGAACATTTGGCCTAGGCAACAAAAAACACCAAAATGAGAATGTAATAGCATGAAACAGAAACAGAACTGTCAACCCTTATTCTGAGTCTGAGTGTTGTCCATCTTCCACAAATTGAACCTTTTCATTGCACTCACCACATAAGTTACACGCAACATGTTCCAGACAAATGTATTTGTGGCAATTGTTACACATGTACTTTGTAGGTCGATTCTTTTTCCAGTCACAAAATTTGCATCTTCCTCTAGCCCCTTCAGCTACAGCTGCTCTTGGTCTTCCAGGTCGCTCTCTGGGAACTCCAAGAATTTCAGAGAGGCGAAGTTTGATTGTCAAGGGCAGGTTTTCCTGTTGCAGACGCATTTGTAAGTAGATCACGCAATAGATCTTTGGCAAGAATTCTCAAGAACTCATTCCTCTCCAAGTTTTGTGATGAGTTTGACTTAAACACAATATATGCATTTATGCCCCCAATGTTCAGGAACGAAAAAAAGATCACTAAAGTCCATCTTCGTGTGATTCTCGCCACTGAGTAGGCTTCCTTCATTCCATCTACAGTGTCAACTCCGGATTTTGTTGAGTTATAAAACAAAATTATTTCGGACTTATACACACCTGTATGTGAAACTTCTTCCACTACATCATCTTCAGGGTGGAGAGATGACAAAGCTAACACAATTTTGTTGCTTTTTGGTTTGAAGGAGACAAGGGTTAAATTGTCCTTGAAAGCAAATATTGTGGAACCTACTGGGCGGTCTTTCTTTGTTTTCATAAAGGGAGGAATTCCTTTTCGGTTGCCTCTCAAAGTGCCTACTAGGGTTAATTTTTCATTCTGCATGAGGTCCTGAGCTAATGGGATCGACGTGAACCAATTATCACAAGTTACATTGCGTCCGCTATTACATATTGGCCTCACCAGTCTTTTTACGATACTATAGGCATCGTTTTCACATTTGTATGGGCCCTCGGGCTGTTTTCCACAGTACACTTCAAGGTTGTTGGTGTAAAACGTTTTTGCGTCTGTGAGGGCAAATATTTTAATGCCATACTTGGCCGGCTTGTTTGGCATATACTGCCGAAAAACATCTGCCTTTAAAGGCATCGAGCATTTCATAAATTGTAACCATTTCCGATAAGCTATAATGCTTCTTACAGTTGTTGTTGAAATGATCTATCAAAAATCTAACAGCAGCAAGTTTGTCAGTTACTTTTCTTTGGCCTCTGGTTGTGAAGTTGTCAAATCTTATAGATTTAAGTAAAAACCTGAATCTGTTGATACCCATAGTCAATCTAAAATATTCGACACCTGTACCATCTGTTTTCCACAAATCTTTGAGACTTGTGTGAGAAACCTTCATAACACCCCCTATAAAAAGTAATCCCAAGCAAGCTTTTAGTTCAGCCATATTTATCTCAGTGGCATCCCTTGGCCTATCATAATTAGATCTTATCGTTCTTATGTATATGTTAGTACAATCAACTATCTCTTGAAAAACCTCTTCAGGAAAAAACAACTCCAATGCTTTTAGAGGAGAGTCAGCTTGTCGTGCATTGTTCAAGACGCCAGGGACATGGCGAATAAGGTCACAACGACGGCGCCTAGATCTGTCACAAGGTTTTGGCAACATCCTCCACCTTGTACCATCATTTGCGACGTAAAGTTCGTTTGTATTACCTTCATGATAATAAACTAACTCACCGGCTCGAGGTTCTTGCGATGGTCCTTGTTGAGGGTCTACAGCTACTTCCATAGCATCAGATGGTAGTGGCAGACCTGGAGGCACAGGATCTTGTTCTTCTTCATTTTCACAGTCTGATAATTCTGTTTCACTATTATGTTCAACTTCCTCAACACAATCTTCGTCACTGTCATCACTTGCACCTACTTCATCAAGCATGCGCACAATATCTTCATCGTTTTGCAGTTGATCCATTTTGAACTATATTTTAAAATCAATAAAATGAACAGCATAAACACATGCGCACGGACTCACAGTCCCAATTTATAAATCACAAGTACACGCGCCTGGACTCGCAGTCCATGTCCGCAACGAATGGCTAACTGGCGATCACTGAAAGCTTTCCGCAACGAGTCAACAACGTTACTCCCTCAAGCAGTAGTGGGGAGGAAGGTAGGCGGGGCTAGAAAACCCTCGGCCATTTTGTCTAGGAACCAATCGCAAAAATTAAGAAACACGGACTGTCAGTCCGTGGCGCGTGCACTGCAGGGTTAAATTACCATTTTCTTTTAATTGATAGTTTAAACTCTTTAAATACTACGAATTTGGTTTTTTCATTAACACTTGAATAATTTTATCTATTTTCACTCTGTTATATAAGAATCTATTAGTTTATACATATTTAATTAAGAAATAAATAATAAGAAGCACATCATAAAATCAAGACTTTATTTTAAAAAATTATTTGAATCATAAACATCTTTTGAAAATATGTGAATCTTCATTGTTAAAAAAGTCCAAACACAAGTTTATTTTATCTTGTAGTTTTTCTTGTGGTACCTCAAGAAACAATTACCAGGATGAAGCCCTGGTTTGTTAGGGCATGTGTTGCAATATAGTTTTGTTCTTCTTCTAACTCCTTGGCCTAAACTGTCACTGCAAACTGCATAATCCTTAGTTTGATTTGTTTTTAACATTTCTGGAAGATGAAATTTTCCATTTAGTCTTTCCTCTTCCTCTGCCATAGATGGTGCTGGTCGCTTTCTTGAAGGTTTATTCCTAACATCTCCAACCAAAGATTCTACCAACCTCTTCCTAAATAGTCTTTGTTTCATTGTTCTGGAACCGGATTGTCTGTTTGTGTTGAACAATATGAATGAATTAACAATAGCGACCTCTAATGCCCAAAAGAATATTTTATGCCACCATTTTATCGATTTTCTTGTAAAAGAGTAAGATGCAATGTAATGGTCAGCTATATCAACCTCTCCCATGTATTCATTGTAGCGGCAAATAACAGAAGGCTTTACTGCAGATTCTTCTACTCCACCTTCACAATCTTTTGACAATTTCAGTTTGGGTGCCATATAATGTTGTTAGCATTATTACATTTCTTTTGTCCTTCCACTCCTAAACATTTATAAATGAAGGATCATCAGTATTTCTATCTTTTCTAAAAGATAATATCTGTCTCTTTTTCAATTTTGGTTTAGCTCTGATTTGGTCTGGAAGACCTTTTCTAGCTCTGTTCACTGTGCCAGTTGGATGTACCTGTTTCAAATAGAGTTCTTTAGCTAACTCAACACTTGTGTAATAACGATCAGTGAACAAATGAAACCCCTCAACATTTCCATATGCATTTTGAAGTTTATCAACTAATGCTAATACTACCCTACTTGTAGCAAGTAGTTCAGGTCTGTCAGAATTTAATGATATTTGTGAACCCATGTATGGTTCGAGTGCACAAACATAGCCAAAAGTAGCATCACTTACAACATATACTTTTATACCCCATTTTGTGGGTTTATCTTTATTATATACCTTAAAGGAAACAAATCCCTTAAAACCTACGGTACTTTCATCTAGACTTATGTATTTGGAAGGGCAAAAGTGTTCTTGGAACTTACGTTCTAAATACTGTAGGAATTTTCTCACTTTTCCAGATCTAGTTTTAAAGTCCCTAATATGGGAAGACTACTGGATGGAGTGCTTAGGTGCAATGTTCAAAATATTTGAAAAAATCTTTGCCTTGAAAAAATACTTTTAATAAATGGTTGATGGTCCAAATAGTTATTTGAAAAATAATCCTCTATCAGTGGTTTTGAATTAAGTGACATGTTGATAATAATTCCAATGAATGCCTTCTTTTCATTTAGTGAAATATCCTGCCAAGAATGCCATACAGAATATTTCATAAGAGGTGTATTTATTTGAATTTTTTGTTTTGCATATAAGTTTGTTTCATGTACAATTTGTTTAAATAGGTCATCAGTAAAGAAAAGTTTAAAGTAATCTATTTCAGAATGTCTGTCAAAATTTGGTGGAGGCCTAAATCCACTATTTCCTTTTAATCTATATTTGAACTCTGGAAAACTTACATCATCATTTCTCCAATAGTGCCATGAAGATTTTTTAGGCACGTTTTGAGGAACATCACTAGCCACCTCGCCAGGAACATCATTAGCCACCTCGCCAGGAACTTCAAGTACCTCGTCAGGATTATCACTAGACACTGTGTCATTATCATCACTAAAACCATCCTCTTCATCCACAATAAAATCATTGTCACTGTCTAATCTATTCCGTATATTACCACTAGTAATACGTTCAACATCGATACTCTCGCTGTCTGAATCAGGTTCACTCTCATTCACTAAGGCTCTTATATCATCGGACATAAGAGTTTCGTCTACCATCTTGATATAATAAAATCGGTATACTGCCCAGCTAAGGAAAAGTGCCGTATTAACAGAAAGTGGATTTTGAACAAACTCAATCCAAAGTTCACTGTATTGCTGAATTTTTCCCTGTGGTCTTATTTTACTTTTATTTTTACCAGTTGATAGATACATTCATGTAGAATAAATGTGGCAAGTTTATTTGAAAGTTCTTGATAAGTTTTTAAATAAGTAAAAAAAAAAGATAATAAAAGGACATGTCGGACATACGGCAGTTATGCTAAGTAACATATGCATTTATTTGTAGATAGAGTGCACTATGTAACAAGGAAAGCTATCATGAAGGGATATATTTTAATTAATGACAATTATTTTTTCTAAAAATTAGACAATTGTTAAAAGCCATCTTGTAATTAAAGAACAATATTTTTATGTTAGGTTTCAACATGTTTTACTTAGGGTTGTTAATAATAAGTAATGGGAAATTCTGGAATCAAAACAAAAAATTTATTTGCGTGGTTAAAAAAACAAACAATGTAATAAAAAATTACATTAAGAAATTATAAATGAAAAAGTATTGCATAATGAAGTAAAGTATTATAACGTGACAAAATTAGTCATAGTAAGGCCGGTTTCAGTTTACAATATTATAAATGGTTATTATTTACAACAATGAGGAACAAAGTTTAAAAACTGAACAGGAGTTTTTTCAAACTGTTTCTGAGTACCGTAAGCGTTATCTAAATTAAACTATTTTAGTGTAACAATCCCTATGCTTACCAGAAAAAAAATATAAGGTAGGCCTAACAAAGTAAAATCTGTTAACATAAAAATAAGGATAACCAAACAACTTGCGCCTGACAGTTTTTCAAAACTATTCAAAGTTAAGGTACCGTAATTAGTTTCACAATTGAATAGCTGCCTGGAAGAATGTTGTAAGATACAAAACAATATTTGTATACAAGCATTAAAAAACTTATTATGCTTCTACTTTTTCAAAATATTTAACTTTTTGTTAAAACAGTAATCATGTTAACTTTAATCAAATTTAATTAGACTGTATTATGTTCTGTAAATAAACATGATTTTGAAATATCAAACTTTTAATGCTACCAAATGTGGAATAACGTTGTAAGGTACACAATAATAAAACGTTATAAGGCACAATATTTAAGATTTTATTATCTACTGTTCCAACAATATTAATACAAACCAGTATACACTTTCTAAGCTTTTTAACAATGATTTAGTTTTTTAAAATTAAAAATCTAAAATTAAAAATTCTAGGCCTAACTAGAAAGGTTATGCTGATACAACATTTTTCCACTCACCTCTTTTGGTTTTTGCACAGCTGGTTTTAAAGTTCCAATTCGATTTATATATTCTAATCCTTCATTTTTAAGTCTTTTCCTTTGATTATCTTTCCATTCTAACATTCTAAGTTTGCGTTTCTTTTTCCTATTTAAATTTTCAATGGAGCTTACATTAAGATTAACAAAAGCTTGGTCTGCCATCATTGTTCCATACAACATTATTTCACACATCAGAAAAATGAAACTATGGGAACAGCTGAGTTAGTACAACATGTATCCCAAAGATAGCAGCACATAATTCTTAATGTTCCATACAACGTTTTTCCATAATAAAGCAACTTTAAAAATTTTGTACCTTACAACATTCTTCCAGGCAGCTATTCAATTACTAGATTGCTAGTTAATAGTGTTCAATAACAAGGCTTGTCATAGAAATAATATGAGGTAGGTAACAAAGTAAAAACTGTTAACATTTTAAAAACAAAGTAAACCAACAACATTTGCCTGACAGTTTTTCAAAAATAGTTAAAGTTAAGTTACACAATTAGCCTACTTGATTTAAAATGGTTAATAGCCTAGACCTGTGGTGTTGGCAAATCATGCCAAAACATTTTACGATTATCTGGTAGGACTTCTTTCAAGTTTTCTAAGATGCTATCCTTTTTGTATTGAGGGAATCCACTTGGTGATTTGTGGGGAGTTGGAAGCTTTATCCCATTCATTGCCCTTTTTTGTAAGAAGTCAAGTTGTCTATAAGGACTGGTTACGTCGTAATTGGTTTTACAATACAAAACATACTCACCTCTTGCAGCTTTAACCCTCAAGTACTATAGCCTCATATACTCACATAAGTACTATAGAACGTCTGTCAGACGTCTTTTTTATATTATTTTTATTTTTGTATTTAAAATTAAAACTAGTTTATTTTTTGGTCGGTACTATGTTTATTTATGATACTAAACTAGAAACAAAATTATATTCACGCACTGGCTCTAAAAATTAACCTCCTGTCTTACCTTATACATTTTTTTTTTTTTTATGTTGTAACTTCAAAAAAAATTGTTTAAGGTCTTTTTTGTAAAATAACTTTTTTAAACATATATTTAGTTTAAAAAAAAATTGGTTTTGAGTGGTTGTGACCTCTACTGATATATTAAAACGTATTAGGCAATTTAAATAATCAACAGTAAAAATTGATAATAGTTACACAGTTAGCTAACTGGTATGAAAAAAGTACACGTTGCTTATGAAAAAATCGTATTTTAATTGGTGGAATGAATGATAGATTGAAACAATAATAACAAACAATAATACTTACAAATTATTTTAAACAAATAAAAAAACATGTTTAGTCTATATCAAGCACCGCACGCAGACTTTTCTGGAACACTCCAAGCATATCGGCACTCCGCATTTCTGGCATGGATACCGTGTCTGGCGTTTCAACTCTGGGGGGCAGAAAGCACAGGTTCTTCTTTTTTCCAGTGTTTGAGCTGGTTGGGCATGTTCTTCTTGCATTGGTAATTTCAATATTCGACGAATAGTAATGGAAAGTTCTTTCGGAATCATCCTATCCAATCTTGACAACATGTGTGGTCGCACCAAAGCTGAAGCTAAGTTTTTCATAAAGTCCACCCTCTCCAGTTTTGCTGTATTGTTGAAAGACTGATGGAGTACAAAGGAATTGACTCCAGATCCTACATCAATTAGAGTGAAAAATATAGCCATAGGCCATCTTCTGGTCCTCCGACTAGACGAGTAGTTGGCTATTTTCTGGTCAAGGCTGTCGACTCTCCCCTTGGTGTGGTTGTACAGTGCAATTACTTCAGGCTTCCCAGTTTCCGGGTGCAACGGTAGCGAGAGAATGGGTATTGCATTAGGGGGCACGATTTGGGTGGTCCGCGGATCTACTTTGTATTACCGGGTCCCGATCGCGTGGTAAAATTAATATAAGTACACTGGGCGAATCTCAACTTAGGCTAGCCATTTTTGACAAGTATTACTAGAAACTAATTAACTAAAAATAAGAGAATTACACTAATACCAATGTTAATATTAACTACACTGTATTGCATCAACATGTCGGTCTATAGCAGGGCCTAACGTAGCCGCGTATAATAGTTCGACTAATAATTTTACGATAACCAAAAATCGTGATGCGCCCAGATATAAACCCAAGGGCCGAACGGCCCTATTCCTTTGGGTTTAGCAAGGCATGATAGAAATTTACCGCACTATAATATAATTAGGAAGATCGCTGAAGACGTCTTTAGTCACAGCTGTCTCGAGCACAACTCTGGTCTTATCAGCTACCCGGGCGGATATGTCCAGATTCACGAAGGGGAGGGGGAGTGGTGGTAATCACCACAGTCACCCCCTCTAACCAAAAAACCAAAAAAAAGAAACGCCGTGCGCGGGACGCGAGTGAAGGTATGGGGGTGGGACAAGGTATAAAGTTAGTTAGTGTTAGGTGACATTGTCATAGTGGTCAGCTCGCCAACAAAAAATTAAACGTGAACACTTAGGCCAGAACCCAAAAGCTCACCCTAACGACTGTAAACTTAAAGCAAACTTCAAGCCAAAAAACCAATGAATGAAAGGGCAAACTTGATAGTGGATTTTATAATTGAGGTAAAAGGAAAAACCGAGATGGGGCAAAGGAGAAAAAAAAGGAAGGGGGAAATCCTCCCCCCGGTGCCAGGAAAAAAATTTATAATTTTTTTTTCCTAAAACTTAAATTCTATATATATATAAACATATATACCTACATTTAAGAATAATATCTTAAGATGAAGTTTATTTTGAGTTCCTTAATATTAATCAGATTCCTTCTCTTCTTATAGATTAATGGTACAAGGCTACTAAATGAAAGTAGGAACATTGAATATTTGATTATTTGGCATCAATGAGGTAGTGAAGATCATCCGATTGTGTCACATTTCATAAGGCACTAAAGAATTTTTTAATCTCATCTATGGAATGAAATATGCAGTCACATTGACTTGTCTAATCACCTAACTTTAGTGTGAGTTTACATCATTTTGTCTCTGGATTTTGTTGAGCTTATATTGTTAATTTCTGGGAGGTCTAAACATATTACCCCCAAATTTCACTCTCCTGGGCTCGTTAGTCTCCTGCCTGGGTCCAAGCGAGACTGGAGTTATTGGGTTCATGATAGATCCAATAGGGATGTCCTTTCTTATATCCAGGAGAGGTTGTGCATCTGTCTGCTTCATTTTAGTGTCCAAGAAAGTTGAATACTTCTCTAACAATGATTGAAGCTTATTTGTCAGAACCGGGATAGAACTGGAAATGTTAGATCTGTCTTGAGTTGATTCTATGTCCTGTAGATTGATTAAACGATCAACCTTCCTATCAATCTCAGAACATGTCTCAGATATTTTCTTCCTGTCATGGATAGATAGCAGCTCTCCTCTAGGCTTCAGAATCCAGTCGTTGTTATACTTTAAGTCTGTGTTCGGAACAATGGAGAAATCCTGGCTCTGAAATTCACGAATCATTGATAAAAATGTTTCCTTCTCTTGATCGTCCGTTCCTTGTGGTATTTCAAATTCTTTTGAAATCTTTATAAACTGAGGTTGGAAAGGGTCTTCATAAGAATTGTAGTCCTTGTCATAATGGGCATATTGATACCCTTGAGAGGCAAAATAGCGAGGATCAAAAGACATAGTTTCCCACTCTTCCTCTGTCATTTTCTCCTTCACTCGCTGTAGGTAAGCTTTATATCTTTCCTGATTGGCATCCGAGAAGTAGTTCTTCTTGAAGAACTTCTTACAATGCCTCGTCATTCCTTCAATATCAAAATCATCATCGTCACCACTCTCTGATTGCAGGTCTTTCACTCGGTCGGGTGCACTTCTTTGTTGGAAAGTTCTAGGACTGAATGTTTTGAATTGCCGGACTTTTTCCGACGGCTGTTGAATGCTATCTAGAGTTCCTAATGCACTCTCATGGGATGTAGATTTCCCAACACTTCCTCCTTGTATTTTTTGCTTCCCTTTTCTTTGAGTCGTTCCAGTATGTCTCTCTAAGCCTTTGTTTCCTCTAACAAGCTGTTTCGGTAAGGCACCTTTCGAATCATCCTTCAATTTAATGATTTTTTCCTGGGACTTGATGGTATTTGATTTCTTAGATGTCCTTAAGCCCGGAAGTTCAAATTTAGTTTTTGCTGCATTACTAGATTCAGCAAACAGATCTATCTCTTCTGTATCCCCACACGTCAAGTAATATAGATGGTTGTGATATGTCTCTATTTCACTGTTTACGAGAGCCTGTAAATTGGAATCTATGTTAGGGACTGGTCTTTTTGTAATAATAGATAGAGCCGAGATGTCTAAATAACTGCATAGAGCGGGCATTTCCTGATAATCTTCAAAATGAATATACTCCTGGTAAGGTGAATCAGGAAGTTTTCCCCATAAGTCTCTCCGAGTGATTCTTGTCCCATGCACATCGATAATTTCTTCCAAACTTCTTCTCTTATCTAGTTGTTGTTGATTTGAACATGAGACATCAGAATTGAGCTGATTATCTTCGTCAGCTTGTGACAAATCTGACTTTGTAATCTGTTGAGATACCTCTTCTACCTGACCCCCTATACTTGGATTGCCTTGTCTGTCAGTCATTTGAACAAATTGAGATATTTTACCTGAGTTGTCTGATTCCGGACTAGTAGAAGGCAGAGGAATATTCATAGCAGCGTTACTAAGTTCTTTAAACTCACTCATGAGGGATTTCGTTCCTAATTGTTGACCTGCACCTGGACTGTGTGATTCTCCTTGTTGATTTAATCCTCCCTTGACCATCCCTTGGTAGTGAGGTTTTCCTATTGAGAAGGTATACTCTATAGGTCTGGTCAAATCCATTTGTTTGGGACTTCTAGAAGGGACCAGTATATTGTCTAATCTTTCTAAGAATTCTGCGGAATCTTTTTCACTGCTTTCTAAATTGGATTTAACCAAGGTCCTTTTTTTTTGATTTTTGCCCTTCAAGGAGAATTGTTTGGAGAATTTTGTTTTTCATCCCCATGTATATCTCTACTTCTGTGTCCAATCCTTTCTTGCAGAGTTCTGATAAGGAGTGGGACTGAGTAAGAGTTGTACTTCCACAGTTCTGACAGATAAGTGATATGGTAACGAACCTGCACGCGTTACACATTCTCACGTTGTCAAACTCCTGGATCTCAAATTTTGTCTTTTCAGGTTCCTTTCTCATTCTATTGAATACATCCATTTCCTCCAGTTTATCTGCTTCATACGCCTTATAAATCAATTGTCCTACGAGTTTCCTATCATTCGAGTTAGCAATTTTAGGAAATATTTTATTCAATACAGATAATTCCTCCTTAACCTGTCCACTAAGAATTGCTTTTTTAGTCAGTGCAGGCAAACCTAAGAAAATGTTTTTTGTAGCTTGAGAGCAGCTGAACATGACACTGTCTATAATGTCTTTCAAACTCTGATGCCCATTCGTCCATGATTGCTTGGGTTGAATTGTCACTAGCTTTCTCCTTTGCCCCATCTCGGTTTTTCCTTTTACCTCAATTATAAAATCCACTATCAAGTTTGCCCTTTCATTCATTGGTTTTTGGCTTGGTCGGCATCGTGCTGAGGGGCGTTACAGCCGACCAAAAGCCAGAGGTCGTACATATACCGGTAGTTATTGGATCGAAGTTACTTAACGAATATTTTAAAAAAATTTGTGCACATACAGTAGGGGGGGGGGGGGGCAAACATTACACAATTGAATTTTAAAAAAAAATGGTTAATGCCAACACCAATAATACATATAACCCACACAAATAATTATACAATTTAATTCCTTAAATAAAAAGACCAAGATTGGTGATAGAGAAAAAAAAGGAGGTAAGTGTAGTGTGTCAAGGGGTGGAATGTTTGAAAGGAAGTAAGGGTTTATATGGATAATAATAAGGTGGGGGGGGGGTATAAATGAGTGATGAATGAGGTTTGAAAGAGGAAGCTCGGACTAGCGCGCTTTAGTCGTTACGCAGTGCTTGGCGGATCGGTCGGGAGACCCAAGCGAGGGGAAGGCACCACAAAAAAAAAAATATATGGGGAATAGGAAAACAAAAAAGGCTTTAAAAAAATCCAATTCCCCAAAAGTAAAAAAAAGTGTAATACCATTCCATCCACAAGGGAAAGCCGACAAACCCGAGGCTGCATTGAGCTTGCCCTCTCGGTGGTGTGTATAAAAAAAGACGGACAACCCCTAAATGGTCCCATCCACCAAGGCGCCGTTTCGTAGAGGTGCGCCCTTAGCAAGGACGCACCTTAGCCTTACTGGGCCCGCATGGTAGACGAAACCAGAATAGGGGGGGGGGTTATGGAGTGAATGGTAATAGATTATATAGGGAAGGTGTTTTGAGTGATGTGACAATTATAAGAGGAAGAAGAAGGAAGAATTGAAAAAGAACTAAACTAATATCACCTAAGCCGGTTGAGACTGGCCCAAGTGTTGAGAAAAAAGTGTAAGGCGGTATATAGGGTGTAACACTACTATTTAATATTTGGGGTGGAAAAATCTCTTTAAGTCGGATATATATGCTGTACGAACCTGTCTACCAGAGGTGGGGTCGATTTAAATACCGGTGAGGCCGTCCAATGAAGTCCGCGAGGCGGATCAAGAGTCTCGGAATTATAAAATAGATTTTAAAATGTCGAATATAAGGGAATTACCTAAGGGTGAAAAATGGATGCCATCATTCAAAAAACACGAGTCTGGCAAATTCCGGTCGGCGGTCTCATCATGTATTGTCACTTCACTGGCTGTTAAGGTTGCTAGGAAAATATTAAATGTCTGAATAATTGAAATTTGGTGAATTTGGGTACGAATTATAGGGAAAAACGGGAGTTTAAAAATGGAAATTGAACTGGCTGGATTCACCCGACGAATAAGGCGCAGGAGTGATACAAAATTGGACTGTAAATGTTCATGCCTTCGTCTCAAAACGTCGTTCGTACCGATAATAAGCACGACATGTGCAACCGGAAACCAGGAGTGACGGTTATGTTTAATAAGGGCTTTGAGCCCTGGGACTGTGAGGCCGGCAAGTCCCCGGAAACGGATTGAGCTATTCTGAAATTTAGCTAATCTACGGACATGACTATCCCCCAGGACGGTAATTGAATAAGAGTCCCCGTCCGGGGTAGTATGAGACCGTACGATCATTAAAATATTGAATTTATTATTATCATTGTGGGAAAATAATTTTTTTGAATATTTATGAATATATCGGAAAACTGAAGGGGCTTTCGGAAATCTGTATGGTGGAAAAATTTGGCACATGAAGGGTTGGGTGGCCTGGGCAATAAAAAGGCGCATAGATAAATAAATATAGGGGTTATAGGGAGGGTACAGTTAATCTCGTTGAAATCGGAAGCAAAAGAGAGTAAAGGCAATATTGGGGGGGGGGGGGAGTAGGCTTAATGTTAATCAGGTTTTAAGCAAAACAATCGAGACAACAAAAAATAATTTATAAAGTTAAATAATTAATTTAGAAAACAAGGTTTTAATAAATAAAGGAATAGAGTGAGTGGCTTCTGTGACCATCAGTGCGGGGAAAAAAAAATTTTGGAAAAGTTTCATCAACATCCTATCCTCGATGTATGAGCCACTACGTTTGGTTAAATCGCAGCAACCCATAGGGATTGCTTCCTAATATTACCTAACCGATGAGCTAAAAGTTCGCTAAAAGAGCGATGTAAAATGTAGCGTCAATTAGTTGGAAAAGTTTGAATAGGCTAATACTCGTATGTTTTAAATTAAATAAGACCAACATCTAACATTCGTAGTGTATAGTAGAAAATTTTGAGAAATGATTTCTGTCTACGATGCGTTATCGGCTGTATAAGATAAAAACCAAGGTCGATAACCACTGTAAACTGGTTTGACGGGTCTAAACTGTCGTTTAAAGACGGAAATAAATTACTTAAAACTACGTTATGTGAATTTACTCTGAAAAAAAAAAAAATACAAGACGTAACGTAATTTATACATATTATATCTAAACATATATACATATACGGGGTGTATATAAAGTCCCGCACGGGCTTAATATTTTCTAAACGACAACAGATAAATCAATAAGATTTGGTACATCAACACCACACCTAAAAATCTACTTTTTTAAGGAACTATCAATTTTCTGTCATATCATGGGGGCGTCCCGCAAGGAGTCAGAAGGAAATCTTAAATAGGAGCATAGATCAATATGCACATCAGTTTAAAGGGCTTAGCTCATCACTAGCCACATGATGCATTGAAGACACCATAATCACGGCTTTTTTTCTTTTGGAACGAATGACAAAGGAGTTATATCTTCAGTAAATCCGTAAACACTTGAATTCACCGCACGATCTAAACTTGGCTGAAATTCTTTTGGGATTTCTACTTTGTTTTTTTTCATGGTCCCGACATAGGTGAGACCTCTGTTTTTTAATTGTTGGACCAGTTCAACTGACGAGAACCAATTATATCCTGTCACGTTCCTGTTACTCTCTTGAATTGGCCTGATTAACCTTAATTCTGATTGAGTTGGTTTACTAAGTTGTTGCTCTTGTTGGGTGAGAGTTCGGCCATAACAGTTTTTCCCAGTATAGATGTAGGCGTTGGAAAGGTAATGAGTTCTAGCATCAGTCATTGCCATTATTTTTAGGCCATACCTAGCTGGCTTTTTTGGCATATACATGCGGAATCTACATCGACCTCTAAAAGCCACTAACATTTCGTCGACGCACGCATACTCTCCTACTGAATAGCATGCTTGGCAGTTCTCGATGAACTTTTCAAACACGAATGCTATTGCTGCACCGGGATCATCTTTGGATCTTTCTTTTCGGTCTTGTGGATCATCAAATCTTAGAGCGTTGAGTAAAAACAACAATCGTTCCTTGGTCATTGTGCACCGGAAAACATCTCTTCCAGTCCCATCGGTCGCATACAAATTGTCAAGTTCTTCATTTCCTGACTTAAAAACTGATGTACAGTAAACTTCCTGTAATCCGGCACGTTCGGGACTTGAAGCATGCCGGATTATAAAATATGCCGGATTACAGGAAGTATATCGGAAAAACGGTAAAAAAAGATGTAATGGAATAAAAATAACAGTACCGTATGTTTTTTATTGGTTAAAGGATTACAAAATAATATGTACAGTACAGTAAAACACACTACAAACATTAAAAATAAAAATGTGGCTGTCTTTTCAATTTGAATAGGAGCAAGACGGTTGGTTTAAGTCCTTTAGGTTGTTCTGGTTGGAAGGAGGTACTATCTTAAACCACTCTCGAATGTCAACTTGCTTTTTAGTTTTTTCTCTCCGTTTTTTTATGAAATCATTTCTTATGACATGAAGTTTCATAATCTCTGCATCATTGAATGAACTGCTGCGTTCAGAAAACTTGATAAAAGTGTTTAATGCATCTGCTGCTTCATTCCATGTAATTTTGTTCGATTCGTCCACATCATCTTCTTCCGAATCAACTTCTTTGGGGGCTGTCGGGTTGATGACACTCTGAATTATAGCCTCATCCGTCATCGTTTCTTCCGTTGGCTCGTGGAAGTCTACCTCAACCCGGTCTATTATTTCTTCTCTATTCATATGTGACATGGGATTATCCACAGGCAAATCACTTAACACATTTTCTAGTTCATCGTCAGCTAATTCACTCTCACTTTCTACGCTTTCAACCATTACTTCAGGCCAAAGTTTACGCCATGACTTCTTTAAAGTTAGATCTTTTACTTCCTCCCAGGCCAAAGCGGTAGCAAAAAGAGCATCTTTTATAGAAAATTGTCCTTGGAAATCTTTTACGTTCATATCAAATGCCAATAGATTCTGTACAAAGTAGCGCCTGTAGTGTGATTTAAAGTTCTGAATCACCCCTTGATCCATGGGTTGGAGTATCGACGTGACATTGGGAGGCAAGTAGTCAACAGAAATGTTACCAGAGACTAATTCTTCTTTGTTTGGATGAGCCTTACAGTTATCTAAAAACAAAATAGCCTTGCTGTCTACTGGCATTTTCAGTTTTTCAAAATTGCTTTTAACAGCAGGCACAAAGTCTTTGAAGAACCAGTTTCGAAACAGTTCTTGACTCATCCATGCATTTGATTGTGCTCCATAGACAACTGGAAGGGTTGTAACACCTTTCAGGGCTCTAGGGTTTTTTGATTTTCCTATCACAAAAGGTTTTATTTTGTGATCCCCGGATGCATTAGAGCATAGCAGTACAGTTAACCGATCTTTGTTTTTCTTGAAACCTTTAACACATTTCTCATCCCCACCAGCAAGAGTAGAATTAGGTAGACAACGCCACAAAAGACCGGTTTCGTCTGCATTATAAATTTGACATGCAGTCAGGTTATTTTCTTCAACAATCGTCTTAAATTTAATTTTAAACTCCTCACCACCTTGAAAATCAGCAGAATTTAGCTCACCAGAAATATCTAATTTTCTGATACCATGTCGAGTTTTGAAACTTCTCAACCACCCTTCTGAAAACTTGCAATCACCTTCCATGTTCAAATCTTTTTGAAACTGTTTGGCTTTTTCAACAAGCAAAGGGCCAGTTATTGGTTTTCCCTCAGACCGTTTGACCGAAAACCAATTGTACAAAATTGAGTCTAATTCATCTAATTTAGGTTTTTTTAATGTTTGTCTTTCGATCAGATTTTTCATTGTATCAGATTGATTCAAAAACTTCTTTAACTGTTCTTTGTTCTTTTTTATGTCGTAAATTGTTGACGACCCTATATTATACTCTTTCATAATTATATGTCTACTTACACCTTTTTCAGTCTTCTGTAAAATGTCAAGCTTTTGTGCCAGAGTCAAAGTTACGTGTTTTCTTTTTGAAGACCCAATGTTTACTTTAGGCCCCATGTCTCAAACAACTGTCCAATACAGTAACTCACAACAACGCTCACACAACCCCACAACCTCCCAAACAACTCACAACACAACCCCACAACCTCCCAAACAACTCACAACACAACCCCACAATGTTAACAGACTGATCTCTAATGTAAGCGTAGACGGATCAAAATGGCTATGACAGTAGAACACGGCTAGTACAGTGGATAGACTAGAAGTCCGGTGCTGTAGGCGTGGCCAGTGAGCACGTGACTGCCGAGCGTACAGGATGTCGCCCGAGCCTACACGATATCGCCCGACGACGGCAGAAACGAAAGATTTTTCAACCAATTTTTTTTTTTTTAAAGTCGTGCCGGATTATCAAGCGTGCCGGACCGTAGGATGCCGGACTAGAGGAAGTTTACTGTATATACTAACAAACCGATGAAGGCTTTAAATTCACGTTTTTCAAGTGCTTCAAGGAAAGTTAGTTTTTTGTTTGTGTACCTTTCTCTCATGTCAGTGATTTTTTTATTAGTCCATTTTAGGATTTCATCCAAAATGTTTTCAGTAAAAATTAGATCCCAGACTTGTTCCGGTGAAGGATTATCACCTAGTTGTAACGCATGTCGTTTTAGTCCTGGTACATGGCTGATTATGTTGTGTTGCCGCGTTCTTACATTGGTAGGTGGCATGTTCGTCCTCCATTTAAAAGCGGGATTTTTTTTTGGTAGCTTTACCATGAAAAAATGTTTTTTTCCACGAATCGGCGTATGCTGTAGTTGGTTTTCTTCGTCCAAATCCATTGGATCCTCACCAGCTCCACCAACAACACTCTCTATAACTTCTAAGGCATGTTGAATCCATGCTGGTTCTTCTTCTTCTTCCAGTTCATCGTCGTTTTCAATGTGCCCTGAGATTGATGGTCCATCAGTAATTTCATAATCACTTAATTCTTGTTCTGAATCACTGTTGTGATTACTTTCAATGGCAAAGTCTGGGTCCAAATCACTGTCGTCACTATCAAAGTCTTCGAAGTTTTCGTCAAAAACTTCGCTTAGCATATCTTGCAAATCAGTCTCAAAGCTCTTATCTCCAATATTTATCTTTCTTTTAAATCTTGTTCGAGATGGTAATTGTGTTACCAGGCGACTGAAAATTAATAATTGCGGAACCAACTGGTAATCATGTTTAAAAAAAAAAGAAAACAAATTTGATTAACAAGTGCTAAAATTTATTTAGCTTAAATTTTGCTATTAAATTTGACCATTTACAAATAAGTAAATACCAGCTTAAGATTACTCAACAATACGAAAGCTTATTAATGAATAAGTTTACAACTTGAATATTTAAAAATTACATGCCCTTAATAAAAAAGAAATTTACAATTAACTTTTAACATTTATCCCCCCTTTTATACAAACTGTTTAAAAAAAAATTTAAGAGTAAAAAAAGATCTATCATCAAAATTAAATTTAAGTTCAAAAGGTATGTTAATTCTAACAAGTTTTTTATGATTAAATTACTTATAAATTACCATAATTTTGTTTATTAAATTTCTTACATTCTAAGTTGGCCAACTAATATATATATATAAAGAAAAACAGGAATTTTGTTTATAATATAAAGAAAATTAAATTTTTATTGACGTCAATACCTTTTATTTTTAATTTTGAAAATTAACCCCTTTGGGGTCGTGGGCCGAAAATTTTTGCATATGCTGTCCCATCCATTTTTTTTTTAATTGATTATCAATTAGTACACATTACACATATATATTTTAAAAAGACATATTATCGTACAGAGTTTTGTTCCAAAAAAATTTTTTTTTTTTATTGAAAAATATATTCTCAATTCAAGTTCCTTTTTCTTTTTAAACAACTGTTTTTTTTTGGTGCACTTAGTGAAAGTTGAAAATGAGTTTTCTATTTAACATGTCTGCTATTGCGAAGTTAGAGCAATCTCAAAGACAATCTCCGACCAGCTTTTTGCTAAGCAAAAAAAAAAAAAGCAAGTCGAATAGAGATTTATACAAACTCATACAGGTTATTCGACAAGTCTTTGTGATGAAAAATATTTCTTTAAGTTTAATTAAAAATGAAAAGAAAATTATCATAATTACAAAAGTCCAGAAAAGATTATAAATAAGTTTTTCTTTGATATTAATAAAGAATTATATATATATAATATATATATATATATATATATATATATATCGATCTTTGTTTGAGATAAAGAATTGTAACAACAGTTAGACAATTTTTAAAGCAAAGATTCTAGTTAAGAAAAACATTTGTCTACTTAATATTTTGATACTATTTAATACTTAATACTTTGACTATTTGAGTTTATGGTTAGATTTCGTAAATTGTCTTTTAAACGAAAGAAGGTTTATTCTATTTTTTACAAGTTATTAACTTTCAATAAAAATCACTGAGCAATTAAAAGGAAAATAATCCTAGTTAAATTATTTGAAAGAAACACATATATGAATAATCAAAACATAAAATATTAACAGTCTTATAATATGGTCAAATCTAAAATAGAATACCTGGAATTTGTGAAAATGCTGAAAATGAACCATGTGCCCGATGAACGTTGCACTTTTGTTGTTTATGTAAAAGGAAAACTCACTAGCACTGGTTTTATTGAAGGTGACATTAATTATTTAGAAACAAAAGAAACACTGTTGATATTGCCTTGAAGAAATCATAATTAATTTTTTTGAGACTACATTTTAAGAGACTTATGTGTAACGACGTGAGCTTGGAACTCTGCCTGACTTTAGCGTGCTTAAGATGGGGGGAGAACAAGTTTGATGAAATCATACGAGGTTGATTTTTTGTATTCGCCACCAGGTTTCAGCACACGGTGGAGTCCTGGTCCGGAGGCGATAGGGAAACGGCAAGTGGAATTATCGATAAACAAGTACAGATTAATATTAAAGTCTGAATGACGTTACAATTGGTCACTAGAAGTTGATAGACGATCCATTAAGAAATAGATGTTTCTATTGTTACCAGGGGACTTAAATTTAATAAAGGCGGAACCAAAATGGTAACAATGTTTGAAAAGAAAAAATAAAAAAAAGACAAAGACAAATTTAGTAATTAACAAGGCTCAAGTTTATTGAAAGCAGAAGGAAATTTCGGCGCTTCAGACTTTGTCATTTACAACAAAAGACATCCTGACACAAATCATCAATAAAAAAAACTTATGATTAACAATATCATAAATTGTAAAAGTTATAAGCCCTTAATTGTAACATATAATAATTTAGAAAAAAAAATTTAATCAACAGATTCTAAAAATTTATCCCCCCTTTTAATATGTATATTTATAGTTACAAAAATTTAACAAAAAAAACAATGAGCACAGCTTAATAATTCACAGAATTATAATTAATCAAAAAAAAAGATTATACGCCCTTAATGTAAAAGTATAATAATAAAAAAAAAAATTTAATCAAAAGATTCAAAAAAAAGAAAAAAACTTATCCCCCCCTTTTTAGTTTATAAGATGATAGTTTCTTTTTAAACAATTACAGAATTTAACAAAATATAAAAGAGTTTGATATTTTAAGTTCAAAAATCATATCTATAGTTAACATGTTTATCACTAAACTAAAGATACATAATATAACTGGTTTGAAAAATTTCTTAAAAACTATATTGGCCAAATAAATTTATATATTTTAAACAAACAAAAAAAGGGAATTTAGAATTTTGAAATTTTGTTAATTGACGTCAATTATTTTAATTTGGAAATTAACCTCTTGGAGGTTGTTAGGACCGAAAATTGCATGCAGGCTCCACCCAATAATTGTTTTTTATATATATTTTATAATTAACTACACAGGTCTACATTTAGAAAATAGTCTTAAGGAACACATATTTGCGAAAGTAAATTTAGGCACATATACAAAATGAGTTAGTTAAAGTTCTGTAAAGTCAGCTGTAGAAAAAGACATCACTTTTATGCACTTGAAAATGTGAAGTTACGTTATACAAAAAAAAACGTGTTTTGCCAACAGGACGAAACTTGTTAGGATGTTTCGTTGGTTTGCGCAATGTGAGACAAGAATTTCTTTATTTCTCCAATTTCTCCTATTTGTCCTACCAGCATATTAGCTGTGAGCAAAAAACATGTTCTTTTAGTGTCTGTACAAAATCAGACATGTTTTAGCATTAATGTTCATCATTAAAGAAATATCTGATTATTTGCCAAAATTAAAGAAAATTGATTGTATAACAGAAATTCGTTAAGATGGTACTTAAAAGCTTCTTAGATTATTATAAATCTATTTATATATATTTTAATTTTGTTTAAAAGAAAGCTTGTATAAGACTTGTAAGATTTTGCAAAAGCTTGCAAAACGAAATTTTCTGATTTAGAAGAAATTTCCTCAATTGTTTTATATTTGACATGTTCATATTCTGATCATTTAATGTTCAACACTAGTTTGCACTTATTTCACAAAAATGTTCAAAACGTAAAATGTGCCTTTGCAAGATTTTGTAAATGATGTTTTAAGAAAAGAAAATTTTTATAATCATTTAGTTTCAAAAGGAAATAGAATATTGAATAAAACATGAAATACATATTTTAAAGAATACATGATAATTAACAAATTATTTTAAAAATTAACAAAATTTATAATATGACAAAATCTGTAAGGTTGAAGTACCTGGTAAATCCTGTCGCAGATCACGTGAGGTAGTACCGAGAAAATGATGGTTAATTTTAACATTTTTGAACCAGATTATTAGACTAAGGCGCACAATTAGTAATTTAACATGATGTTTTAGAAAGACGGTAATTTTGAGAGAAGAAGGAAAAACTTTTAGCTAACGGAGTTATGAAGAGTGTAGACCATGTTGTTATCGCATGTAGACTGTGGACCGGTAATCGAGAAGCTAGCTTGACCGGCGAAAATGTACTTTGGTTTCAAGTATCAGGTGATGCTTGGTTTAGGAGCGGGCCGCTAGATGCCAGCATCTGTCAAGCGACGGAAAGTGGAATGTATATTTACGAAATGAGTTAAGTTATTGCGGAAGTGCTTTTTTGGATTTAAATGCTACACTATCAAGTTAGTGTAAACTATGTACAAATAAAGACTAAACTATCGGAAAAAACTATTTACAAAGTTTTAAAACTATAACTGCTAGTTGTACGGCACAATAAATAAATATATACACTTTTACTATATACAGTCTCTAATAAAAAATAGTCACACGATTACTATACTACGTCCACGAGACGTCACGATAACAAATGTAAAGTAACGCAACTACTATAGTACGTCTGTCAGACGTAATCACTCAACTAATCGTAAACAAAGGCTCGTAGCGCGGCAAGATTTTCACATGTCAAAGAGCTCCACTCGTCTGAAAGGTACCGAGTCGGACCAGTTTCTATGGCGAGGAGTAGGGAGGGTGCACGGGAGGGGAACTTTGCCGCCGTCTGTGAGACGTCACTATAGTACTTAAGGGTTAACTTTCACAATATCACTGAGGTATATCCTGCTTGTAGAGTTTCTCAATTTGTGTTGTGAAGTCAAATCAGGCCAGTTGTAAAAGTCTGAAAATTCCATTTCAAACACTTCAACCTTACCCGAATTGGCATTTCGAACTGCTGACACAAAGTCTTGGAAGTCATATGTTTTACCTTGAGATTTTAAAGACTGTTCAACCTGGTGGTGAAAACTGTCTGCACTCATGAAAGTGTGCCCAGGTTGAAAATAGTTAATGATGATTTCATCTGCAGCAATCTCCTGTGAGTTTACAATAAACACTAGGAAAGTGAACAAACACCGGTTTTTATTTTGCAAAGAGCAGTTGTCCATCCAAATAACCACATTTTTTTATATCTCTGTGTTTTTTTAGGAAAGTATAGAGCACACTAGACTTATATTGTCTTCCTTATTTCTACCAGATATACCCTCATGCCATACCATGGCATGGGGTTTGTGAACACTTTTTTTGCTGACAAGAGCGAACGTTTCGTGATATGCTATTTAATGTTTAGTAAACAATACCTTTTTGAACATTTCTACACGCGGTAGCATGATAATTTTCTACATATCCCCTGAGAAACAAATCATGTCATCTGGAAGTTCATTCTCTGAAAAACTTTTATATATTGCCCTTGTTGCTACAACTAATTCATGGTGGGTCTCCCACTCAAAGCAGGCATCACAAGAAGGGTCCAAGTTTTCTTTCGTGTGGCCATGAAGCTTAAACTGTTCACACTCCTCATGGCCAAGTTGAGCCAAAGAAATGTACTGTTCACTCAAAATGCGCCTGTACAAATCATAGGAAACTCGGCCTTTGAATTCGGGATGTTTTTGAAGGAAGTCTCCATGCATCAAAACTATATTTACATCGCTGGGGAGGTAGGGCACATTAGGAGCATGCTCCCGTCTGTAATGTGATATTGTGGGATTGAACGTCTCAATGTGTTCAACGATTTCTTGGTGAGGACCTTTATTTTTTGATGGTTGCTTCCCTCTTCTATCAGGAGGGGGAGTTAAGCTGCCTTTTTCGGTGTTTGTTAACGTGTAATGAACAAATCTGTCATTGGTTTTCTTATACCCGAGAGTTGTAAGGAAGAAACCTTTACAAACCTCATGTGGCTCATCAGAAGCATCTTTCAAGAAATATGTGATTGCTAATTGTCTTCTTTCAATGCCTTCTTCTCTCTCCTGATCCCCTTTTTTCACTCGTCTTCTCATGACATTATTTCGTTTACATGACATTAATATAAAATTTCTTCTCTCAGCCCATGTCATTTCCCAAAACATTTTCTTCTGTTTTCATCTAAGTTCTGGCTGCACATTTTCCTGCAAGTACCGTTAGGCCTATCACATGGAACTGCTTTTACTGAATGGCTCTCTTTTATTTGGTCACATTTAATTTTCTTTCTTTCCTTTAGGCTAACCTCAAATCTTCTCCTTTTCTTTTTGTTATTAGGGTTTAGGTTGTTGTCATTAGGATTTTCTTCATTAACATGAGCGTCATTATTATTGGCAGTAGGCCCCTGAATACCAAAATCGATTATTTCATTTTCCGCACCAGGTTCTAATACATTAGGTGGCAAGTCTTCAATGTTTACCTCGCTTTCTTTATTTAGGCCTACTTCTTCTTCAACAAAAAAGTTCAAATCTAGTGGTTCTTCTAAATCTAGGTCATGTCTACGTACTTCAACTATTGATACATTACCAATATCAGACTCTACTATGTTTCGTCTTCTTAAAGTCTGAGTGTTCATGTCATACACTAGTATTTCATCATCTAGGTCTGTAAAATCAATATCGCCTAGTTCAATATTGTTACTATCACTGGATTCTATGGCAACTGATACAAGAGTTTTATCACTGGGTTCTGGTATGGTAACTGATAAGAGATTGTTATTAGGCCTATCACTGGATTCTGGTACCGTAACCGATATAAGATCGTTATTATCACTGGATTCTGGTATGGTAACTGGTACAATACCGTTATTTTCACTGGATTCTGGTATAATAATTAATGTAACTAGAGTGTATTTCCATCTCTGTGACTTATTTATTGTGTAGTAATTCTACTTACATTTATGACGCGTTTCGGAAGTATTTTCCATCCTCATAATATCTTGCTCATTGAAGGTCGTCACAATAAATATGATTTCAACATACAACACAAAACACACTATCACATATTAAAACACATACATAACGCACGCTAACATGTGCACACACAGACGTATATCAGTCAACTGAAACCAATTATTTACCGCGCCCGTCACCGAACAATATTTATCATTTTCTTCCTTCTAACTTTATCGCCGTGTTATAGATCATATTGGAACGAAAATGTAGTTGGTCATTTAACACATCATTCGGGTGGTATTTATGTGCTTTATATATTTCGTATTCTTCTAATGCATTTAACTGTCTGCCATTTCCACACAAGTGCAACGGTTGGAAATTCGTGTTAAAGTTAGAATACGAATGATCCTTTTCCATAATATGTTTTGCATAATTTGACTGGATGTTGACTGTCTTGTTGTTGGATAGATGTTCTTTATACCTTTTCGAGAAGTGCCTCCCCGTTTGACCTATATAAAAACACGCGCAGTCATTGCAATTCATCCTATATACGCCAGATGACATCTCGATAGGTGTTATGTTTTTTGCTTTAACCAATTTCTTTAGGCTATTGGTTGTACGGAAGGCCATTGTGATGTCCAGTTTTTTCATCACGTTGGTTAAGATGTTTGGTAATATATTTCCATATTCCGCAGAACGGAACTTTTTTTTACACTATTTGTTTTTGTGACGCCGCATTTCGTTTCTGTAAATGTTTTCTAAGGATATTACTGACAATAAGACTTTTGTATCCGTTTTTTACCGCTATATGTTTTATGGTATCTAGCTCACGTTGGAAGTTCGACTCACTGAGTGGCACTGTTACCAACCTATGGTTCATACTATGGTATGCCGCCATTTTATGTGAAAAGGGGTGGTGCGAATCTGCGTGGATAGTGATATCCGTGGTGGTCGGCTTTCTATATATGTCGTATTGAAAAGTTTCAGACCTTGTTATGGTGAGGTCAAGGAAATTAAGTTTTTGGTCAGATTCAAGCTCAAGGGTGAACTGGATGTGAATTAATGTTGTTCATATATTTCAACAAGTTATCTATCTGGTGGTTGGTACCGTTGAAGATGACAAAGGTATCATCTACATATCGTGAATAACTAATGATATTCTTATTCAATTTATTCTCACTGAATAATATCTTGTTCTTTTCTAGTTCGTTCAAATATATGTCTGCCAACAATCCAGAAAGCGGTGAACCCATGGCTAGTCCTTCCAATTGCATATAAAATTCGTCATCAAAGGTGAAGTAATTTTGACGTAATACCACATCTAATAAACTGATCAATTCGTTGACAGCTTTGTGTTCTAAAGTTTTAGCATCGAGTAAATGATTCTGTAGGATAGTTAAAGTTTCTGTAATGGGGACGTTTGTGTACATATTGACGACATCGAAAGACATAATTTTATATGTTGGTTGAAATGTAATATTGTCAATTTTTGAAATCAGTTCATTTGTGTTTATTATACTGTAACTATTATCAAGAGGTAGGTTGTTTTTTATGACGTCTGCTAGAACTTTTGCCGTCAAGTATCTGGGAGCCGTATTGAAATTTATGAGAGGTCTAATTGATGTGCCTATTTTGTGGATTTTTGGTAAATCCGGTAAATATTGGCGCTTGTGCATTTATAGGTTTTAGTTTTCTTCTTGTAGATTCATTAAACAGGTGAATGCACTTGCTAATGGTCTTGTTTAGTTTTTTTACGCAATCCAAAGTTGGGTCTTTGTCCAATTTTATTATATTTTTTTTACCGATAAAATCATCTACTTATTGATTTATATTCGTCTGAATTAATAATGACCATTGTGTTACCTTTATCGCCTTTAGTTATGATTGCACCGTTATCAATGACTTTGTTCTTGATGTCATGAAGAGTTTTAAATTCCTCCTTCCATTTTTGATTAGAGACAATTTTATTTTTATTATTATTATCACGTTTCCTTATAGAATTTTTAAGTTTGTCATTAATTAGGACCCGGACATTCTGTAAGTTTGTATTTGGAATGGACTTTATGACCGCCTCACAATTGATAATTTCTTTAATGGTGTCCAACCTTTTTGTTTTTGGAAAATTGTAATTTAACCCTTTTTGCAAGAGCTCATTTTCACGGTTGTTGAACTTTATGCAATGAATATAAAAATAATTAATGCATTTTCACTTTCTTCAAAATGAGACATTCCATCTTCATTTGTGACAGACTGATGTTCACATTCTTTTTGGTGTGGAATTGGTCAACTGGTTGGACTCATTATTTTTGTCTAATGTCAATCCTACTAAAAGCTTGGACCGACTTGAGACACTAATTCGCGAACTCATATTAATATCACTTAATAAAATAACAACTTATTTTACCAACACTTTCAAGATACTCATAACTGACAGCATGATGTTAGTTCCAACAACACTTTAAACAACATAAACATTACCTCAGTTCAGAAGGTAATGAACTGATGAATTTTAAAACAATGCAGTATGTGCATACATGATTTCCTAACTGCTAAGAAAAACTGTCATACGTGCTGACTGCTAAGCAAAAGTGCAGTATGTCCGTTGCAGATACTGCATTCTTACTTAGACATCTGTTCTTACTGCAATTTTATTTAATATCTTAGTGAAGCCTGAATGCCGTAAGTAACTTATTCCTTTTAAAACTACTAAGCATAACTGCCGCATGTGATGTTGCTAAGCTAGAAGACAGTAAATCCAGTGGAGATACTGCTCTTTTGATTAGTAGTAAGTACTTACGACAGTTTTGCTTAGTAAATACCTCAAATTCAGTATACATACGATCAGTGCTATGCTTATATCTTTGTGCTGCAGTTATGGCATTTTCGACTAGTCCAGCGTGTTCCTCGTGGAAATTTACATACAAAAACATATTAAACCCAATATGTCAAATTTTGCACTTACGGCACTTCTCCTTAGCTGGGCAGTATATAATAACATAAGTTAAAATCAATTAATTAAAACTACTAACATATGACACAAAAAGACAATCTACTCAGTACTGTTTCTCTGACTCAACTGAACCAACTAATTCAGAGACTCAAGGAATAAACACAGCTGGTTTTCAGTGTTTGGACATTACCAATTTGTTTATACATATCTCCATATCAATGACAAACTGTTTTGACTGTAGCTGATAAGGCAAATTTGTCACATGTTAGAAGTCCAAGAAAAATGTTTACCTCATAATAAATAACTTTTACCATAAGCAGATATTCTTTCAATTAAAAATAGTTTACACTTGTTGATTTATTTATTTACATTAGGCCAAAATGTCACAAGACACTTATAAGATGTAGGTATTATAAATAAAAATAAATAAATAAAGAGCTGTGTCTGTGGCCACGAGGAGTGCCCATAGGAATGTTCGAGCAAAATGGCAATGGCCACTACTGGTGGCCAAAGGAGTGTAGAGGACAACATTCACATTAAGTATAGGAGCAGAACATACATTGCAGTCTGGCCACTATAATGGCCTGAGGAGTGAGAGGACGGTTTATATGAAGCCCAGAAATTCAAAGTGGACTAACCCCAAAAAGATAGTTTTGAGATATTAAGAGGTAAAGTTACGATCATAAATATAGCTCAGTACAGGAATTGCACTTTTGAATGATTGTTCCACTGTTTGATACATAAAACCCATATAATTTTATTCTTTAATACATTTTTGATTTATTTTTTGGTACCTAAAATGGCTTCCAAAAATTAATAGTCCGTTTTACCTTTTATTACAATGTGGGTTAGTCCATTCTGCTTTTACTCTCATTAGGCTTAGACCATTTTTCTAGAGGCTTAGTCCACTCTGCTTCTTATAGAAATTTTTGTTTGTCTTAAATATTTTGGAATTAGCTTTGTTTTTACAGAGGATTTATAGAAATTATAAAATGACAATACTTGAAAAAGAGAACTTTAATTAGGTATAAAGTTAAAATGATTTTAGACAATATTTAGACACAAATGCCCTTTGGTTACAAAATAAAAATTAGTCTTCTCCTCCTCTTCTTCCTCTCCCGGTATTGTGTCATAGTGAAGGTTGGCCCATAGTTTTAAATAAAACTCGTGGTGAATTGGAGGTATTAAGGGCAACATACTATGTAGATCTGCTACGTAAAATAAATTCCAAATGAATTAATAGTGGGAAGTACATGATAACTGAAAAAGAGTTGTGGGTGATATTGACTAGATTATGCAGGGAAATTTACACCAAAGAAAACTGATAGTCTGCACTGTAATTAAGTTGTATGATTTGTTAGGATGTGTCATATGTTGGGTTACAAAATTATCATGTGTTCTTTATTTTTGTTGGTTTTGTTTATAAACGTCTATTATTTTAATGGATCTTAAAGGTGAATTTAAATTTTGAAAATGGTTATTGTTGTTATTTATCTATATAAACAGATTTGTGTTGGGCTATAACCTAATTTTTTAGCCAAAAATTGTAATTAAATAGGCCTACATGAAACTACGTCGTTACATAGCCATACATTATTCTTACCTTTGCTGTTGTAAAAGTGATTTCTGGCTCAAGTTTATGCAGGATCTGACTTCCAACTGGTCCAACAGATGGTCCGAATTGTCTTGCAGGTCTGTATTTTGTGAAATCCAGTTCGTGGTAGGGCTCTTCATCATTGTGAGAGTACTTAAAAAAAAACAGAATAAGGAGAGTTTCTTCTCACTTCAATAAGAGCCATGTTTAACCAACATATTTTTTCGCCATTGGTGTCTACTTTTCTGTGTTACCCATTCTTTTAGTAATTTAATATCAAAAAAATCTCCTTTTGACATCTCGTTACAATAAAAGGGTTGTGTTTTTTAGCCTGCCGTTTAATTTCAGCCCAATCGGATGGCACAAAGATGCCACTGTGTGGTTTAGCTTTTTCAACTAATCCAAAATCTTTGTCACAATCATTATAGCTGTGGCCACTAACAAAGAATTTGTGTTTGATTACTTCTACATTCAAAAATTCTTCAGAACTTACAATGTACAACCAAAAGAGCGACATGTAAATATTGCGGTTTTGTCCACCACAGGCATCGCTCCAAGCGATAATTTCTTTCTTTATATTTTTCATTTTTAAGTAATGAATCAAAACCGAAGCTATCTCAATGGAACCCCTTGAGGTTATAGTTTTATCCCACACTTTCATGTATGCATTACCTTCAGCAGCATCATGGATTCCAAAACAAAATGTCCACAGTTGCCTTTTGTAGAAGACAATACCTGTACTCAAGTGAGGTGTTGGAAGTGTTTTCATTAAGTCAAATCTAAAAACAGTCGTGTTGCCACTTTGTTTGGATGAAACTTTGTCAGATTCATATGTTTGATTACATTTCTCCACAACTTTGTGATGTAACTCTAGTTCAATCTCAAGTCCTGGTTTATCTTTTGTACAGGCAACTTTAATCTTGTTTTGCAACATATCACATGTTTTACATGACTGTATCCTTTAATGGCTTATGGAACCCAATGTTAAATTTCTGTTTAAATTCATTCTTAAAAATAGACAAGGATACTGGTTTTAAATTGGTTTCCTTACATTTATTACTGTACATTTCATACAACTTAGAAAAGTTCAATCCAGGAGGAATGAATTCCTTGTCAGGATTCTTTTTCCTTGTATAATGCGACTTGTACTTCGGTATAATATGGATAAAATCAACTATTACCTGTACATCTTCATCCTTTCGTTTGTTTTTGGGTACATGCTTTACTCTTCCATCTGGTTTAGGAACTCCTAATTCATTGAAACCTTTCAAAGCTCTGTCCAAACGGCCCGCTGAAACTTGTAATGTATTCTGGAAGAATTTTTTGCACACACGTTCATCATTGCCTTTATCAGTTTTTAACAAATAGCTTCTGGTTTTTTCCCTTTTTGAGTGGCCATGTACATAGCTTCTCATTTTATCGTATTGAACTATAGATCCCACCAAAAAAGCATTCTGCTCATTTTTAGATTTTAGTACTTTATAAAAATGGTTAAATATTCTTAAACGGGGTTCTTCCTTGATTTTGTCACTGCATTTTAAAGGGCAATTGCAATTCAAATTATATTCCTTAGCAGGTACCTTGTTTGTAAGAGTAGTGTATGCCTCACCACTTAAGCGAGCTGCTTTTATTTTGTTCCGCTTCCAGTTTTCTGGAGTGGGAAAACCACGCTTTGCTCTTTTCACCTTTGGCTTTGTTATTATCTGTACTAGGCCTTCTGGTTGCCTGACTCCAGTTGTTACAGGTAAGTCTGTTGTTTGAACTTTACTACTGATAGGCCTAGTTTCTAATGTGGGCACGCTAGCTTTATAAATCTTCGATAACTTATCAAAAGATCGACTGGGGCCTTGTGTCAGAACATCAATGCCATCCTTATTTGTTGTACTAGGCCTAGCTCCTTGATCAAATACAGAAGTCTTAACCATTGCTTTGGATGATACTTTTTTAGGTTTAACTGCATTATCAGTATCAGATTCGTCATCAGAAAATATTCTTTTTATTTGAAATCTACTACTTTTAAGGATTTCATCTAGTCTACTAACTTTACTGTAGGTATGGTCTACCTTATCAAGAGAAAAATCAGGATCCGTATCCAAATCATCATCCTCACTACGTTCTGACAAACTTAATTCTAGTTCTGCTACTATTGTTTCACTATTCTGTCTTAAAAACACTCTTTTATCACGCCTACTAATTTTGACAACACCACTTCACACTCACAAAACTAATAAAACCTACTAATCGGTTTTATTCAAACTGTTATAACCTACAACCACACATTTGGGAGGGAAACAAACACATGGTAAGTTCAACAAACATCTACCAGATGTACCAACATGGGAAAAAATAAATAAAGAAGGCAATGTCACAGGTTAGTCCATTTAGCCTTTACGGAAAATGAAGAACTTATTTTCTGTCAAATGTAGTCTGTATTTGTATTTTACCTTTTATGTGGCTACATGTTTCACTGCCACAGGCAGCATCATCTGGCCAGCTATCTATGTCCACTCAAACACTTATATATACACAACACAAATAAATTTGTTCAACATTACTACACTTGAGAGGTACCTCATTCTGGTGTATTTCCTCTAAGACTGATTTGGAAAGATAAAGGTGCAGCTCTGTTCAATGCTTATCAGATTGTACCTTGTGCTCTACTAGATTTTCTTATGTCTCCTTGATTTTATGTTGTTGGCAAAATATTAGATCATAAAGGCAATTGGAAGCTGGCCTGATGATGCTGCCTGTGGCAGTGAAACATGTAGCCACATAAAAGGTAAAATACAAATACAGACTACATTTGACAGGGAAAAAAAAGGAATATATATGTAGTTCTAAGGCTATCAACAATGAATATAACTTATTTCCATAAGGCAAATTTAGGTTAGCGCAAAACTGCACTTAATTTTGTGGGTTGGTCCATTCTGGCTGTAACAAGAAGTGTCAAAATGCATTTTGGACCAACCTTTTACCCTAAATAAAAAAACAACTAAAGATGAATCGAAACGAAGAAGACGTTGTCATTGCTTGTGGCGTTTACTTAGTCTTGGAAGATGAACGTAGGAAAAAGCGTGTAAAGAGATATTGGATCCACAATTTGTTTAGAGGAAGGAGAATTCAATACAATTTTTAGTAGACTCAAAGAAGATCCAGAAAAATTCATATCTTATTTCCGAATGAGATATCTAAAATTCAATGAATTGCACCTTCTTCTGCAATCTAGGATTCAGAAAAAGAACACAAGATTAAGAAATAGCATACCGACCTTGGAAAGGCTAGCACTGACTATAAGGTAAAGCACTGACTATAAGGTAAGCTTATTCGATATGAAATTCTGTTGTAGTACTGATAATGTTACATAAAATATATAAAAAGCGAAGTCATTATATTGTATTAACTAGTTTTTATTTTTCAGATATTTGTCAATCGGATCATCACAGGTTGCTATGAGCTTTTCATATCGCATCTCGAAAACCGCTACTCACAAAATTGTAATGTAGACCTGTAAAGCCATTTGCGAGTCACTGAATGAAAAAGTGATGCCGCAACCTACAAAAGAAATGTGTGAAAGGATAGCGCAAGAATTTTACACACTTTGGCAATTTCCAAATTGTATTGGTGCAATTGACGGCAAGCATGTCATGATACAAGCCCCGCAAAATTCCGGCTCTTTGTTTTACAATTACAAAGGGAGAATTTCTGTAGTGTTGTTAGCTTTAGTAGACGCAAAATATAATTTTATTGCGATAGATGTTGGAGGATACGGAAAATCAAGCGATGGAGGGCTGTTCTCTCATTCAGACCTTGGCAAACTATTGGACAGTGGAAGTTTAAATATTCCTGAGCCTGTTCCACTTCCTGACACATTTCGCACTCTTCCTTTTGTAATCGTGGATGACGACGCATTTCCTCTTAAAATTTACTTACTTCGACCGTATCCTGGTAACACATCAAAAGATGACGAAACAAAACAGATTTTCAACTACAGGCTTTCAAGGGCACGGCGTGTAGTAGAAAATGCATTTGGAATTCTCTCGCAGAGATTTCGAATTTTTTTAAATAATATACATCTGCAACATGAAAATTAATGTCGACAGTATAATTCTCGCATCCTGTGTTCTTCATAATTACATTGGAACTGAAATGTGAGGAGCCCTCTTTACAGCCTTTACAGAATGTGGGAACTAATGCAGCCAGAACTGCAATAACAATAAGAGATGCTTTTAGACAGTATTTTATATTGACAGGGCAAGCTCCATGGCAGAGGGATGCTGTAAGGAGGGGTAGAATAGATAATCCTATAATATAGTCGAATTTTTAAATATAGTGCAGTACTGTAGTAAACATAATTTAAACAATTAAACATAGGCTAATTTCTGTAATAAATTTAAAATAAAATATAAACAAAAATGAAACAAAATACGAAATGAATAACTTGCATTTGCCATGATACGAGAGGCAACATCTGGCCTTTCGCAATGCATGTAAGTTATTTGAGGGGTCTAGATGCAAAACCGGACATGTGCACTTTGGCAAATTTTCGGTAAACCGGAAAAAACTTCTCACATTGCGGTTTTTATTTTTTTTTAACGATTTTTTTTACTTATTAACTTTATAGCCTACGAAAATGAATAAATAAAAGAAATCGGGACTAGAGTTTAGCAGTAAATAAATAATGCAAGTTTAATTTTGGAAATGTCCGCTTTTGCACTTGAAAATGGAAAAGTCCATATTTGCACCTAACATTAAGGGAAATGTCCACTTTTGCATCTTATTAATTCTAATAGAGAAATTTTAAGTAAAAACACAACAACATTATTTTTCTAATAATTTTTTTATTTTAGTAAATTCATTGAAATCAACGCCCAAATTCATTTTTTTGAGAAAGTCATTTAGTTAAAGAACATTTTCATTTACTCTTAAGTCAGGAATAATTAGATAATTAATTATTGTAATAAAAGTATCTTAGGCCTACTTAGAAAACATTTTTCTTTCACACTCTCAAGTCAGGAATAACTTCTCGAAACTCGCAGATAGGATCTTCCCCACATTCTTCGGTACCGGTAGTTAAATTATGTTCAAAAATTGCGTGCTTGTAAAATTTCAATTCAGGTAAGTTCTGCCATTCTAAACCGTAATGCTTATTCAGCAGCTCCTTCACATCATTAAGCTTTGTTTGCTTAACCTTAACGCCCATTGGCAAAACAGATGGTTTGATATCAGCCACAGATTTTGTTTTTTTCATAAGGGATAAATCACGTCCTATGTCAGACCTATAAAATGTTTCACCTCGCACGACGATCTTGTAGCCATTTTTTGCGGTCGTTTTACGTTTGATTATGATCCGCGAACATTTGCTGATTTGGAAATGCCATGTTTGCAGAGTTTTCAAACAGGAATTTTTTTCTGTTTTCCAGTCTAATACTTCACAGTCTGAAAGCTTCACCACAGTAGCATGTTCGGCAAAAGCTTGAAAATACTCTTTGGGTTGAACAATACTAGTTTTCCTACGAACATCTTTCTCGATTTGACCAAACACCCGGTCAGGGGGTAAGTAACTATGCCCAGTTACTGGAAAAACAAGCTCAACAGTAGAGATATGATGTGGAGCATCATGGCCTAGTCACTTCTGTGCCATAAGCAGCAGCATTGAGTTTTTATTTTGGCCGCCACAACCATCTGCAACTAGCCTTAATGTTTTTATCTCTTCAGAAAAATGTGTGCTTTTTAGTCTATGGTAAACTGCTGATGAGATTTCACAAGAACCTTTAGGACGTTCTAGTTCTGACCACGTATAGGAAAACACATTTTCTTTCGTAAGATGGCTTGTGGAAGTTCCGTGAACGATAGTAAAGTTAAAAATATAAATCTGCCGGGAATAGTAAGTAGCCTGGTCCGGAATCCGAATACCACTGGATGCAGCTATATTCAAAGTATAATAATCAATTTCTAACTCAATTTGGCCAGAAAGTGGACATGTCCGGTTTTGCATCTAGACCCCTCATTTTTTGTTTTTTTTTCTATTTATCATTCTAAATTCTGTTTATTTTATTGATATGTATATTACAAAAGTAGGAATTGTCCATTCTGCATCACATTTTAGTCCTGGCACAGAGTTTATGATGTGGAATCGACAGTAGGCTACACCTATTTTTGTAATACAGATATCAATCACATAAATAGAATTTGGTATGATAAACACAAAAAAGAAAAAGAAATTACTTACACTTGCATTGCGAAAGGCCAGATATCGCCCCTCACATCATGGCAAATGCAAGTTATCATTTTCGTATTTTGTTTTATTTTTATTTATTTTTTATTTTAAAGGTATTACAGGAAATATTTTTTATTTTATTCAAAGAAACATACAAATTATATAAAAAAATTACATGCTCATTAAAATATGGAAAATGATTTATTACAACATTTAAACTAGTAAATTATAAGAAATATTAAAATTATAAAATATAAAATTATAAAAAACTATAAGAAATAAAATTTCATTTCTTTTAGGGTTGTTAGGATCGAGGGATTGGAATGTTGGTTGATATGGGTAATGAATGCCATAATAATTTTGTGGCTCAGGCAGAGCGGAACCGAGTTCATAAATCAAGCCTGAGGATGGTCCAGCTTCATTGGAAACTGATTGTGCCTGCTGCTGTCGTTTTTCAAGTTGCTTTTCTGTAACTATATCAAAAAAAATTTCTTGGTTTCGGCTACTTCTAGTACTGTAAATGTCGACATTGTTTCCGCAATATCTGAGAAAAAAAATCATCATCTTACGTTTAAAGTCGGATTCGACGGGCACGTCTTGTCTCGAGGTGATGAATTTAGTAAGAGCAGATGTTAAATCGGACGAAGGACGTTTTATATTTCTTCTCGATGTGGTTCCTTGTGTTGCAGGAGATACAGAAGAACATGGAGTAATAGGACTCTGTTCCAAGCTGTGCTCCGTGTTTAAACCTGGTTCAAAATTTTCGTCACTTGAATCCATTTTTTCAGTTGTTTCTTTCTCTTTTAAATTATAGCCAGATTTCCTTTTGTTTCTCTTTCTTTCATGAAAGGGTTTAAAAATTCCATCTGCGATTCGAATCGCCATGTCCTTTGTTTTTGAGCAGCTTGTCCACTTTTCACACTATTTTTTCGTGATAGTGCTTGACGATAATATACTCTTAGTGTAGACCATGTTTTTTTGCATTCTTCTACTAGGCATTTTAGTGTAGTACCAATCTCCTTCCAGACATTGTCTTTTGCCTTTACGTTGTCGTAGTCGACATGCTGTAAATTATATAGGTATTCAGCCTTCCTTACTAATTCAATCAGTAGTTCTTCGTCCATTTTAAATTATTAGAAGTAGCCAATAGTCCCAATTCTGTATACTGTACTATATTGAACTAACTGGGAACCGGGCAGAGGCAGAGTGAGAAGACAAAGAGACGAGGGCGACCGAACACCTCCGAAGATGCTCAAATATGTACGCACGACTGCTGCCCGAAGGCTGCCTGTTTCTACCCTCTCGCTAGTTTTCACTACACGTACAAGACACGTACCATATCGTTTGAATCGCTCTCTCGACTAATGCAAATAACACTGTCCGAACCCTGTACGTGCCCTGTACTAATCCTGCACCTTAGTGAAAACCGACATCTGCCTTTTCCACGATTTCTCATGGACAATCTTCATTCACCGATTCCGTTCAAACGACACTGTACGAAACTTGTACGTGCCTTGCACGCCTAGTGAAAACCGGGCTTTAGTCCATTCTACCATTAATAGTTTTTTTTTCTGAATCAGCTGATATAGAAATCTCAAAATAAAAAATTTGTGGGTTAGTCCACTTTGCTTTTCGGGGCCTCATATAATGACGCTAAGAGTGCAAAGGATTAATACCCCGCTACTGATCAAGAAACACAGATAACATATAACGTAACAGCATTCCGTTATATAGATACCTAATTTAATTCAATGTATTTAGAACTAAATAAAAAATTCCACAACATAGGAATACTATGTTAATTTTAATCAAATACGATTTACACGTTTATAACAAACAAAGCTAGTTTAGGTTCTATACAAATATTTTGTTCTAAAACTGCATCCATGTTTCATTTTCTGTTTTTGGTAGATAACTACTGAATTGACATTTTTTGGAACTAATATTTTTGATTGGTTTTGTAAATGGTGAATCAGAAAATTTAAGCGATCTTTTACATTGTTGCAAGGATAGGAACCATAAAAAAATTTTGGAAATCTAAACTTTTGTACTATAGCAAAAGTTTGTTTAAGTGTAAAGAGATGAGAGATGTGATGTTTTTGTATATTCTTTTAGATAAATTTATCTTTGGATATATTACGTATATACAACAAGAAAAAAATATATACATGTGTTTTATCTATGGTGCATGTATGTGTGTATGAAGTGTATGTTGTCTCTATGGTTTCAGTGGTTTGAGTTTGAAATGTCCATGTCCATAGTCCATCCATACCTCATAACATCAACATCATAATCATTATGTTACAGTGGTTTGGGTTTGAATTGAATGTCTGTAACGTAATCATAATTCAACTTTAAATCTAAATGGATAATTTATAATTTTATGGTTAGATGATTGTAACTTTTTGTTAATCATTGTAGTTCAACATTTGATTATACGTTTAAAAGATGAAAACTGATAAAAGAGATAATGAAAAATTACTGAAAAAAAGGAAGCAAACTAAAATCGAGGAAACTTCAATTAAACAAAAAGCTGATAAGGAGGATAATAAGAGAATGTAGGTATAATTTATTAAGTGATTTAAGAACAGCTTATTGTGGGTAAATGACAAGAACAAAATCAAGGAGACTAGTTTGTATACGGAGTAGATAACAGTAATATAGTAGGCTAATGATGTGTAATGATTAAAATAGGATACTATAAGTTTTTTCTAGAAATTTAATAGTTATAAATTGAGTTATTAAAAAGAAAAATAATATGGTAGTAAAAAGTGTAATCATAATATTAATCTTTTTTAAAATAGCAAATAGGCGAAGGGATGCTTTGGACAGGTTAGATTCACGAAGTTTTAAGCAATTCATATTCCTGAGATCACACCCTAAGAATAGACCTGCAAAGTTTGCACATGGGCCTCACAACCCCGATTTTAAAAATAGTATAATAAATTAGTCATTTATCTGTGTTTTATGATATATAAATAGGCCTTTATATTACCCTTAAACAATCTTATTGTTTTTAGTTAAATTTATGTTAATATTCTACTTAATCTTATTTATAAAATTATTCTTAAGAAATGTCATAAAATGCACATAAAAAGTAATCTTCATACAAATGCACAATATGTTTTCAAATACACCAATGTTTTACTATAGCCTACTAAATTACTCACCTATGAAATTATTTAAAATGCTCAATAGTTTCTAAGATAAAGTACAAGTAAAAGGGTATATTTTCATACCGGGTTTATTTTATTTTGACTCAATATTGTTATTAAACACTTTACAAAAACGGCTACCTAGAACCTAGAACTATTTAAAAAAATTATTTAATAGCTAAATATCTACTATAAGTATATAGGTAATTGTTTACAAAGAAATTTACTGTTTTTTTTGCGATTTTTTTTAACATGTTCTACATATATTTCTTAATAATAAAATAAGTTTTCAACGCGAAGTTAACTTTTTGACAAAAAAAAAAAAAAAAAAACCAACATATTTCTAACTTTTCTAGGTTAAGGTTCATTAAGTGAATTACACATTAAAATAGGTATATATTATGTATGTGAATTTTTACCCTGCAAGGTCAAGTAAGGTGGCTATATATATATATAGGCTACCATAAAAAAAAAAATCAAGACACCAGCGGTTAGATTTTTTGTTGTTGAATAGTTATGACAGTTTGTCAAAAGTATCAGTGCCACCTTTTGTTGAGTTGTAGAACATGATTATATCAGGCATTTTTGTTGCTTCATCAACTCCATCGTCAAATTGGATAGATGAGAGTAGCAGGTACTACTTTTTGCTTTTACTAGAGGTGTGAACCACAAGATTGTTTTTTTGTCGAAGTCGAAAGAAAAATCCCCACTTTTTTTGAATGATTTAAAACTTTCAAGGCAATAGAAGAAAGCCAATTATCAACCGTTACAATACATTTTCTACATTGACTTTGTGACATTTCTTATATTATAGCTATGTATGGGTTCTCTTTTACGAGGTTAGAGTTTCTCAACATATAGTATAGCATTTAAACACACAAAGTTTTGATATTATTTAGTATGGCTATCTAGACCATACCTACTGAAATTCAACAGATGTTCGTTTATTCTGCAATGCTCAAATGGTGTATATGTTACTGGCAAAGTTTAGGCCTAAAGTTAGCTAAATATAAATTCTCTAAAGTTGGCAGGCAAAGTATGAAATCAAACTTATTTCATACTTTGTCTAAGCATTCTATAGAATGCCCGCTACACTTCAGGAAAAGTTTTAAATTTCAGTTTTTCCATGGCTTCAGGTTAGGTTAGGTTGGTTTAATTTATTTCAGTAAATATTTAATACACACATCCTATTTTCTCTATTTCATATTTTTTATATTGAAAATAAATAACTTTCTGAGCAAATCTCTTTGTATGCATTAGGCGAAGTGAGGAAAGATCTAATATACTACTTTAATATCTAATAATTACTTTATTTCATACTTTGCCAAAAATGCTTAGGCAATGTATAGAATGTTTGGATTTGATACATTAAATTAAAAATGACAATTAAAAATTAATTAGCTTGACAATTTTCAATAAATATGCTCCAAATAGGCATTGTTTATCATTTGCTTATCTTGCGACCCTGTTGTCTTAGGTAATTGTTTACTGTAACTGCAACCGGTTTTTTTGGCGATTTTTTTTATTAGTCATATTCTACATACCTTATTTATTAATAATAAAATAAGTTTTTACAGCGGAGCTAACTTTTTCACTAACTTAATCACGGAAAAAAACGTAATTTCAACTTTTCTAGGTTTACGGTTTATTAAGTGAATTACATGTTAAAATAGGTTTGTAAGCTATATATATATATATATATAATTATACTATATATATATATATATATATATATATATATATATAAGTATATAATATACTTTTTGAACACCCAGTATATATAATATATATATATAGCGGGTGTTCAAAAAGTCTGGAAACCCCTTAATATTAATTTTATTAATAAACGCAGAACAATGAAACTCTAGGATTACATCCTTACTGTAGTTACCGACTTTTTGCCCTTTTAACTGTCTTTTTTCGCTTTGGGGGGACGTCCTGTGGAGGAAGTCTAAAAAATCTTAAATGTAAGCATAGGTCGAATTATACCTCATTTTAAAGGTCTTTGTTAGAGGAACACATTGCCGCAATCCCGACTGAAAAAGGACCATTCGTTTGGAAATGGCAGCCTCTTAAAGTTTGTTTGATTTTAATGCTAATTCAATGGCAAATTTTTAGTAAGCTTTAGTTTAGATTACAATGTCACGTAGTGAGACAGAGCAAATAACCATTCTGATGATGAGGGGTTATGGGAATAGAACTCGTTCATATGAGGAGATAAGCCGCTTGAAATTCTCATAGCTAAAACACTAACATAACCAACACGGTTGAGTATTCACTTCCGCCTCTTAATCTTCGCAACGTAAAGTTAACAAATTGTAAAAGGTTGCCATTTCCAAACGAATGGTTCTTTTTCAGTCGGGATTGCGGCAATGTGTACCTCTAACAAAGACCTTTAAAATGAGGTATAATTCGACCTATGCTTACATTTAAGATTTTTTAGACTTCCTCCACAGGACGTCCCCCCAAAGCGAAAAAAGACAGTTAAAATGAGCAAAAAGTCGGCAACTACAGTGAGGACGTAATCCTAGAGTTTCATTGCTCTGCGTTTATTAATAAAATAAATATTAAGGGGTTTCCAGACTTTTTGAACACCCGGTATATAATTATAGAGAGAGAAAGACACCTTACCTGACCTACACGTAAATTTGAAAAAAAAGAAATTGTGCGTGTGTTCCTAAGTGATCACCCATCCAAGTACATACTGCGCTCAAGTTGTACTTGTTGCTTGACTTCGGCAATCTATAAATGCATTGAATTTCATAGTATTGAAATCGTGATTTTTCAGGGAAAAAGTTAGCTCCGCATTAAAGCTTAGTTTATTATTATTAAATAAGGTATGTAGAACATGATAAAAAAAAAAAAATAAATAAAAAAAAATCGCCAAAAAGATCGAGTGCAATTACAGTAAACAATTACATTGTCTTATCAATACGTATATGCTGCTAAAAATGTGAATCGAAGTAGACTCATAGTAGCTTGGAAAATAGGATTTCCCAGATTAGTAGACCAAAATTCTTCAGGATTCCTTGGTCTATTCTTTAGAACTCCTGCCATATAAAGTAAGCTGATAAAAACCAGTATCTCCTCGTCATTTGTATTGCAGTGATATGTTTGGATTTCTACCTCACATAGAGGAAGTGTCTGTCTCTTAGTTTCTTCATTTGTCTTTAGCATTATTTCACCTAATAGGCCTATATGGTGATCAAATAAGTAACTTCCAAGCATCAACTGGTTTTGGACAATTCTGGCTGGTAACTTTGCTCCTGGAAGATGTTTTAACAAGTTTCACCTAGAGTTTTTGCATCACCACTCTGGTATCATAGTGGTTCAAACGTATTTATTTTTACAATTTCTAGCTCTAGGCATACCTTGTGGTACATTAATTTATTTGGTGCTGTTCTGTTTCTAGCCTTATTTCCCTAACCTAGAACAAAATTCTCATTGGTCGAAATTTATATTATATCCCCAATCTGTTCTTCGACCTATACATTTCCTCCCTCTTTATTAGTAGAATATTCATCTGATTCCTCATCCTCGGCATCAGTTTCATCTCCTCTTAACACATTCATTGCTGGAAAAAATGTATATACTATCCCCTATGGCTATAAATATAAATTATTAAATTCACTCACCGATAGCCATATAGTTTTGACTATATTATTATGTTCTGGTATCCTGACACAAAAATTGACAGATTTTATGGTGTTTTGTGATGTCAGAAATTTCTCTGCCAAAAGGCGTCACACGCTTCATTGGTACCGGCGTTGGGGTACCAATGAAAAAAAGTCAGTTTTTTTTTTATTTCTCCCCTATGTATAAACACTAATCATAGTTTTCAGTACTTCACATACATATAAATATTTTATAATCAGAGTGTCCTCAAATTTTGCCACTTTACATACTATAGGGTGTCCCATAAGTAAAGTGCCAAACTCTGGGAAAAGGTTATATGGGTCAAAATAAAGAGAAAATCACGAATAAATTTTTTTTCCAAAAACGCTTCGTTTACCAGATATCCGCCATTTTGTATTTTTTACAAAATAATTCTTATCCAAATTTTTTCAACCGATCTTTATAAAACTCGGTAAGTAGGCTATGTTTAAATAAAAGAGACTTACTGTAGAAAAAAATTCAACTTGGTCCAATTTAAAATTTCAAAATGGTGGCCATTTAAAACCTTTAATCTAAAATGGCGGGAAAACGTTAAAAAATACAAAAATTTACTAAGAATAATTTATTTTATAAAATTTTATTTCCAATCTGTCAACACCAAAAACATGAGAATCGAACAAAACATAACCGAGATACACTGAATATATTTATAAATATTTATATTTATATATTGTTACTTATGAGATATATATATTTATAAATATGTTACTTACGTCGTCTCATACACACTGATTCTTGTCTCCAATCGGTTTCGCTGCTACAATTAGTCAGCTCATCGGGGTTTATCTGCTACTGCTTCATCATTAACATAAAAAACACTACATAACACATATTACAGACACACATGCTTACACTCTATATCCTGTCAGGTGGCCAGCCAGTTCCATACTGAATCTGCATCTCGTATTTTTTATCATTGTTCAAATATGCAGAATAAATACTGTCGGATTCAAACCTTATTTGTTCATTTATAATTTTTTTCGTTTTGCTGGTTTGGTTTTCAACAAATATATAAAACTGCTCCAAAGCGTTCATATTTTAGCCCTTTTTGCATTGTTTTAGAATATATTCATTGTGCTCTCCATTTTGTCATACGAGTGCATGTTATCCAGAATATGCTTCGCGAAATTTGATTTTTCTGGTTGGTCCAATTTTATTGCAGCCATATGCTGTTTATACCTATTTTTGAAATTAACAGTTTGTCCTATATACACACTATTGCATGATTTACATATTAGTTCATATACGCCTGGGTTATTGTATTTGCAAACTTTGTCTAAATTAGTATTTAGTTTCATTTCTATATTATTATTAGTTTTGTACGCTATTTCATAGTTAAATCTTTGTTTACAAAGCCTAGCAATGCGGTGTGTTTCTTGTCCTACATAATGAAATAATACATAACTTTCTTTTTTATCCTTATGCTTTATCAACTGCGTGTTATTATTCAACCTACTCTGAGTGTTTATTTTCCCCCTTATCTGTGAATAGAGTTTGTCTACCATTTGCTTTTCATATCCATTGAATTTTGCTACTTCTTTTATATATTCAATCTCTAAATTAAAATGTTCTAGGCTTAAAGGTATTTTTAAAGCACGGTTTATCATTGACCTATATGCTGAGATTTTTTGGCTAGTCCGGTGATTAGAAGTGTTGTGTATTGTAATGGTGACATAAGTTGGTTTCTTGTAAATGTTAAACTCGAGTTTGTTTTTATTCCTCGAGATAGTGATGTCGAGGTAGTTGATTGTTCCTGGATAAAAATGCTAATAAAGAAGCTCATATATATATATATATATATATATATATAATATATATATTTATATATATATTTGGGGGGGTATTTTACACACTAATACTATATATATAGCCTACAGTCTATTTGACAGAGTTCCTATTTGTTGAGTTACATTGAGTCGTGCCAGGACACAGCAGACAGTAAAACAGTGTTTCTCTTCTCTTGCTCTCTTGTGAACACATTCTGCATCACTTTCGGTTTTGTTTTCCAGTGTCGTCTTGCGGTCCAAGCTTCGACAGTATGTGGTTGGGCTTTTTCTTGGTACTCACAGCTATTGGCGATTCTACATTCGGTGGTAGAAGTGATTTTATGACCCGGTGCCTGTAATCAAAGCATTATCAGTTGGTCAGGGTAGGGCAGTTTGTACATAGACCATGCATTTACCATGATCATTTGCATGACATATACAACAACTTTCTTGTACCACCTTGGGGTCTTTTGTTCACAGGGGTAATAAGAAAGCATTTGATCTACCCCCTTCATATTCACATTGTATTTGATTACAAACAAAGGCCAGATTTCGTTTGTTCCTGCTTATGCCTATAGTGTTTTCGTACTCAGTATTCAGGTAAAGCATGTTTCTCTTGTCCTTCCATTTTGCTACAAGAACTCCCTCACAGTAATATGCCTAGGTTTCCCCTTTCTTCAGTTTTGCAGAGATTACCTCCTTAGGTAAGTATTTCCTTTACTTTCTCAACACACACATAAACTTGTATATTACACTAAAAAACAGTACTACACACGATAAATACAAAAGTCATATGAGCCGGAAATGATTGCATTACAACGAAGATGGAGGCCTATACCAATAGCGCACGCAATAAGAATCTCTCTTGTTCACAGCTAACCTTGCACTGATCACTTGTATTTTAATTCGAGTCACGTCACCAGCTGGTGGTGAGCGCCGCCACCAATTGGCGGCGTGCATAGTGAACGTGTTAAAACACTCTTGCAATACTATAATATTAATACGACAAATAATATTTATTCTTTGTATGGTATAGCCCTAGAATTAATTTTAATCTTTAATCTCAATATTAGTTAGCAAAATTAAAGTACTGATATGTTTATTTTTGTTTCAGTGAACCTAAATATGGACCATTACCAACTTTTCCTAATCAACGAATATGGTCAAGAGCAGTACTTGTATTAGGCACATTAGCTGTTGTATATTTTACGTCTAAAAGTAGTAAAGAAATTTCACTTGCCAAGCAGCGTGAGCAAGTTCAAGGAAGAGAACATAATGTTGCTTGTTCTCTTGATTATAAGACAGAGCTAGACACATTTCCTGGTTAGAATTGACAACTTCCAACATATTTTATACTAATTAAAATATGTATAAAAGGAAATATTTAGTTATTTTTGGAATTTATTTCTCTTTTATAGGTTATATTCTGATAACATTGCATTATAGATAATTTAATTAGTATTAGATTTGAATTGATTAATTATGGTACATTACTTTGTATTTTTTTATTACGAGCACAAAGGTGTGTTTGGAAAGTAATTATTGTAATTGAAAAAAAGAGGCTATTTATCTTCAAAGATTTATATTTGTTCAGATAAATCACACCTACAAAGTTTCTGTCATTGTTTTGTGAAACTTAACCCTTTCTACCGGGATTTTTTTAGACTTGTTTCTTTGTCAACTTGTAATTATTTTTAAAAATATTTTAACATAATTCAGTCATTATAAGACTACTACACCCATTTATTCAATAAAACCACTAACTAGCACCCATGGAAATATTTTTATGAATATAAAATGCATATGATCCTAAAAATTATTAAATTTCTTGTCTAATAAGTTTTTTAATATTTCTTTGTATGATATTGCTTGAAGTAGTCTTCCTGGATGCAGACCTTGTGCAGGTATAGCAGTAAAAATATGTTTCCCTCTTTCCTCATGGTATTTTCCTGTTACTACAAACTGCACAATCCTTGTTTGATTTTTTCTTAATTTTATAAAGGAAATGTTGGTTGTTGTGGGTGTTGTTCAGCCTCTCTTCTTTACATCTCCAGGTTTTTGAGATGGAGAGTGGAAATTTCATTTCCAACTGGCTTTTCAATCACCCCCTGAATTTTTTTATGGGCTATTTCAGATTTGAAGGTTCATATTATAAAGATGAAAACTCTTCACAATTAATATCTCAAAAGCTTTCACCACCATTTCAACAACTTACGTGTAAAATTTTAGTTGGCTATATAGCGGTTAGCAATATACACTCGACTTGTGTATTTGTGATACTCAGTTATTACAACTGGTTTTGTAGTTTTTACTAAATGACAGTCGTTTTTCATTTCTATTTCGTTATTGTAATATTAACTAGCTTGAGAACATTCTTCATATCTTTCCAGTTTAATGCAAGAATATCATCACTAAGCTTCAGTTTCATTTACTTTGAGCTTCGAGTTATTTTTAAACATTATTTTGGCGTCCTGTTCTATTCCCTATCACTATTCCACTTGAATGGATTTTCATTGTTCCCAATTCTAAAGCTTTACTTTACTTACAGTATACTTGTGTAATACTGATTTCTGAATAAATGAAAATTAAATCAGGATAATTTTGGTGCAATTTTTTTAGATAGATTTAAAACTGTACGAGCAGTTAGAGGCAATTCATGTCTAATGAGTATTGAATTAGAAAAAGGACCAAAGTATAATTCAATTGAGTAAATATAGCCTCATTTTGAATCTGACAATACAAAAATTTGTAGTCCTCAATTTATTGGCTTTTGTGTATTATAACATTTGAAAATAACTCAGCTTTTGAAAGCAATAGTGCTTTCCATCTATATATACATCGTATACTGGAATAAAAAAAATCCATAATTTTTTCGTATAAAATATTGAAGTTTGTCTTGTTTGCTTACCCTGATCTGAACTAATAATAGGCAATAAAATGGAGAGTAGATCTGAAGAAACCTATCTTTAGAAAATGTGTCACTGGAAAAAGGCCAATAAACTAGGCTTAAGGATGAAAAATCATATTTACTATTTACTCCTGAAGGGATCTAGCTGGTTCTACACTTTTTTTAATGTAGTTTTGGGTTAGATCTCTCTCTTTCATCTTTTTAATCTGTTCTTTCTTGACCAATTTCTGTTTTTTTCCGACCCTGACACTGTTAGAATATTCAAGGACTAGGAGTCTTTATTTTATCTTCTTTTTTTATAAGCCGATGATGACTGAGAGGTTTTGGTATCATTTTTTATTTAATTCACAAGTTCATCGCCAAAAGTTCCTTTAGGTCATAATATATGGTAATGAATTCTTCACGAAAACAGTAGTCCAATACGAAACTTTACTATATTCATAACACAAACTGTACTCAAAGCATCGAGAATTACCTTGGTAGTCTTTGCTGCATAAAGTTTTGGTGTTCATGTACAATTTTTGATTTTCTACACTTTCAGTAGTTGAAGTATCTGCAGACTCCATTTCCAATGTTCGCCAATTTACACCAATTACACTATCAAAATTGCAAACAAATGGTGTTTCAATTACCAATATGTTTGAGAGAATGAGCCAGAAAATTTAAAATGCTTAAATTTTACAAAAACATTGAATTGCCTATACCTGTACCAGGGGATAAGCACTATGGCTAATTTAGCGTCCTCTCGATGATGTTTTCCTGGAAAATATTTATATTACGACAAACTCTTATGCTCAAGATCTATACATTTCATTCCAAAAAAGAAACATACATGAATTAATAATTGAAAAGATCTTTCACTAAATGAATTGAAGGTATTTTTTGGTCTCATTTTGCTCACTGGATTTGTAAATCTGCCTCGGCTCTAGGATTATTAAAAAACAGACCAGACAGTGTTTCCAGACTATATGAGTCAGGATCGTTTCAAATTAAATTTTTGATGTTTACATTTCTGAAAAAGCCCTAATTAACCACTTAACAGTCTAATTTTGTATCAAGAAATGTACTATTCAGGTCATATTTTTATTGTTGTGATTTCTGTACTTTGTTTTATGCTTAAACATATGGCAGTGTAATTTTTTATTTTATTTTACTAATTAATGTTATTTTTTGCTTGTAAAATACTGAACTAGGATTAACCCGAGTTTACTGTGTGTGTGTGTGTGTGTGTGTGCGTGCGCATGCTTGTGGAAATGAATCGAACTTAGGTCTAGAACTGATTGGTGCGCTTGCACAGTTTGAATTTTATAACTCTAGCAAGTTATCTAGACAAAAGACATGGGTGTCTTTCTAGTTTCCGTGAACTCGAGATTATCAGCGAATGTTTGGTTGAATAGTCAGGCATTTTGTAAATGTAAATAATTACAATAGGAAACAACTGAACTAAGTTTATTTTACTTAAAAATTATAACTTTGTGATTGTATTTTCGTTTTTTGTGAATTTATTTACAAAACTTTTAAAACGGAAAAGTTTTCTGCTGGACTTATAGTTTTGAACAGTTGATCTGGGAAAGCCATCGTTCAGGGAAGGTTGAATCCCTCGGGGGGGGGGATTCATTATTATCGTAGAAATGCAAGTACCGTTTGATTTTTTAAAAAAAGATTTCCAGTTTTTTGAAAACCCCCTGTAACATATTTAGAACTATAAACACCCTAAATTCATTCACGGTTAGCTCACTAAAAGGCCTAGTTCTTCTGTTTGTACGAATATGCTCGTTCTCATACCGATTTGTTTCTTGACATATATGTGCTGGCAAAGCTCATTCGTCAAGTAGTTTTCAAAAAACTGTAAAATATTGCCATTGGTATCAAAGGGGCCTACATTTTTGCTCGGTATTTCAGTAAATGGGAATCGAGGGTGGGCTGGTGGTGGATTGTTTGGGTTTACCTCAATCCATTGCCAATGAATCCGTCTGATTCACTTTCTCTCTCACTCTGATTCACTGTCACTTTCACTTCCATTTTCTTCCAAGTCTTCACTCTCCGTCTCAAACTCTTCTTCACTATTCATTGTCTATATATACAGAGAATATATACAGTAGATAGTTGTAAAATCAAAATGGTTAATAAAATACACAACAAAACAGATCACGTGATTGATAGGTTATGCGTATGAATACGTCTGAACTCTGTACTCGTACTGCGCAATGCAGTGCTGGTGCCATCTAGTGAGCAAACACACTACTTGGAAACGAAGTCTAGTAGGTGCTGCAGCCGCACAGTAACATAGTGTACTGTTTGTAGAATATAAAAAACAATTTATTTCTGGTAGATCCATTAGGTTTCATCTTTTAACTAAATGTCCGAGTAAGCTCGGGTTAATCCATTTTCACACATGCCCGAGTAAACACGGGTTAATCCAGTAAGTGGTTAAAATGAACACAATATAAAAAGATTATGTAAAGGGTAAATGTTTTAAAATTATTTAAAAATTAAATGTTGGAAATCTACTACACTGGACAAGAATTCTCTTTAGATGAAACCATGGTCTTGTGGAGAGGCCATTTGGTATTCCACCAATATATATTAAAAATAAAAATCATAAATATGGTATCAAAATCTATATGTTTTATGAACCAAATCAACTCGTTCTAAAATCAATGATTTATGTTGGAAAATTAGATGACTTAGCTGGGAAAGACATACATCTAAAGTTGTTTCTAGCCTTGGTGAAGGACATGCTCTATACATGAAAAATTTTCATAATTCCTATCAACTAGGAAAAAATTTATTCCTACAAACATATTGCATTAAGTTATTGCATACAGCAAAAAGAAAAATTACCCATTTAACATTATACAGGCGAAATTAAAAAGGGAGGACACTCTTAGCAGTTATTCTGACACTGGAGTGATTATTGGCAAATTGCATGACACTCTAGATGTTTTGTACATTTCCACTTAATTTGAGAATAAAATGATAAATTATATCAAAAAAGGGTTATTACACTAAAAAAAAACAATACAACTACTATTGTACAATACAACTGTTACATGTCTGGTGTGAATAGAAAAGAACAGATGAAAGCGTATTATCGATGCGAAATAAAAACTATACGATGGTACAAGAAAATATTTTTTCGTTACCTTCAAATCATGGTTTTAAATTCATTTTACTGTTTAAAGTATGCCATAAACCGAAACATTTTTTGTATGACTTTCGTTTTGATATTATCAAAATATTTCTATCACACAAATCCATACAAGAAACACCACTCCAATTTTAGCAAGAGACGAAAATATTTACCTACAAAATGTCAAATAGTAAAACTTTACGGAGAAAGTGTAGGATATGAAAAATCATGGAAAGAGGAAGGACACTATCTCAATGTAATACTATATAAGAGAAGTCATCGACCAAGACTATTCTCAGCCTCACAGTGCAATTCTAGTACTGGTTTTAACAACTAATATCGAATGACAAATGTGCACACATGTTATGTTTTATATGTTTTTATAACAATTATTTAATTGTATGACAACCTCTCTTGAGTGATATCACACCTACCCTCAGGGACTCACACATAGTGAGTGTCAGTGTGGTGGACCCTAGGACCCTAACCTTTTCTCATGTAGTTTTAGGTTAGATTTCTCTCTTTCATCTTTCCTATCAGGTCTTGTTCTCTTCTAGCCTTGACATTATTAGAATATACAAGAGCCAGGGATCTTTATTTTATCTTTTTTTAAAATTTTTTTTATAAGGTGATGATGACTGAAAGGTTTTTTGCCTTTAAAGAACAAGGGAAAAAAGTGTAATTATTATCCTTTAATTAGAACGCTTAATTACTCATCTGAGTACCTTTCCATAATGGAAAAAAGGGGGGGGGGAATATCTGTTCTGATGAAGTTTTTCATTAACAATCTACAGCAAATCATCAGATAGTTACCCATTACATTCATTATCATACACACCTTCACATCCTTTGTTAAACTGTAAAGCATTTTCTCACCATTCCATCACTCATTGTATTCACAAAATGGTTAACAGTCCAGATTGAAGATTAAAAACTCGTATAAAATAAATGGTAAATAATAGCTTTTATCATAATATATAAACATAAATACATAATAAACATACAGTTGGCTAATTATATGAAAGAGCTAAGCACACATACGGGCTGTGATAACTAAAGCACTCTAGTGGCCACATGTAGAAATGGTACTTCCTTTTTACCCTTAGAGGCTCACTCATAGTGAGTGCTAGTGTTGCATACCCGATGACTCTAAATGGAGCTTTTTTATGTCGATTTTGGATTAGATCCTTTCTTTCATCACTCCTATCAGGCCTCTCTTGACCAACTCTTGTTCTCTTCCGACACTGAAACTATTAAGAGTGTTCGAGGGCTAGGGGTTTTTATTTTTAGTTGTTTTTTTTGCTTTTCTTTATAAGGTCATATATGATGGCAAAGATTTTTTCGCCTTTAAAAAAAACAAAACAAAAAATTTCCTTTCCTAGATATCTGGATGAATTGTTGTTTAATATAATTTATTTATTTTAGGTTGTGTTCCTGAGAAGTGTGGACGTTATGTAACGGATAGGCTGGTTACAGAAACAGAAGCTGAGAAATTACTTGAAATAGGCAAGAAAGGCTTTTCTATTGGAGTGTCAGATGGTGGTGCTTCTATTTTGGATCTACATTCCGGAGCTTTATCAATGGGCAAGGTGTTTGTCAATATTTATAAACTTGACACTGCATCTAAGCTCTTTACAGTTAAAGACTTTGCAGTATACAAGTAAGATTATACATACATTTTAACTTAGAGAGAAGACGGAAATACATTTTTACTTTGAAACAAAGTCTAGACTCAAAAAGTTAACATTTAACCCTAGAAGTGCTATGCTAATATCCAATTAAAGCAGTTTTAGTGCATATTACATGCGTTTTTGAAAACATTACTCTAATTTTACCATACACACTAAACATAAAGTGTTATATATCATTTTACTCAGAATATTCTAAAGTATATTTTTATGCAATTAGATAATGGCTTACCTTTATTTACTAGTTGATCCTTCTTGACTAATAAACACATTTATTTTGAAAATTTGTTTAGTTTATTTTCAGTCACACCATGTAAATCAAAAATTTTAAAATTATTATAAACTGAAATATTCAAAATGTGCATTGTTTCATTGTGAACACGAAAACATAAATTTATAACAACTTATTTACAAAAAAAATATATAATATAACACAAATAAGTTACTATGTACACGGATAAAAAACTATAAATTCTCAGTCTGAATCACTTTGGGCTAGTTTCCTCTTCCTACCTAAATTTGTGGGTCTCCAAAAATGTTGCAAATTGTGGAAACATGTTGGATGAATGCCACAGTTACATCCTGGACACCAGTAGTAACTTCTTTTCCTTTTTATTTTTTCATCAGAGGCACAAACTTCACACAAGCGTTCCTTACGTCCAGGTAGATGTACCAATGCATGCTGTACATCACCAGCTGGGCCAGGTATATGTTGAATTTCAGGCTCTGTCAAGCTTTCTACAATGCTCTCCAAAAAATCAGACCTTGGCAAGATTTTATCTGTGTTTTTACAATACAAAATATAGGCATCTAGAAGTACAACGTCAAGTAAATTATAAAAAATCCTTTTCTAGTATCTATGGGTACTTCTGCTACAGGAATAATGATAGACAGACTTGTCACTATTGTCTACTCCACCCATATTTAGGTTGTACTTATGGATTAAAGCTGGTTTGACTGCCTGTAGACCACTTCTGCTCCTTATTATTTTATCTTCGGCATGGCAACCAGTTGTAAGCTAGTACACGGGTTTGCGATTTTTCTTTTGTTTATAACTAACTAACAGTATATTTTCCTGCCTATAGTAGATGCTTTTTTCAATTCCAAGTTTTTCATTTATTACATTCTTTGACAAATCCTTTGAATTTCTGTTCACAGTCCCTGTGAGAAAGGTTTATCTTTCATATAGTTCACGGGCAAGAGGCAACTTGGTATAAAAGTTATCGGTAAAAACATGATACCCTTTATCTAATAACCTGCATTTTATCATTTGATCCATTATAACTTTTTGGGTAAAAGGATCATCTCCATCCTGTAGAAAATCCTTACCACTGTATAGGGATATATTCAAAACATAACTACTCTTACTGTCACAAAGAACAAATTTTTTAATTCCAAATCTCGCATGTTTTTTTTTAGGCATATACTGTATAAAAATACATCTATTTTTCATACCAATGAGACTTTCGTCTATTGATAAGTTCTGAGTAGGAACAAAATGCTTTTTGAAAGCATTATTCAAATAATCTAAAAAAAATCTAACTTTATTCCAGGGGTCATAACCTGGCTGGCCCCTTGGTAATGATTGTTCAGAGCTGATGTGAAGCATTGAACTAATTGCCTGAAATCGATGTAATGACATGGTTGATGGAAAAAATGGAGTTTGTGCTGGTTTGGTAGTTTTCCAAAAATCTTTTATATTTTGTTTTTGGATTAGACCCATATTGATAACAAGAGCAATGTATTTTTTCATTTCTAAAACTGTACAATCAACCCATTTTTGAAGTCTGGAATATTTTTTCATTTCTCCTGAATTTCTTTTTTTTTCAATATGTATATGGGCATATTTATTTGTTTCCTTTACAATTAAATTCCAAATAATATTAGTAAAAAACAAATAAAAATATTCTATAGGCCTACTGTTTCTGGGTGGACAATCTCTAATTCCAGGATTTCTAACCACAAACTTCTCACAAATGTCTAATTCAGGTTCTGGTGGATACACTCGAATCCATTTTGGTCGGACAAATTCATTATTTTCCGTTTCAAGCTCACTATCACTTTCAAAATTCAGTTCTTCAACATCAGGAACATAATCATCTTCACTTCCAGAAGAAAAATCGTCAAATGACACATTAGCACGATAGTCCACAGCCGATATATCACTTTCACAATCAGAAATTTCTTCTTGTAAAATTTCAAGAATATCACTTGATTTACAAGGATCACACATTATAAATACGTTTTAGGTTATTTTACAACACAGCACAAAAGATAAACTAAACTAGTATGCTTGTACACAGTCTCAAACAACAAGAATGCAACGTCAGCTGAGAGACAGCTGTTTACAGTTGGTTACAAAACTTTCAGCCGGTATATTATCTCTAAAAATAAATCTATGACCATAGATTTCACAATCAAAATGAAGTGTGAACTCTACTATCGAATAGTACCATATTTGACACGAAATAATAAAGATATATAGTATGCACTGGACGAATGTAAATGAGTCGCGTATTACGACTCTAGCACTTCACAGAAGGGGAAATGAGTCGCATATTACGACTCGTAGCACTTCTAGGGTTAATACATTTTTATGCTACTAGTAAATATTTTGTGTGTGTAGGTTTTAAAACTATAAGTCCCCTCAGAGGCTCATTTATAAGCCTCTTGGTCCCCTTGGTCTCTTTATCAGCTTTTTCTTATGCGCTCAGAGTTGATGCATTTTAAGCCTAAAATTATAAATTTTCTAGGTTGTATGATAAGTCTTTGAAGCACATTCACTTTTCCAATAGCACCCTCATTGAAGCATATGACTGCATCTGAAACACCTAGGTTAAGTGTGTAACATGTTCGGACGTCATTTTGTAACATGCTGTAGCCTACTTTGTTTTATGCGAAATTTTTAATTCTAATTGTTTATATTTAGTATTAGCTTAATTATTTGAATTTAGTATTTACTGTTTCTAAACAGAGTTCTGACCCACTTCTGTAATTCGCAAGCTAGTGATTCATGCAATGTGAAATGGAAGGATGCACTCTAATTAAAGTCTAGTTACACATTTTAGGCTTTGAAAATCTTTTTAATATTTATTATTAAACCTGTTAAAAATTTTGTACAATTATTATTTCCAAAAGTTTTTATTTAATCTAAACAATTGACATAAAGCTTATTATAAAATTACAAAAGTTTCTGTAAAACGATTTTTTGTTCTTTTATTGAATTTTGATTCTGGTAACGTCCATGATCACTTATTTCTCCTCCCTGTCTAATTTTTTTTAAAAATAACAACTCTTTATCTTTTCATGATGAACAATATACAACATTCACTCCAACATATTCAACCTTCTTTTTTCTAACACATTTTTATAAAATTTCTCACTGTTTATGTCACCCACGCTACTTCTCGTACCGCTGGCGTCCTTTCGACTATCTGCAATGCAACTTATAAAACGGAACTGTTACCTCGACTCCCACCAGTTTTCTAGTGTAGACCAATGAGAGTCGGCCGTTTTCATTTATGATGTCACTGGGTCCTTAGATTCCCTTTTCAATGGAATCGTGCATTTCTTGTAAGCACAACCCGGGCTCTTTTTGAATTGTTCAATTTTAATTTCTTTATTTATTCTTTTCAAATTTGTTTTGTCCAAAGTTTTTACATTTTGTAATTTCGAACGCTACTAATTTAATACTTTTCTAATTAATTATTAATGTGATTAATTACCATTAATACCTTTTATTATTTATTGGTTGGGGAATGTCCCATGCTTACAAGGGTATCAAGATCTACAAACACTGTTTTAGGTATTCTCTGCCAGATTGAGCTGTTAAAGCTCTCAATGGGAATTTGTGTTTTTCCGTGTAGGCAGCGCTTCAACAAATCTTCATTGGTCAAATCCCTGTAAATAGGTTTTATTACAGCACATACAGGTTCTGGAAAAGGATTTCTATGTTTGTACACACTTCCTTTTGTTTTGATTGATTAAATTTACACCAGGTATTATCTCTACTTGGGCAAAGATTGTGCATAGTCTTACCATCTGTCGACATCCGGTGAAAGTATGTCGCCCAATTTGCTTTTGTCATATCCTTTACGCAGGCTAAGTAACTTCATATGACTTTTCCATAATTCAATTCAATTCAATTTTTATTAGTCTGTTTGACAAATTTACATTTGTATTTAGACAAGTCAATAATCATGGATAAGATATGCTAATACAATAGCTATACATAATGAGTTACAAAATCCAACAAACACAATAAATCATTTAAAAGATAGAGACAACATACAGTTTATAATAAATAACATATACATATATATAAAAGAAAAATTATACAGTTTTAAAATTCTCACGTGGCTTTAAGCTTAGGTCAAGAAATTTCAAAGTCAAGTAAACTCTAGTACATAATTATTTCAACTTCAATTTTATATCAATCTGTATTGATCCGTTTTTGATAAATAATATATTTATATGGCACGTCAGCTTATTAAAATCAAATTTTAACATTAGAATTACAAAATTTAAATAAAACTCATATTCTTAAAAATTATGATAACACAAAATACACACACATAAAATTTAAAATCCACAAACTTCTTCTCTTCTATCCATTGTTATGACCTTAGCCAGTACATTTAATTTATACATGGGTACTCATTTTTTATAATAATAGGCTATAATGTGGCATCAAGAAACTCCCCCACAGTGTAGAAAGCATTGAACTTCAGCAACCGCTTTAATTTGTTTTTGAAAACACTGACTTCCATCGTTTCTTTAACCTCTTTAGGGAGTTTGTTCATGAAACGGACTCCAGTCTCAGACGGTAGCTTGTCGAAAGCTTTTAATCTATGCTTTTTGCCACGGAAGTCATTTTTATGACGGGTATTGTATGTATGCACATCAGTGTTTCGAGTCACAGTACTCTTATACTTGTAATGTAAAATTACTTCAAAAATGTACATACAGGGAAAGGTCAAAATACCTAGCTTTTTAAATACTTCCCTGCAAGAATCACGATGGCCCAGACGAGCAATAATTCTTACTGCTTGCTTTTGTAAACTGAAGACCCTTCGGATCATTTGCTTTGATGAATTACCCCACAGAGCAATTCCATAATTTAGGTGAGAAGAGAATAATACATCTGCAACTGATCAATTTCTACCTTTTCCACTCAAGACTTTACCATCACTCAACTGTTTTTTCTTAAAATTTTGTTTCAGCTTTCTGAGTCTGGTGCCCATCCATTTCTGGACATGCCCGACACATTCCAGTTTAGTTATTTGGATATCATCTCCATAGGGTGTGCTCTCCAATACAGCAGCAAAACCTTTGGAGTCACCGTCTCCAAGATATTCCTTATATCTTAGGCCTAACTTGTTTTGTGATCGACCACTTAAAGCCATAGCACCTTCGGCTTCCATACCACCATTTGATCCTTTGTAACTAGCCTTACAAACATTTATGTATTGACATATTTTCAGGGGGTTCAAATATTTGTATTACTTACACAACCACTGCATAACTTGTATAAACATTCAAAATCAAGAATTTTACCTGAGTCAAATGATGTTACGGTAACAAGTCCATTCATTGAGGCGTGGCCTCGTTTTTGCCATGTGCCGTCAAAGGCGGCAGTCACAATCATCTTTACAACCATCATTTAACATAACAGCTTCATTAGCAGCATTCCACATTGAAGCATTACTAACTTCAGTAGTAGCAATAAGCAGCTTCTTGTTGTATTTAGTAAATTTAGAACACGGAGGGGCCAAGTTCATTATAGCCGAAAACATATTTCCTGCTTCTACTCTTTTTTCAATAGACCTAAGAGCATATGCATATCTTAAATTCATTTCATACATATTTCTCACAACTTTTGAGGATATAGCAGATGAACAATTACCACGATTTTTACATTTCAAAACAATTCTATGGACTAGGCCAGGTTTAAAATTATGATCAAGGTTAAGAACCATGCAATCAGTTTTTTCGCAAAATTTACATTTAGTAAAAGACAAACGATTCGATATATTATTAGGTTAACTATGAAGTTTACATGAGTATCAGTATATTCCAAGTCCGTTGGAAGCTTAGAATTATATAACTTTTTTGCACTTGACGACTTTTTAGGGCTATTTTTATCAGTAACTGGAGTTGAACAAACAGTTAAATGTTGGTTACCTCTATATGCTCTTTTTGGGAGCATATAGAAGTAAATTTCCTGTTTCCTTAAATTTATTGTTACCTTAAAGTAAATTGTTGTAAATTTCCTTAAACTTCCTGTTTCTTGACATTATCACTATCACTAACAAAAACAACACAATACAGTTAAAGTTTACTCCTATTTATAAACAAAAAAAAACAACACAACTAACCTTTCAATCACATAAATGCTTGCAACTCTAAATACTATAATAATGACTGCTAAACATCTAACTGCAAACTAATGATGTTGTCATACATTGTAACCTACCTAAATCCATCCAGAAGGAAAATAAATAAGCATTTAATACGAAACAAGTACATGAAATTTGTAACTAATTTTATTGTTTCCACATGACAATCAAGTCATGTTTAAAATGAGCGCACTCCTTTGTATATGTAATTTAAACATACATTTATTATTTTTTCATACATAGTGTTATATATTTTCTTAATCAGGAAAAATAGGAGAATTTTTTAGGACAATAATAATTTATTGCATTTTTTTAACATAAAATGTGCTGACTCCCCTTAATCCTCCAGGTGCTGACTATATTCTTTACAGTGCTAGGGGTTTTTAGAGAATCGCACAGACATGTTTTTAAAAATTACTTTTAAAATACTACAAATGTCTGAAATATCAGCTATTATAAGTTATATCATTTTTTTTCAGAAAGAATTGGAGAATAATGTAATATATCATATATATATACATATATATATATATATATATATATATATATATATATATATATATATATATATATATATGTGTGTGTGTGTGTATACATATATTTGTTTTCAACTTTTAGGCACTATGGAATTTTACTAAATTAAATAATCAAAATTCCAAAGTATACAAAATGTGCACAATTTAGTTCCAAACACAAAAACATATAATAATAGTACCATATTTTTTTTTTAATAAGTATATAGAGAAGAAAACCGTCATCATATGTTATATACAAAAAACCTCAAAACATCGAAAAAGTCAGACATAGTTAGTTGCACAATTATTTCACACTTTCTGTTACTATACATTAGTTAGGCCTATATACCAATATTAGGTCATATGGATCAAAAATATCTTAAATAACACTGAAAGTTTTTATAGGTAGTATATACATATTTACATTAAAAAATTTACCCTACTCGGAATCAGATTCTACTTCTTCTGCTCTCCTTTTTCTGGCTCCACCTGAGGGTCTCCAAAAAGGTGTTAGGTAAAGATATAACAATTTGGGTGACACCAGAATGAAGTTAGTAAAGATATAACAGATCCAGAGTTACACCCTGGACACCAGAATCGACTACAAGATTTTATTTTTGCAGCAGAACAAACAACACAAACCCGCAGTCGTACTCCAGGGAGTCGCACCAAGCTATGTGTTAGATCACCTGCCAGTCTTATATTTGCTTGAGGCTGTACAATTTTTTGAGTGTCGTCACCAGAAAGTGATTCTACAATGTCAACAGCAAAATTATACCTATCTATACCAGTGGTCAGTATTTTTCTTGTATAATATAAATGCATTTAATAGCGCCATGTCCAAAAAATTGTCAAACAATTTTTTCCAGTATTTTTTTGTAGGTCTGGTGGAAGTTGTGTGATAAATAGACGTGTCCTTTAAATCTACACCACCCCATGTTCAAGTTATTAATATAACTTGAACATGTAGGTTCTGTTTGTTTCCTAACAGTAAAGTAAATTAAGTAAATGGATTCCTGTGGTCCCAAGTTTGCATTTACAACATTCTTTGACAATCTTTTGTATTTTTATTTACTGTTCCAGTGAGATATGTTTTGTTTGTCAATGGCAGTTTTGTATAAATATTACCAGTGTACAAATTGATAACCCTTATTCAACAAGTTACACTCTTTCATAAGATGTAGTACAACTTTATGAGTGAAAGCCTCATTACCACCCCCTGTTAAAAATCCTTTACCACTGTATAGTTCGGAATGCAGAGTATAACTAGTCTCACTATCGCAGAGTTCAAATTTTATAATCCCAAACTGTGCATGATGTTTTTTGGGCATGCGCTGTATAAATGAACAGCGATTTTTCATTCCTACCATAGACTCGTCTATGGAAATATTTTGTCCAGGAACAAAATATTCTTTGAAACTTTTATTCATAAAATTGTAAAAAGCTCTAATCTTGTACCAAGGATCATGGCCGGGCTCTCCGTGAGGGATTGGCAATACAGAACTTAGGTGAAAGTTTGACATAATTGACTGAAATCTGTTTAGTGACATTGCATCTGAGTAAAAGGAAACTTTTTGAGATTTTCTGGATGACCAGTAATGTTTGTAGTTTTTTTTTTATAAGACAGCCCCATATTTATTAGAATAGCAATAAAACGTTTCATGTCATTTTTTGTGACATTTTCCCACCTCTGTTAGTCTACTGAAATTTTTGAGTTGGCCTGATTCTCTTTTTTTATTTATTTGTGCTTGTGCATAAGAATTGGTTTCTAAAACCATCATAGACCAAATAAAGTCAGTAAAAAAAAAAGTTAAAAATATTTTACAGGTAAACTTTTTTTTAGGGGTACGTTTCTTACTCTAGTGTTTCGCACTATAAATTCATTAGCGATATCAAATGGTATTTCTGGTGGGTAAACCCTTACCCAGTTTCCTTTTTGTATTGTATTTGAGGTTGGTTGTTAAGGTAATAGTAGTACACCCTCATCACTTGAAGAATCAATGAGGGGACTTGGTGGAGGTAAATCATTGTTCTGGTGGTTAGGCCTAGTCTTATGACTGACAATATTTGAACAACTTGGCCTATTGGTATTTTTTACCTCACAATCATTATTAGATGTGTCACTATATACATATTTATCTGAATCTGGGTTATAGTCGTCTCCACTACCAGAAGAAAAATCTAAAAGAGAAATATCATCTGGAAAATTATCCAACTCTTTGTCAATATCACTTATTTGTTCAACATCAGAACTATCACTTAGTGAATCCAGTAAACAATCCCTAATTTCACTGGAAATTTGTAACTTCACTCATTGTTAAAATAACTAGAATTGATACTGTGAAATTAGCTGAAAATAATACATACACAAACAAACTAGAAAACAAATAGAAAACATCAACAAACTACTACACACTAACTGAAATTATAACAACAACAACAGCTGACTAACACAGATGATTATGTATGTATTTTTTCACAGATGGTAGTCCCACACTATTCAATGTGTTCAGTAAACATTCTACTTTCATACTATGTAAAAAAAAGCTGGATATCGATATTTGTAGTGACGAAATATCGATTTTTCGTAAGTAATGCGCTCTCCGCGACGTTAGCACTGAACTTGTCGCGGAGCGCGACGCTAGCACCTGGGGGGAGGGGGTTAATACAATGGTGATCATGTAGTTTTTTGCCCTTAATCCATTCCCATTATACATTTTAAAAAATGTATTGTTTTTTTGCTCCTCTGTCCTGAGCACAAATATATAGTAATATAACAATATTTACATTTTACACACTACGTATTCAAGTTTTTGTTTCATGTGAAATAAACTTCAAAACATGCCTCCTATAGCAGAGGTATAAAGGTATTTCTTACACGGTTTCCACTCCTTTTACCATGAGAAGTCACCCTTAGGGGTTCATTTTAGTGAGTACAGGCATGGCAATTCTGAAGAAACTTACCTGGATCTTCAAGTTTTTCCTTGTATTCTTGTGTTAGATCCCAAGTTCTCTTTCATATTTCATAATCAGGTCTCTCGACCAATTTTAGTTCTTTTGTGACCCTGATGCTATTGGAGTATTCAAGGGCCTCTTTTGTTTAAAAAAATAAAAAAATATTTTTAATAAGGCAATGGTGACCGAGAGGTAGTCAACTCCTTAGTTGTAATTTTTTTTTTTACATCTTTTCAATCAACTTGTTGTAGGCCATTGTCATAGCCCTGTAATATGTATATAGTTTTCTATAAAATTTGGCCAGAAGTGGTTGCGGTGAACTAGTTTTAGTGTTGTACGTTTGAATTATTGTTGTTAATATGAGGTATGTCTTGAAAGTAAGTTACATTTGGTCATACAATTCGATAACTGGACAGCTAACTAAGCAAAAATCACAGTCAGTATCTATTCTAATTTAGTTTGAGGGGGTTTTCAGTTTTTCAAAACAAGTTTGTTACTGCAGACAGAGTTAAGGGTGAAGTGGCAATAGTTGCCCACAACTCCATCTGTGGTATGTCTGTGAACTTTAGGATTTCATTTCAAGCAGTAGTAATATTAATCACTACACCATATATTTGACAATTTGCTGTTTGTACCTGCCACATAATAACAGGTTTGTGGAAAATCAATTTCGTGATCTAATGAGACATTGCCTGACCCATTTCTTTTGGTGGGAGGTTTTAAATGCTTACCACTAATCATGGGAATCAAACACTAGCAGTCCTAGAGAGAAGCACATTGACAGGTATTCCCTTGGTGGAAGATATTCTGTGTTCCATACACAGACTTCAGCTATGGGACACTGGAGTATCATTTTGCTGGCTAGTTTTGAATTGCGGATTTCTGGAAACACAAAAGTTGACGAAGCAGCAAAGGAAACTACAAATCATATGCCAGTCACACACTGTGTTATGGTATCTGAGACTTTGTATCGTCTGTGAAAATCATTTTGCATGACAATGGGAAGAAGAGTGGACAAGTACAGAGTCCAGTAAGGTGAGGGAAGTAAAAGCACTGTCCGTCTGTGGACAGATCCATACGTCCCAGTCGTAGAGAGGAGGTGGTGGTTACCCATGTTTGTATCGGTCATTCCATGAATAATCATGGAATTCTGCTCACTTTGTCAAGGTGTACTCTTTGCTTTAGGAGGTGTCCTACCATATTCTATTTAGACGATATTATGGGATAATGCTCAGACCCTCGATCGGGTTTTGTCATTTTTGCGTCACCTGAAAATATTGAACAAAATTAAAAAATGTTCTAGTCAATTATTGCAAAGTCGTTTTACAACTCTATAATATTTTATTTAGTTGATTATTAATGTTTTTGTTTAAATTTCATCCTTGTTAACTCATTGCAGGGCCCTATTTACAGTCCTTTTTTTTATTTCAATATTATGAAGGCGATGATGACTGCAATAATTTTTCGCCTTAAAACCAGAAAAAAATTGAAAAAAAAGCATTGACAGAATTCAATCCAATTTGGTTTTGATTCTGCTCAAAGATAGTTCACCAACTCATCTGGCGGGTACTGGACAACTGCCGACTTGTTATTTTGTAGTACATGTCTTGCCATTAAATTTGAGTGGGTTGTTCTAACTGACACCTATAGTAATGATCACACTCTTATGATGTTTAGATTTTCTGACTTCTCTCGTTATGATGATCGCCTTCCCAGATGGTTTTTGGGTAAACCAAAATGGAAAAAATTTTCTAATGAAATTGATTTACCTATAATCCTTACTTCATTAATCCTTACAGTGTTTAACTTCATTAATCCTTACAGCACCGGACAACAATGTTCCGAAAACGTCAATGATGAGACTACTACATCCACCAGTTTCATGGTGGAACAATGAATCTAGTGATGCTCTCCATTTATATTGTAATGCGCTAAGGAAGTTTAATAGAAGACCTACTTGTGAAAATCTTGAACAATATAAAATTCTATGAGCCAAAGCATGTCAAGTGTTTAGACAGAGTTGGAAAGATCATGGGTCCAGTACTTTATCAATAACCACACCGACTTCAACAGTGTGGAATAAGTTATGTTCGGTTTTTGGTCCTCCTACCTTCTGCTCTCTTATTGGGACTTAAGCAAGGGGATGGGGTTTGGACTACAGATATTTATGACATTGCTAATGTTTTGGGCTCATCATCTGCTAACTTTTCATCAACGACGCCTTTTTTTTACATAAAAGGTCACAAGAATCTTACTTTATACTGTAGGTCTATCAGATGAATTACTATTTTCCTTACAGAAATTAGAATCTGCTGTGTCATCAGGTCAAGATTCCTCTCCAAGCCTTGTGACAGCATATTTTATTCTATGGTTAAACACCTCACAGTTTCGTGGAAGCTAACTCCCCTTAAAATATATAATCGTATATTCGAGGTGCATTGATGATTTTTCAATGATTGGTTGTAGACCACAGTAATTCTTCTCAAACCGGGTAAAAATCTTACCAGGAAGTTACTATCCCATTTTTCTTAATAGCGTGCTTTGCAAGCTGGTGGAGAGAATGGTCAATCAGCATCTTGTTTGGTACATCCAAAGTACCTGATTGATTTGTAATGTTCAATATGGCTTTATATAGGGTCAATTATCTACTGATCAACTGGTTTCACTTGAGTCCACCATACAAAATGCCTGTTTCTTGCATCAGACACTTATAGCGGTATTTTTACTTGGGAAAGGCATATGATATTGGTTTTCAAAGTGGAACTTTATACACTTTAAAATCATGGGGTATAAATGGGAATATTCTTGTATTTATACAAAAATTCCTTAGCAACAGCTATTTTAGAGTGTGTTGGAACTAAGTTTTCATTTAGAGAATGGTGTCCCTCATGGTAGTTTACTGAGCGTGACCCCGATTGCTGTGTCAATCAACAGCATTACTGCTAATATGCAGTGCCCTGTCCGCTGCTCTCTATTAGATGCCGTTTTTGCTACATAAGTGGCTACTTGAGGTATGGTAACTGCTGAAAGATTTCTTCAACTAGTTATAAATAAACTGGAATCTTGGTCAAAATAAACTAGATTCCAGTTACCTGCTTCCAAAATGCAATGTATTGCTTTTATAATCATCGAAGACTGAACCATCAGCCTTTATTATTTATGATGGAACTCTTCTTCAAACTACTGCACCTGCTAAATTTTTAGGCGAATTTGATCATAAAATTTCTAGTATTCCATATCTCTAAACACAATATAATTAAACACTTGACTTGTTACGTTTTCTTAGTAGTTTTTTATGGGGATCCGATACAACTTGGTATATTATGATTTTCCGTGCACTTATTTGGACATGGATTGATTATGGCTCCATAGTATATTCATCCGCAAGATCATCAGCCATTAATAAGGTTGATTCGGTACATAACTTTGCTTTTCGTATTGATTTTAGAGCATTTCGTTCAAGTCCAATCTGTAGTTTTCTTGCTGAGACTGGTGAACCATCTCTTTATCGACAAAGACATCAACTACAAATAGTATATATTAGTAGTCTGCGCTCCAAACCGTATCATCCAGCTTTTTTTTTTTGGGCTGTGATAACCTCCGTCAGAGGCCTCACCGACGTCGACCTGAAGGTCTTTTGCCGCCCCAAGTTTCATCCTACACCCACTCAGTAATACCTGTCATCCTTATGAAGGAACAGATGCTACCTATCGGGTTCTTTAGGATGGTTTCCATCTCCTTCCCCGGAGGGCCTGGCTCGTCCTAACGCCTTTCACTCTAAGAGAATGTGTTCTGCGGACTCTTCAGCCAAACCACATTTCCTGCAGCAATCCCTATCCCATGTAGGTGTTTTCTGAGGTGACGATGGCTCGTTAAAAGCCCAACCACCCAACTCATGTTATCCCTTCTAAGAGAGATAAGTTTTTCAGCAAGTTTCTTGCGTGGTCTAAGTAACCTCTTTGCAAGTCTACTTGTTGTTGAATTTATCCGGGCCTTATTCATCCCCTCCCGTATCCATGTATCATCCACTGCTCTGGCATGTCCATAGGAGATCCCGAACACCGGCTCCGGGCCTACGAACGGGGATTCTGAACCTACCCTGGCTCAATCATCTGCTCTCTCATATCCATCGATACCTTAATGGCCAGGAACCCAGCCCACAGTGACTGTCCGTGAAGATCAGAATGTTCTTACCTTTGTATTCCATTCTTAGATTCTCCTTGATGCATTCGGAGATTGCACCTACTTCTGCTTGGAAAACAGTAGCATGCTTGCCTAGGTGCAGTACGGTGGAGCTCTCTGGGTTAATCCCATTTATACCACCCCCTGTACCCATCTCTGTTTTCGAGCCATCTGTAAACCAGACTATATCCTGCTTGTTGTATAACCTCTTTCCAGACTCCCATTCTTCCCTAGAGAATATTTTCGTCTTGAATGGCTTATCTAATGAAACATTAGGTATCATGTGATCTGAGGGCATGTCTAACACTTCCTTGTTGACATTTGATTGATCCTGCAGTGTCCAATCGCTGGCCATCTCATTCTCCAGCAAACCGTTTGCTACAGTCTATATGCACTCAACCTGGCCTGTCCCTGAATATAAACCCCTAAGGGAGGGAGATCCAGTAGAGCATTCAATGTAACTGTTGGTGTAGACCCCATGGCATCCGTGATGGCCAAACAAGCCACCCTTTGGACACCATCCATTCTACCTCCAACACTACCATCTTAGTCCACCAAACCACCACTGCATAGGTGATTAGTGGTTTGATAATCATGGTGTATATCCACATAACCACCTTTGGTTGCAGACCCCATCGTTTTCCAACAGCCCTCTTACACGCAAACATAAGACTCTTGGCTCTGGTTACTACCCGTTCTACTTGCGGGTTCCAGGTGAGCCTTTTATCCAGCACAATACCTAGGTGCTTCGCCTGATTCTTCAGCGCTACCTCCTGCCCAAAGAGCTTAGGGTACGACCTCACTCCCAAATTCCTTTTTCTTGTGAAGGGAATGAGAGTAGTATTTCTGGGATTCACAGCTAACTGTTCCTCCTGGCACCACCTTTCCACCTGGATAAAGGCAGCTCTCATGAGTTCACAAACGACACTAATGTCTCTGCCTCTTACCACGATGGCCACATCATCGGCGTATCCCTGTGAGTAGAATCCTTGTTTGATTAGACGCCTCAGGATCTTATCCACTACTAGGTTCCATAACAGGGGAGATAGAACTCCTCCCTGTGCACATCCACGCCTAGCCCTGACCGTGATGGGTTCATCGTACAGAGTAGCCTGGATTAACCTGCTGTTCAGCATGGCAGACACCCACCCTACAACAGTCTTGTTCACCTCACAATCCTCCAAAGCTCTAATCATCGATTGTATTGAAGTGTTACTGAAGGCACTATGTCTAGAAACGCCCCCAGAGCTATTTCCTTTGCTTCCAGGCTTTCCTCTAGCCTGCTCACTAGGTGATGCAGTGCTGCATCTGTGGACCTGCCTGGTCTATAAGCAAATTGATTTTCGTGCAGGCCTGAACTCCTTAGCACGCTTTCTCTGATATTTATATCCAGTATTCTTTCCATTGCCTTTAGCAAGCAGGAGTTTAGGCAAATAGGTCTGTATGCCTTGACTTGAGCATATCCCGCTCTTCCAGGCTTTGGAGCGAAGACCACCCTCGTCACAGCCCATTTCCTTGGAACATGGCCCAGCGCCAAGCTCGCTCGAAACACACCGGCCTGAGCACCTCCAAACCCTCCATGAGTAGTAAGGGAGTGATCCTGTCAGGACCCGGGGCTTTATGCAGCTCAAACGATCTTATGGCCCAATCCACATTATCCTCATTTATGAGCCTCCTCGAGCAGTTCCAGCTTACACCATTAAAAAATAAATCCTTTGGCTGAACGATATCAATATCATCAGAATCGGTCTGCCCCATTTGCCATTAGAACATTTAGAATCCTTGAGAATTAGGGACTTGTACTTCCTCCAATAATTAAGAATGCTTCATGTTTTAATTTCTCCATAGCTCATTGAACTTCAATCACAACACTCCTGACTTAGTGTATCGTCAGGAGTTTCACTATATACTTGATGAATACCCATCTAGTGAAATTATTTTCACAGATGGTTCTAAAATGGACAATAAAGTCGGTTGTGCATATTACTCTTCCGGTCACACGTATATGTATGGATTGGGATATGTATGTATAGTTGTTATTGTTACAGTTAATGTGGAGCATGCACAAGATTGTGAAGGCGATGATGACCAAAATGGTTTTTTTCACTCTAAAACTAAAAAAAAAATGTATTTCTTGGTTTCATAAGCTACCCAAGTCTCATTCCCGATCACTATCTAACTCAGTAAGTCATAACCGTCTTTGTTGTAACGTGTCAAAAAGTCAAGTGCACTGCCCTGATGATGTTTTTTTGTTGCTCTGTAAGAGTTTTTGGCACCCAACAAACACAAAGTTTTTGATAAAGCAGTTTTACAGAAACAATTTAATGAAGAAGTGGTCTTGAAATTTGTGGAAATTCTATAGCAGAAATTATAAACTTATGGGTTTTCCTTAATCTTTTATCTTACTGCACAAACCAATTCGTCACTAATAATATGGACGCCCACTTCATTTGTCATCGTGTACTTGATCACGTCCTTCATTAAACTGTCGAATCCATCTCTTTACCATTGAATCACTCATCATATATTCTCTGTAAAACTGACAGATCTGTTGATGAATGTTGACTGGTTTAGTGTTCTTTGTTTCCAGAACATGAATTACAGAGCTTATCGTAAAAATTGCAGGATTTTCAATCAATTTTGTCATTTTAACCAAGCATTACAAATGGTAAACAACAAACAATGATGTTAAAATTTCGTCATCTCCTTGATTCTGATCAACTACTGTGCATTCGGCGAATTGTGATTACAGCACTGCCACGAGCGGAACTTACTTTCTAGACATACCTTGTATATAATTGTTATTTAGTTTGTAGTTTTCATGTTTAGGAGCAATTGTTGCTCATTGATATCATGTGTTAAAGATTAATCTAGAAATCTATTGAAGAAGTATTGAATGTTCTACAATATATAGAATATTTATATGATGTTTTCCAGAGTTGTTCGTACTAAAATACAACATTTAGTATCACATCATTTTGGAATATCTCCTGATTCCTTATATTTAACACATCCAACATTCTTCTCAAGATTAACATCAAAAGAAGCAGCAACTCCTCATGATGAATATTGGCATCCTCATGTTGATAAGGTACCTATTAAAAATTAATATAAATACTGCATTTTCTTAGTTCCTTAACCCGTTCTTGTCCAAAGTAAAATAAACAATAAATTTTTTTTGTGGATGTTTAAAAAGTTTTCTTAAAAGGAAAATAGTTTTTCCAATACTGGGACTTAACTTTTTCATAACTTAATTATGAATAATAATAGTTGAAGATCCCTTAACCACAAAATTATTTAAAAACAGAAATAACTAAACACTATAACACTAATGAATATTTACTTGTTTATTCCTTTAAATTCCTGATATACAGTTCAATAATAGCGTTATCATCACCAGAGTGTAGAGACTTCTGAACTAGAACTAAACAATTTTATATAACTTAAATTAAACATAACAACCCTCCCACTCCCCAGATCTGATGGCCTATGAGATGGAGGCCAGTGTGTTTGATCTGTAGGGTGGGATGAACATAACTATACTCTAAACAAAACAATGAACCCCAGGTATTTGCACCTGCAAAAAAACCCGTGTTGATATTACAACTAACAAAATTTTATTTATACATTCTTAGTATCTAGCTATTCTAAAATGATTTGTTGAAACTACAACTAACAAAATTGGTAAAACATTTCATTTTTAAATTGTTAATTATAGTTATTCTAAAACGTTGTGTTGAAATTACAACTAACATAATGACATTACAACAATTAGAACATGTTATTTCTACTTCTAGTCATCCTAAAATGATGTGACATTCAATGTCTTGGCTTCAGTGGCGTAACTACATTGATTGGCGCCCCCCCCCCCCCACAGGTACAAGAATGGTATCCTCCTAAAAATAACGAACTCGCAACTTGTCAGGTCTAGATGAGCCCTCATCAACCGTAAGCAATCCCAACTCACAGCCTTATATATAACTACTACTTGGTAGTAATTAGACTATTTTTACTTTAAATTGAAATCAAAGTAAATTAATTTAAGTATAGGATATTCTTTACATATCCAAACTATCTGTTGGTAGCGTTGTAATTAATATGCCAATGCTATGAAGTATCACACTATAAAAAAACATGCAAGCTTTAAGATTAACCCTTTGCGGTCGGATGGCCCGTGAGACCGGCCACACAGTTGTCAAAGATAGCACGGAATAATTTCAACATGAGTTGTCCTCGCCGCTCGCCTGGCCAGTGTCACTGCCCACGTCAGTCTATGCGTCAGCTCGGTATATATCATGGCGGCCATCTCCCACCAACTCGGAATTGTTTTAGCAACAACCTTCAATGTTTACATTGGACATTTAAATTTTAAATAATAGTAAACAAATTACATTGAAACATGTGTTTTATTGTTATAAACGTAAAGATAATAAAATGGATTACAATATACTTTTGGTTGTTTTATTAAAATGACATAATATACTAATTGAATAACAAAATAAATAACAGATTATACTGAGCCTTGTGTAAACAACATTACTTTCTTTTATGTTAATCTTCTTTAAACTTTTTATTGGTGTGATATTTTTCAAAACACTCGCCAATATGGAGTCCCGGATTGTTGGTGCAGGTCTTGCAAAAGAAATTAGTCCTTTTTCTTTGCTTTCCCGGTCTTCTATCACTACAGACAGAACAGTCTTTAGATTTGCCAGTGGGTAGAGGATAAGGCAAATGTAACTTGCAATTCAGTCTTTCTTCTTCTCCAATACTAGATGGTCTCCCTCTTTTCCTTAGATTTCTCACATCCCCGACTAATTCTTTTATCAACATTTTTCTGAAACACCGCTGTCGAATTTTATTATTTTTGTCTTGATTCATATTGTAAAGAAGGAACGAGTTGACTATGCCAGTTTCCATTAGCCAAAAGAATACCTTCCTCCACCACTTAATGGACTTTTTTGTGAATGCATAGGACGAAATGTATTGGTCTGAAATGTCAACGCCACCCATAGCTTGGTTATATTCGCAAACGACGGTAGGTTTCTTCACTTCTTCTACGACGTTCTGTTTCTGTAAGCGCCGAATTGTCTCGGTGGTGTTATCGGCAAACAAAGTACTTAAGACTGCTACATCTTTTTTGTCCTTCCACAGTAACAGTGAAAATTTCTCTTCTTTTCGAAAGGTTTTCATTTCCCCCTTTTTCAGTTTAAGCTTAGGAGTCTGTTTTTTGGCATTCTTCCTTTGTGGTTTTACAATTTTAGGCAGGCCACTTCTATTTAACATTATAGTGCCTGTCAAATGAACCTTCAAATTTAGAAGTTCTTTTGCCAAGTCCATATTGGTGTACCATCGATCAGTGAAGACGTGGAGACCTTCAATATTGTCATATGATTGTTTGAGTTTACCGACCAGATGTAAGACAATTCTACTTGTTACTCCTAAATCTGGCCTATCCATGCGGTCTGTCGTTATTTTTCCAAAATATGGTTCAAGAGCACAGATGTACCCAGTTGAAGACTCAGATAGCACAAACACTTTGATGCCCCACTTAGTAGGCTTATCCTTATTATAAACTTTAAACACAATTCGTCCTTTGAAACCTATTGTGCTCTCGTCAACGCTTACTTTTTGTTGTGGGACATAATGCTCTCGAAATTTTTTGTCCAGATAGGAAGCAACATTTCTTACTTTACCTGAACGAGTTAATGTCCCAGTGATAGGGCCAGAAGGAGGTGGGCATATGTGCAAATTCCAAAAGATTTGCAAGAATCGTTCCTTACTGAACACATCTTTAAAAAAGGGTTGATAGTCTACCCAATCCGTGGAAAAGTAATCACTCATCTCTGCCTTGTCATTCATCCCCATGTTTATTATCACACCAAAAAAAGCTTTTAACTCTGAAAGTTTAACATCTACCCATGACCACCATACTGATTTTTTCTGTAAAGGCATATTTCTCTGAATTTTTTCGGCAGCATACCTGTTTGTTTCTTTAACTATTTCATTTAATAGGCTGTCAGTGAAAAATAGTTGGAAAAACTGTAAAGGGGTTGATGGTTTTTCATTACTTTGTAATAGTTTGTAACCACTATCTTGTGTCCATACAAATTTGCTAAAATTTTCATCACCCTCAGACCATTCTTTCCACTCTTCATCCACCTCTTCTATATTTCTATTTTGTGTCTCGTCAACAACATTATCCTCTTCAATACTTTGTCCCTCTTCTTTAGAAAGGATTTCATCATATTCCTCTTCTAATTGTTCTAGAGCGAAATCTTCAAAGTCATCACAAACATTAGAAAGTATGTCGCTGTCATGATGCGAGTCAACATCACTAGATGCTTCAAAGAGTATCTCTTCATAATTGCCAGTATTTACAAGGTTATCCATGTTAACAGGTTTTTGTAAACTGTTCGATAACTTACACTATAATAAATAAACTAGTCTATATTTACAATATTTACAACAAAACAACATGTGGGCATAACTAGTTTTACCTGGTTACAAACTCTACTTGTTAGCTTCAAGACACCACTATGTTTTGATTCGCCACTATGATTGTTTAAAACTTTACAAATATTTACAAATAAATTTACACAAATCACAAATAAAACCAATGTTAAAATTTAAAATCACGACTTAAAACAAATTGATAAATAAACACTGACAATACAATGTACGGACAACTCATTCGGTACAAACAACGCTAATGGAACTGGCAAAACAGCTGTGTGTGTGTATTTTTTCCAAGGCAGATGGCGGTAAAATGTGATGAAACACATTGGTCATGTAGTTAAATAGTTACTCAGTAGGTTTCAGCACTTCACAGACATATTGGCACATGGTAAATATTTCTAAATACAGAACGTTTTTCTGGCCAGTGACACAGGCCACCCGAGCGTAGAAGGAATTCTATCTTGGGCAGTCTCACGGGCCAGCCGAGCGCTGAGGAAAACTTTAGTAGAATCAATTCCGACTTGTCGCGCAAATGGCTGTGGCCCGTCAGACCGGCCATGCGATCACAGAGGAAAAACTATAAATACCTTATCCGACCGCAAAGGGTTAAACTAATTTATCATCTATAAAATGGAAAGAAAGACTGCAACTTTAAACATCAAGGTTTATTATTCAAAAAAATCTTCTAAGTGTTACAATTACAATGATTTAAAACCTCTTCTTTTCTTCATGTGAAAATACTTGTCGGCTAATGTGAAAAGCCTACATCATTTACGCACATTACTGTCATTCATTACAGCTTCACCATAAACTTTAACAAGCTGCCGGTGAATTTTGGCGGGAGGAACTTGTTTTGCATTTAAAAACCAAATAACCGAGCAAACTTCACAATCAGCGGGTTTATAGATTAACATGGTGACAAACAAAGAAGCAGTGTTACGATAGAGCCAACAGTGGCAGAGACATGAAATCAATTGACTGCATAGTTGGGGACTGGGCAAGAGTGGCTAACCTTGAGGGGGCGTCACGTGACAGCCTGCGCGGTTGTTATGCACAAACAGTTCTTACTTAAAAAATGACCTCTCGTATATCTAACAATATTAAGGTCTATATGATCCAACTATATTCAATGTATATAAAACAATATTAAAGTTCATATGATCCAAGCCTATTCAAAGTATATCTAACAATATTAAGGTCTATATGATCCAACTATATTCAAAGTATACTTAACAGTATTAAGGTCAATATAATCCAAGTCTATTCAAAGTATATAAAACAATATTGAAGTCCATATGTTCAAAGTATATCTAACAATATTAAACTCCATAAGATCCAAGCCTATCAATGTTAAGGTTCGTATGATCCAATATTAAGGTCAATATAATCCAAGTCTATTCAAAGTATACCTAACAATATTAAGATCTATATCATCCAAAGTAGGCTATATCTATCAACATTATTGTCCATTTTTTTAACCTCTTCAGGGACAAATTTTTTTGAAGTAAATAAAAACACATGTTAATTTTTTTTTACATAGATTAGTGTTTTATGATCACATAAAAAATGTTAAAAAAATGTTTTGTTCATATTTAATATTTTTTAGGTAATTTAAAGTTAATGTTCACATATGTGTACGTATCTCGTTTGTAGCACTTAGAGTTGGTCCAAAAAGGTGCTACAAATGGACTAGAAGCACAAATGTGGACGTTAGTAATAGCAACTACAAAGATAAAAAAACACATATTTACTAAGAAATGTGTATTTTATTGAACAAATTAAAATATATCAGTGTTAAATTTGGTTTTTGTCTTAAAAAACTTAGATTTGTTTTGTGTGGAATGCCTCCATACATTCTGGACATAGATGAATATTGCATTTCTTACACCTGTATCTGCTCCTCCTGCAGTTAGCTTCTCTACATCTGTTAGGTGTATCAATTTTCTCAGGGTAGTGACCTTCATTGTCGTACCTGATGTCTTCTACCACTTTTGGCCTGGCCCTGTGTTTCAATGGGAGCTTTGGTGATGAAGACGGTCTTCCCACTTTCTTCCTCTTAGAACCTTCAGCTATCATTGATTCTGCAACTGCTGCCTTGAATTCCAAAAAAGACAGTTTGGTTTTAGTATGGTCCTTGAAAATTATCCATGCATTGGACAAAAGCAACATTAACAAAATGGAAAAAGATCCTCAAATAAAACTTTTTATTTTTTAGAGTATGAGGATAGTGTGCTACCATGCGATCTGCCAAGTCCACACCGCCCATGAACTTATTATACACAGCAACACAAAATGGTCTCATAACTTCAACAAACTTTTTTCCTCGTACATCCCATCTTTCTACACTGTCAATTGGATCGATACCTGCGTAGGTGGACACTAGAGACACAACACCAGAATCTACCCATCGGACAGTTGTTATGTTGTCCTCCGAAGAAGCCACAGCCATTGTTCCTCTTCCTTTGTTTAGCAGTTCTTTGGATGAGCCAAGTATTTCATCTGCTTGCTGAGGAAGCCTGTTACTTCGCAGTGTTCCAACAACATGGATTTGTTGTGTTTGTAATGATCTCACAAGAGGTATACTAACAAATAAATTATCAATAAATAGTTTGTGGTTTTTGCCATGCAAGTCATCAGTCAGTCTTAACACAGTGTCAGCTATTACACCCAATTTTGATGGGGGTGTACTAAGTTTCCCTTGGTATAACTCAAACTTGTACACATAACCATTTGAACCAGCTAAGACCCATGCTTTGAAACCCCACTTTTTGGGTTTGGATTTAATGTACTGTTTAGCTCGGTTTCTACCTTTGAACGGAATGATCATTTCATCTACAGCCAAAAATTCTAAAGGAGTAAGACAAGTCTTGAAAGATTGGTTTAGTTTTTCAACCATGGGTCTTATCTTAATAAAAATGTCCTTGTTGTCACGCGGAATGTTGTTATTGTCTGTAAAATGAAGAAAGCGTTTGATTTTTTCAAACTTCTTCATGGACATGGCATTTGCAATCAGATCCATTCTCATTGATGTTGTAGCTGACCAGTACATCCTATAAGCCGGATATTTTATGTAAGTCATAATTATGTTTATTGCTAGGAAAACTTTTATGTCCTGCGGATTCGCTCCAAGAGTGTAGCCCTTTTGAACAGCATACAAATTACTTTCTTGAGCAATAATATTATAAATGTCTTCAGGAAACATATTACTGAAAAAATACAAAGGCGTTTTTCCTTTATTTGCATTGCTTAGGGAATATGTTACATTACCTAAAAACGGTGGGACATTTCCGGCAAATTTGTTGTCTTTAGCAAACCACTTGGTTTGCGGTTGTGTTTTTTTCGCATTTTTACCATCCTTGTTTGCCATTTTAGTTTGGTTTTGAGAGATTGCCTTTTTTTGTCTGATTTCTTTCCTTACAAAATTCTGTTTGGATTCCTTTTTTTTTATCTTACATAATTGAGTTGGAAGTAGTAGATTATTTTGAGTTGAGTTGCTTGGAACTACTATTACAGGAATGTTGTTGGATATTGTGGAAAGATCTTCAGAAAATGTAATATCTGCATTAGAAATATCATAAGGTAAGTACAATGTGTTTTCAACAGGCTCATTAGAGACTAAAGGTAAAAGTGGGGCAACAAACTTGCTGTTGGAAAAATAATCAGAACCTTCCGAAATTGAAATTGACGCCTTTGAACTAAAAGCTTTGCCACAGAGCCCAGAAGGCCCAGGCTGACCTAAATGAAGGGATTGTGTTTCTTTGGCATAACCATGGTTATTTGTATCACTAACAGTTATAAAATTGGTCACTTCAGTATCTGAGATAATATCACTGGTCACTAAAACATTTTTTTCATCAAAGTTCTCAATACAACCATCAATATAAACATCAAAATCTTGGAAATTTCTTTCATCTACCTGAACACATTCCTGACTTTCAAAAGAAGCACCAACACCAACCAGACTTTCTTCATAAGATCGTTCCTCTTCCTCGCTGTCATCGTTGTTGTCATCGTCGTCATCAGTTATAAAATCTAAATCTGAGCTGTTTGGGTCCTCTATGTTGGTAAGTATATCACATATTTGTGCTGGTCTCTCAGATAAATTAATTCGGAATGTATTTTGATAATCCTTAGAAACAATTTTTTGCTTCTTTTTAGGCACTTCTTCGTTTGATTCCATTACTCAAGCACAGTGTCTCACCTAAAACCAAAAACAAGTATATAAAATCACATTGCAGCTAAATGTACACAAATGTGGTACTAGACCATTAGAGGACCAACACACACAAATTATTGTATACCCACAAATGGGCTAGTAACACATATGGGTACATAAATGTAGTAATATATTTCTTTGCAATAAAGTTATTATTTTGTAATCATATTTACACTAACTCATTCAGTAACATTCAATCTTTCAAGATCTAAAATTATTATGGCTGTTCAACTTACCTAAACTGTGTATCAAGTCTCCAAAGTTGAGGTTTATGACGTATTGCAGCAAGCGTGACACAGTTGGTTTTCTTTTATAATACAAGGAAAAAAAAGTCAGCTGGTGTTTTGAATTATATATACCAACAGAACAAAACTTAATGAACACATTTGTGTTGTTGTAGCAAATGTAGCACTAACAATTGATTTATTGCTAGGCGACAAGTTAACGTACACATATGTGTTGATGTCCCTGAAGAGGTTTGTTTAAGACTCTGTTTAACTGTTTGAAACATGTTCGTAACAAAAAAACTCTAAAACATCGTTGTGTGCACTATAAAATGATTTTCATCTAAAATACTGACTTTTGAGAAACTGTTTATATATATATTTCTGTTTTGCGACTGAACTCTGTTTAACAATAATATGTCTATTAATGTCTATTATGTCTAATATGTCTATTAACAATAGGCTATTAATGTCCATATTATCCAAGCCTATTCAAAGTTTATCTAACAATGTTGATAATATTAAGGTCCAAATGTTCCAACCCTATTCAAAGTATATCTAACTATATTACGTTCCATATAATCCTAGATAATTCAAAGTATATCTAACTACATTAAGGTCCATATGATACAATGCTATTCAAATTATATCTTAACAATATTAAGAGCCAAATGATCCATATGATTCAAGCTTATTCAAAGTATATTCAATAATATTAAAACACTTTCAGCGCCAGGCTTAGTTTTGACTACTTTTACCAGCGGATATGTCCGTTTTTGCAAATTTTTCACAGTGGACCAGAACATTTTTTTTACTTATAATGCTTTAAATTGAGGAAAAATGTAGTTATGTACTAAATATATATATATATATATATATTAAATTGTAAACAGGACTTATAACCGTGTATCAAAATGATACACACGGTTTCTGCAGAAGTTTTTTTATCTAAAATACCACACTCGTAAGGTTAGGTCAGGTATAAGAAAATTTCAAGGTAGATTAGAATAGACCTAGTGGTAAAATAAAACAATAAATGGTAATTGAAACAATATCAGACATTTTAATTATAAATTAAATTGTAAAAACTTATAGTCATATCAGAAATGGATAAGCTGCAAAGTTCATTTCACTTGGGTAGAGTGTTTCTTGAAAAAACACGTTAAGCACATAAATTTTATATCTGAACAAGATCTACACTTTAAACGAACTTGAGGAGTTTTACGAAGTGCTAGTTTTCTTCCAAATTCTTGAGACAGCTCAGTGTAGCACATATTACAGCGTCCTCGTTTTGGTAATTCTATCAATTCGTGCTTCAAAACCTTTGGTGCATACAAATGGTCTCCATCATGCTGTACTTCATCAGTCTCAAATAAGAAATAAATGGCCAATTTTTCTCTGAAATCAATTATGTCCATTTTAGTACCGGGAGAAACAGTTTTATACACACTGCTAGCGTTCACAACTGCAGTATTTGTCAGAAGTTCAAACATAGCTTTTCTGTGCCATTTTACACCTTTTCTCAAGGTTGTACTATAGGCTGCAAGCTGGTCAGATACATCGATGAATCCTTTTGCAGCATTGTATTCAACTATGACATTAGGCTTGTTGACAATACCTCGTTTTGTAGGAACCTCAACTAACTGTGGGACAGTTTTAGCTGTTAGAAATAAGACTTCTCTCTTATCCTTCCATTTCCCTACAATTGCTTTTGTACTACTTTGTTTGGCGATCAATTCTCCCCTTTTCAGCTTTTTCTTTATAACTATTTCAGGATTGTATTTCCTCCTGCTTCTCAGAGTGCCAGTAAGGTGGGTTTTTTTAGTATTGAGCTTGTGAACCAACAAAACACTTGTATAATAGTTGTCTGTGTATAAAGTTCTTCCTTGATTTAGTAGAGGTTGCATTAGGTCCAATACTAGTTGGATAGTTTATACCTGTAGCCCCTTGTTTTTCTTTACCAGCATACAACTTTATTGCCTATGTATATCCACCCTTTACACAGAGCTTATAAACTTTAAAGCCATACTTGTGCTTCATGTTTGGAAGGTAAGTCCTAAAAATCACTCTTCCTCTAAAAGGAATTACACTTTCGTCTATACAAACATCCTCATTAGGGTGCAAAGTATTTTGAAATCTGATATTTAGCAGATCAAGAAATGGAGAGATTTTATTCAATCTATCATTTTTATCACATGTTTCATTGTCTGACACATGAATCATAGATAAGAGCGACTCAAATCTATTGCGAGGCATTATTTGTGATATTTTATTTGTGTACAGAAGACACTTGGACCAATAATTTCTCAATTTTGGCTTTTGATCTAGTCCCATCCATATAACCAGGCCTAGGAATTTAAGAATTTCATTTTTAGTTGTATCAACCCAATTAGCTAATCTACTGTGATCTTTTGCACTCTCAGTTACAATAGTTTTTATTATACATTGTTCGGCATACCTGTTAGTTTCCGTAACAATTAGATCTATAACTTCGTTATCCACAAATAAAGAATAGTAATCAAAAACATCTTTACCTTGCACTCTTTGAATAATTTCATCTTTTATACCAGGTTGTTCTTTTGGTGTAAATGCAAAATTGTGCAAATTACCACTCACATCACACCAAGTAACACGTAGTTCATCACCCTTTCGAAAGTTGTTATCATTTACATTATCTAAATTATTTTGAGGTAGCATTTCAAAGTCATTTTCACTTGCATCAACATTATTGGCTTGATCACAATTTAGGTTAGGCTCAACTTCATTTTGTAAATCACTTTCACTTCCAATATCGTCAATGTTTATCTCATATGTTGGATCATCAGAATCGGTCAAATCTCTAAAAATACTTAACTCACTGTCACTAGAGATACTTTCGTAAATACAATTTTCAATCTCATCAGAATCCATTTTGAAACAATTATCACACACCAACTAGAGCTTCAAAATGTCAACAGACGACAGTGCAAAATGCAGCAACTTTAAAAATCAACAATCCTGCTACCAGTGGAGTTTTTTAGAACCCAATTCCCAATCTCTTTACCCAGAGACCAGGCCTAACAGGCATTGCATTAAATTATATGATAACTGAGAATCAGAATGATACACAGAGCTTAGAACATGGGACTGCATGCGAGGCAATTTTATACACACGGTCCACTGGTAAGTTCAACTGTGTATCATATCGATACACATAGACGTAATTAAAAAAACAACTGTGTGTCAAATTGATACTCATGGCGCTGAAAGAGTTAAGATCCTCATGATCCAAGCCTATTTAAAGTATATCTAACAATATTAAGTTCCATATGATCCAAGTATTATTGATACTGATATCTAAATAACTAGCCTACATTATATTATTGCAATAGCCCATTTTTTATTAGAAAATTTACTAAAAATATGTACTTTAGTTTAATATAAACTATTGTAATTGTAAAACTTTGCTGTTTTAGGAAACATACAAGTCATTCCATTACACTTCACTTTTATATCTGAATAATTTTGGCATTGATTTTGAAGGAGGCCGTTTTGTGTTTATTGAAAAGGACAATTCAACAGTGGTAGTCGAGCCGAGAAAAGGTGAGTTGTTTGGGGAATAATTTGTAATTAATTGTCTTTATTATAAAATATTTAATACAAAGGTCATTTTAACCCTAGAACTGGTAGCTGTCGATTTGTCTACAGTTAGTTTTGTTTCATAAGTAGCGGTGTTGAAAAAACAACAGTTAGGGAATCTCATAATTTAATGAATTTTTCAACCATGTAAGCTGTTCTGCTTACAAATGATGCGCTGCTATACCTTACAAATAAAATCTACAAACGCTTTAAACAAAACAAATCGACAGTAGCGGCGCTTCTGGACTTTGAGGCTGCTTTTGACAAGGTACCGCATAAAACTATACTGTTGCAGAGCGCGAGAATGGGACTGAGGGGCAACACCCTCAGGTATCTTACAAATTTCCTCAGTGAAAGGATAGTGAGAACGACCGTAAATGGAAAGCTATCGAAACCCGCTAAGTTGGAGAATGGAATAATACAGGGTTCAACCATCAGCCCAACACTGTTTAACATCGCCCTACACGACTTGAGCAGTGCTCTGCCCGAGGGAGTGGACCTGGTGGTGTTTGCTGACGACGTTACCATGTTCGCCGTGGACGGTTCACCGGACAAAGCTTGCGCTCTCCTTCAAAGAGCGCTGGACGGGGCGGTCAAGTGGTGCTTAAAGTGGTCCTTAACAATATCGACAGCAAAGACGGAATGTGCATTCTTTACAAGACGCAACACGCTTAAAGAATACAAACCGCGACTGCTTATAGAGAACCGTGAACTGAGGGTGAATGAATGCCCAAAGCTCCTGGGAGTGCACCTTGATCCAAAGCTACTATGGAACAAACATACTGACGAGGTAAGAAATCAATGCAGCAAAAGAGTAAACACCATCAAAGCAGTTGCAAACAGAAATTGGGGAGCGGACACATCAACACTCAGGATGCTTTACTCCTCCTATGTGCGGCCTAAGATGTTGTACTGTAGCGAAGTTTGGGGCTCTGCGGCATGCACGCACTTAAAAAAGATCCAGCAAATCCAATCAGCCGCCCTCAGAATAATACTGGGCTGCCCAAGCACGTCTCCAATAGCGGCAATGGAAATTGAAGCACACCTTGAGCCTATTGACCTTCTTATAGAAAAAAACATTTTGACCAAATGGATCAAGACACAGACTCTCCCAAATGATCACCCCTTGTTCACACTGGCACCGACAACAACCAGACAGTCTTTCACGTGTCGGGTGGACGCCATGAAAACGTTTGCAGAATCAATTATACCGGAACCTATACCAATGGTACACAGCTGGCCACCATGGAGGGAAGCGGAGGTCACAGCATACACCGAACTACCATCTGGAAACTCCAAAAGCACCTCCGAAGATCTTAATTTACTGAAAGCAGAGACACTGGAAATGATAGAGGAGAGATACCGAGACCATACGAGGATCTACACGGATGGATCCGTCGATCTGAAGCAGACTAAATCTGGTGCAGGTTATTATAACGATAAAACAAAAGAACGTTTCTACGCACCGGCAAACTCGGCATCGAGCATGGATGCAGAATTGTTGGCCCTCAATGCGGCGCTGGTGGGATGCGGGCAGGTGCCGGACTCAAGGATATGTATTCTTACGGACTCTAAGTCGGCCATTGAGGCAATTCAAAAAAACACACCTGACGACTACTACTTCCGGACGAGTGAAATAAAGAGCCTTTTAGGAGCCCTACATGAGACTGGAAAAACCATAGTCTTCCAGTGGATTCCATCGCACTGTGGATTGCAGGGAAATGAACTGGCGGACCAAATAGCTAAAAGTGCGGCTGAGATGCACCCGGTCCCACCCACAAAATTCTCTCTCAGCAAATGCAAAAGGAAGATTGAAAGATTTGTAATGGAGAAGTGGACTGAGAGATGGAAGCAAGAAACTGTTGGACGGTCTCTGTTTAAAATCCAGGAAACACCCACCGCACCAAACTGGTATAGAGGGGTCTCCCGCAGCGTTGCTACGTTTATAGCAAGAGCTCGAATGGGACACGCGGTGACGAACAGCTACCTGAGAAGATTTCGACTGAGGGAGACTGACAGCTGCGAGAGGTGCGGCGTCGAAGAGGAGACCATGGGTCACATACTGCTGGAGTGCACCTCGGAGAACAGAATGAGAGATTCTCTCAGAGAAGCTTTAAAGGACAGCCAAAACAAATTGGAAGACGCACTGCGGAACAAGAGGTATTGGGCATTGGCGGCTGCGGCATATCATGGTCATCGAGTCGTCGGCATTACCTGAGGCCGGAAGCTCGTATGAAGAAGTAAGAAGAAGTAAGTGTTCTTTTATGAATTTAGGTAGACATGTTAATTTTTATGATACACATATTTTTTTATTAAACAATTAAAAAATTTATTTCTATTAATTATATTAAACAACTTATGTCTAAAATAAAACCTTACTTCTAATGCTTGTCCATTTAAACTTTAATATAACTTTTGTCCCTATTACTATAAACTTTGGTTAAATTAGTTAGTTAGCAATCTTCACTTACGATTTATTTGGTTTATGTTATTTTTAATCACTTTTCCATTTAAAACTTATCATTTCATCAATTTAGCAAACACTTGTCATTGTTTTAAATGAGTTACACTCACTTGTGCATTTCTACATTTTCACTATAAAGCCTCGTTTTGAGGACAACTATCTAGTATGTGTAACTCTATTGAAATCACGTCTGCAGGGGCTTATTGTTGAAGTCTGCAAGTTTTAATTTTTTCTTATTAATACTACAACACTGTTTCACTGCTTACGGGTAGTGAAACAGTGTTGTAGTATTAACCTTTTCAGTGGCAGGTTTTGAACAACATAGGGTCACCTAGTGGAGCGGGTTTTTTTTTGAAAAAATAAGTTTTTTTTACTTACTCTAGATTTTGTTGACTGCTCCCTCTCTGTTGTATTCTTGTGGATTTAAATGTCTATTTGCTTAAATTATGTTCTTTTTTAAATATTTGTATCACTATGATTTCACTAAAATGCGAAAAAGTCAGTAGGCCTTTATGAAATAATTGTAGTTTACCATGACACTAAAAGCATTTATATTACCAAACAATCATTATAAAATATTTACATTGTCTATTACTACATTACAGTTTGTTTTAAATTATTTTATTTTTTTTATATTTGCTTTGTGTGTGGTACTTTTCAAAGCAAGGTGCAACACATAGACCAACGTCACAAACTTTACACATGTACCTAGATTCTCTTCTTTTCCTTTCTTCTAGTTGTGTATGTGAACACACAATGCATACCCTAGTAGCATTTGATTTCTTCAATGTTGGTGGCACAATTGAAGGAAAATTACGCTCGGTAAGGCGAAGCGGAGAATCATGAGTCGAAGGTCTTCCACCTTTTGGTTTGGCTTTAGAAATATGAAATTTTTCTATTATTTGTCTGATGACAGATAATCTAAATTCCTCCAGAGGTATTTTTTTGCCAGTTTTTAAATTTTGTAAAACCATTGCATTCCTGATAGTCAGATCTAGTAAGTGCTGAAACACCTTCTTGTACCACTTCAATGACTTCCTTCCTGATCGAAGTGATGATATTTGCATGTCACCTTGGTCAACAGCCCCCATATTTGTATTGTAATCAAGCACACAATTAGGTTTTTCTATAACTTCTTTAGTTTTGTAATTGATTTTTCCTGTTGGTTTTTTGCTAATTTCCTTGTGAACTGAAGAAAGTATCCTAATGTCTCGTCGGTCCATCCAGTGTACATACGTCGATTTGTCTGAATGATAAACTTCCATTTCACCACTTTTTAATTTTGTATCAACAGGTAAACCCTTTCTGTTCTTTCTTACAGTACCACAAGCATTTACTTTTTTATTCATCAGTAATTCAAATAACTTTGGGCTTGTATACCAATTGTCAACAAATAATTTGTGCCCTTGATCAAAATATGGCTTCATCAGAGACATTACAACATTTGAGGGCAAACTGTCGTATTCATTACATTTTAGTTCTGTGTTTTTTCCTGTATATATAATTACAGATAAGCAGAATCCAGATTTACAGTCACTTAAAACGAAAATTTTTATGCCAAATCTAGCTCTTTTTGAAGGAATATATTGCTTGAACATTAGTCTGCCTTTGTACAATATCAAACTTTCATCGATACATAAATTTACATATGGCCTAAAAACTGCTGAATTTATTTATTAAAATGATTTAAAATGGCTTCAATTTTGAATAATCGTTTACTTTCTGTATTATCGTTATTATTAGCAAAATGTAAACATCGGAGAAGTAAAAGAAATCTATTTTGTGACATTATGTTAGCAAAGATTGGTGCGGTTATCAAAACATCAGTACTCCAGTAGGCTTTTATAGAATTTTTTTTGACATGTGACATTAGTAACATAAGGGCAAAAAAACAAAACATTTCACCAACATCTGTGTCAAACCACATATTCAGTTTACAATTACTTTTCACTACTATTGAATTGATTAGATAGTACCTATTAGTTTCATTAGCTATGATGTGTTGAACAATATCACCTCCAAACAAATGCAAAAAATAATCTAGTTCTTTAGGATCATCAGAATCATTCATTTTCCCCTGTATTCCAGCTAATGAATCATCAAAATTATAAACTGTAAAAGATGAAGGCCCAGCTTTATCCCACTGTGTCATATAGGCACAAGAATCAGTTTTTTGTTTTTTATTTGGGTGTTGTATGTCTACATTGCCTAACACAGGTTGTTCATCCACAAAAGAAACATCACTTTCACTCTCATATCTAATATTTACATCTTCACTATCACTATCACTCTCTGATAAATCAGATAAGTCTTTAGTAAATAACTCTATAAGTGATTCTTCAGTTAGTTGTTTTTTACCATAGCGCACATCCATTGTAAAATATATGAAATTCTGTCTTTTTAGGCTATTACAAAATATTTGAAAAATTATGTAAAATGTTATTTGGACTAACACTGTACAAGACAATCAAAACAAACACAGTTATAGGTTATATAGCACACAATGTAATTATTAGGTTCTACTCATATAAAGATATGAAATATTATTGTTTATGGTATTCACACCTTGAATACCTTAGTTAGCAGTACAATAATCACTTATTTACACAAACACAATCAAATTATTTATCTAAAAACACAATATAACAGTCAAAACTTGGTTCACTGATAATTTGTGGTGTTGCTAAGAAAACACAGAAGGAGACAGCTGACTGACAGCTGCAACTAAATGCTCAACAGAAGACACTTGATCACATCTCCATAAAAAATATTCCTGTATATTGGTATAAAGCTAAATAGATTCAGAAAAAGGTTCTACACTTTCTCAACAGATAGCAGCACAAGTATATGTATTTCAAAAGTCAAACGAATTAATACGGTTGTGCTCTTTCAGCGGTAAATTTGAAAACGAATATACGCGGGATTGCTCCTACACATGCCATGTAGTACAAACGTATATATACGGGGCGTGCCACTGAAAAGGTTAATAAGACAAAAATTCACGATTAAACCATAATTGTTGTGTTGCGAGATCTTTCTTCTTCAATAACTTCTTAAGCAATACTTGCTGTACTGGCATTTAAAAAAAATGGTGTGTATAAATTAAATTGTAAAATTTGTAATTCAGTTTATGTAGGACAAACAGGTCTTAGTTTTAAAACTAGGTTAAGTGAACATAACAGAAGTTGGCGGATGCACTATGTAGATTCTAGTTTTTCTAACCATCAAAAAACTCATCAAATTTCAGTTTTTCATTCTAATACAGAATTTAATATTCTACATAATAATGGTAAGGGTAAAAAGTTAAACACACTAGAAATGTTAGAAATTAAGAGAATAATCAATAAGGACTCTAGCTTAATTATTAATGAACAATTAGATCTTAGTAATTCTCCACTCTTGCAACCCCTATTTGGGCCTAGGTATCTTCCCTCTCTCCCTCCCCCTTAACAGTAATTTTGGCCAACTTTCTCTAGGCCTATTGTGTTGTAAAATTCTTGTAAATATTGTGGAAGTACAAATTGCCTTTTAATTAATTCATTGTATATGACCTAACCTCTTGCATCTCCCAGCCCTCTTATCTTTCTTCCTTTAATCCAGGGTTCATGAATAAGGACTAGGTGTATGCCCTCACCTAGAAATCGCTCACAGAGGACTGCAGAAGTAGCCTTACTGTGGTGAAAGTTGCACTTTATATCATTACCAGATGTGCAATGAATTGTACCATTGAATTTAAAATTTATTCAGATCTCAAGCAATAATAATATCAGTATAAATTCCCCATAGAGGCTGTTACACTACTTGAATCACTGGGAATACATAAATACTTTACATTCCTATATAGGGATTAGTTTTTTGACCGTGCAGAGACTTAGCTTGTCTGGGAGTTTTTACCTGACCAATGTATGACAACTTTTGAATCTGGTAAGCTGATGTGAGCTTGCTCTGCCGAAGACTTATGCAAGGTTTCTGTTCAGAAGCCAGCCACTTCTGTCCTTGGTCAGGAAATGTTCGCGATGAGGGAGGTGTCAGATCCTCCCTATACAGTTGTGGGTCTGAATTGATGTCAATCCAGTCTGGTTAAAGTGGATACTCTGGGCCCCGGAGTTCTGGGGGTTTGGAAATAATCGAAATTGATCCAAAGGTATTCCCGTCCCCAGAGTTTCATTATGCAACCGCCTAACACGATGCGCTGGTTCACTCATTCATGGCCTCTACTTCTTCAAACGTCAACCTCTTCAAACGTCCACCAGGGTAGTGAGAAGCGACAGCTATCGCATCATCCAAAGAGTCAATTTATTTGCATGGAATCTGGAAAGAGTTAATTAGCATAAGAAAAGGAATTTGGACATAAGGATCCAGTTATCTGATCCTAGATTCCTCATTGTACGAAACAGTAATAAGGGGGCAGATCTGTCTAAGATCTCGCCCTTTGTAATAAACAAAGCTTTAACTATTGCTGCAGGAAAGGTTCATTCCATTTGCAAACTTTGGAATGGGACTTTATTAATACAGACTGACTCTGAAAAACAGAGTCACTCTGTTGAAAATGACACCCTTTTTCGAAGTCGTCAACATGTCTGTTGAATCTCACAAGGGTTTAAATTCCTCTAGAGGTGTTATTTCTTGCCACGACTTCCTGAATGAGAGCACGGAGGAAATAAAGAAAGAGCTCGCTGAACATCATGTTGTCAATGTGGAACTAATTTTTTGTACAGAAAATGGTGAGAAAAACCAGAAAACCAACCGGCTCTCTCATCATAACTTTCGCTACTCCAAATCTTCCTGAGCGAGTATTTGCTGGATTCTTTACAGTCTAACTGTTAGATCGTACATTACAAATCCAAGGCGTTGTTTCAGCTGCCTAGGATTTGGACATGTTAGCAGCACTTGTTCAAAACAGGACGTTTGTGGACAGTGGGGTGTAAAAGGCCACAAAAGTGAAGAGAGTGTATATTAAGGCAAAGTGTGAAAGTTGTGGCGGTGATCATTCTGCATGTTCACCAAAATGTGCAAAATATCAAATCGAGAAGGCGATTTTAGAAATTGTTGCTAAGGAAAACCTTCCTTTCCTGAAGCTAGAAAAGTGTACAGACAAGGAACTGCGTCACATGACTCCTACCATAGGAAAATTATATGCAAAAGCGACATCAGCTTCAGTCCCGAATACATGTTCATCGTCTATGAATCGTAAGGAACTGGGTGAGATGGTTTTTGTATGCTTGCCGATCAGATTAAGCAATTAATTACAGTTCAAAGCTGTACATCATTTAACCTCCTATCTTCTTCTAAAGTTGTCCTTATTGATATATCAACAAAACCTATTACATCCAAAGCAAAATCTGCGCCTTCGCCACTAAAGAACACCAATAACTGGACGGCTAGCTAAACAAAAATCACAATCCGTGTCTGTTTTGACAAAATCAATATCCTTTTTTAAAGTTCATATCAAAAATAATAGAGACAAGGCTAGTACTCCACTGGTTGTAAGTGCTAAGAGTTTACAAAATAGAAATGTCTGGAGCGGGTTCTTCAAAACCCCTCCCAAAATCACTTCAGGTGTCTACCAAACCTTCAACCCCTGACATTCCAGTTGTTGAACTTGCTATGGAGCTTGACCCTGAAACTTCCAAAATTAAAACTAAAATTAAACCACCTGATGGTATTCCAAGCCAGGCAGGTGAAAGAATAATACAGGTCCAAGCCCTTTTTAATTGTTAACAAATTCTTTTTTTTTTCCATCATAAAATATGGCCAGGAACTTAAACTTGAATAGTGTGATACAATGGAACATTAACGGTGTGAGAAGTCACATCGAAGATCTTAAGTTTTGTACGTGATACATCCTCTTTAGTCATTTGCTTGTAAGAGACTCACCTTCATCAAGCCCACTCCTTTAATGTGAGGGGGTTTTCAGTTTTTAGAAATGACTATGTCACTGCTATAAATTGTTCATTTAAGTTGTGTGATAAACCTCACCATATACAGACTTGTCAAAAATAAAGGCCCTATAACACGACACCCTGAGATCCACACCAAACACCAATTTTATGTACATGTAGTGGTCATTCGTGAAACGAGTGAGGATTTTCAGCGCTCCATATTCGGCAGTTTTGGTTGTTAATGTAACCATCCCTGTGAAACCACGCCTTGTCACTAAAAAAAGACGATCTAACATTTCAATACCCTTGTCATTAACAAGAGAACACATCTAACAACAAAACTGTAGATGTTTACCACAGTCAACTTCTTTCAGTTCATGAATGAGACATTGATGCGGTAAGTACGCAGTTTAAATTTTTTTAGTAGCCTTAACAGCAGTATTGTTGATAGTGAAAGTCCAGCCTGTAAGATAAATTTTTACTGTGATTTGCTGGGTAGCAATTGAAATGTTCTTTCACATAGTCCATAACATCCACTGTTAACAGTGATGGTCGACCTGTGCTTTTCCGATTATATACTGCCAGTCTCACGAAATTAATAATCAGAAGCAATTATATTGTTGACTTTTTAGGTCTGAAGAATTGGGAAATTGTAACTGGAACTCATCTTTTAGTCGTTTGTAAGATTTATACGCAATAAGTGTCAATAATAAACACACGTTCATACTGGGAAAAAGACATAGTTGAAAATATACACACACTTACAAGGACAAATGCATACTGAAATAGCACTAGTGCAATACAATATCACATGACGAGTCAACAAGAAGAACTGTTTTCCCAATCGATATTTGGGGAAGAAAAAATTTACCTATGTGTAACTTATACCTTCTTAAACTTTGGATTGCATCCTTTTTGAAACACCCTTTTAGTATATAGTTCAAGAGCTTGAGTATATAACTTGTTCAAGAGCTTAAGTTATTGTATAAATGAAGTACTGCTGCCTTCAACTTTGTCCCTCTGGTACGATTCAGAATTAATTGCTAAAATCCTAGTAAGTACATTTCATCATTATGTTTAGGTTAGAGTCTAGAAAATTCTAATCATACATTTAATTGGTTTTATCCAATTATTTATAGTTATTAACAGTACTTAACTAATTTAGTTAAGCGAGTTATGAAGAATGGTTGTCTCTATGTTTCAGGTAGGGTATCAACATTCACATCTGGAGGTGAAAATGTACACTATGTAGAGAAAGTGACATCAGGGACACGTTATGCTTTAACAGTGTCTTTTACATGTGATAAAAAACAAGCAATAACAGATCCAACTATATCTAGTTGATTTAGATTTATTTATTTATTGGAAATGAGTTGGAGATTTATTTCTTTTGAATATTCTGTCAAAACTGTATTATAAACAATTTTGTACTTGTTATGATCATACATTAATAATAAAAATTAAATAATTATGAAATTCTTTAATGATTCTGTTTTAGTGCATGAAATTTAATAAAATAAATACATTTATATTATTGAATGTTTGTTTGTTTCTTATGGCGACTTCTCGGATTTTACTCCATCAGTCTTCTGGCGTCCCAATATAGCTTATATATTATTGAATTGTAAGTTTTATTTGGTGTAACAAGTATAAATTTGGAATAAACATTTAAAGCAACACGAATCTAGTTAGTAATAAATTTAAAGTGTTAATGATAATTTAAAACATGACATAAAAATGTGATATCTTACAATCTGTCCATTCCAGTTAAGGAATTTCGGTCAGTTTTGTCCTTCTTTTCCTTTGGTTGTGAATAATTTTAAAGTAATCATTACATTAAATATTACTTTGATTTATTTGTTTTTAAATAATCTATAACACGATAGTGTCAAAAATTAATCAACCATGACTGTATTATTAGAATAATTATTTATAATATTTAGTAAAGTGTAATAGGTTTTACATTCCAGTTCAAATATGGTATATTTTGAGGCTGTATGCCATGACAAATTATTATGTACAGTATGTTCAATAAATAAACCAGTTCTCAATATTAAATTATTTATGTGAATTGTTATACATTTCTCCTAACAAAATTTTTAAATAACAGTTGCCTTTTATATTCAATCTAAATAAATGATAATTATGAGTATTATTGTTATTAAACTCATTGTTTGTTTATAGTTTTTAATAATAATTTGATATTACTCAGAAGCAAGTTGATATCTGTGCTGCATTTGTTTTGAGGAAAGATGTAAACATAGCCTCAAATTTAATAACTAATATAAAAACAGCTGTTATTTAAAATCAAATGGTGTTTAGTTTTAAGTAGTACAGAAATAACTATAAGGGTATATAATTTTATTTATTTGTTGATTTTGTTACTTAACACAACAAACTATAACACATTTCAAGGCGAGATCTCACTATTAAATCAGAAAAAACGTATATTAACAAAAGTACTGATAATTTATTTATGAAATGTGCATCAGTTATGTTTATTGGGTCACTCTGGTCGGAAGGATGAAATAGAGGTATCTAACTCAAGACTATATGAAAAGGGTGTAGATCCAACTAGGCAAGGGTTTGCTACATTTTGGCTATGTAAGAGTTTTTCTTTATATATCTTTATTTTCTATAGCTCAAATTTTAAGATGGCTGTCACAAGATCAAAACTCAAGGTTATAATTTTTTATAATGATTTTGGCCAAATTTAGCTCAAATAAATACCGTTCAGGAATAATTTCCAAAAACCGAAAACACTCTTTGACAGCCACCCATAAAACTCAATTTCAATCAAATACACACTCAGGGGCTCATTTTAGTGAGTACAGACTTAGCATCCTGAAAAGACCTAACCGGATCCTTTTTTCATGTAGTTATGGGCTACATCCCTCTCTTTCATCTATCTTATACAGTCTCTCTTGACCAACTCTTCTTTTTTTCCGACCCTAACACAATTAGAGTATTCGAAGAGTTGGAATCCTTATTTTATATTATTTTCTTCTTTTTTTATAAGGTGATGATTTCCAATATGTTTTTCACCTTTAAACAACAAAGAAAACTCATTCAAATACGTTCTATGCTTAAGACGAGCTTATGGCAATAATCCTTGCAAATCTGTTATTGTTAATTAGCAAAAAAATTGCACAAATTTCTCACTCATCAATTCTCAAAACAAAGTAACAACCAACTAATTATTAATCACCAAAAATGTCCGTTCGCTAGTTGTCTTCAAAGCGCGAAATAAACCATGAATGCTTTTTTTGAAAAACAAATATTATTCATGGCCTAAACTACCTACCCTAGTGTAATAAACGTAAATTGTATTTAATATAATTGTGTTTTGTATAACGGCGGTGACAGTTCATTTTTGTTTTTTGTCAATTATTCTTGAAAAATTGCCTGTAAATAAAAATTACTGTAATACATTTTAATTTGTGATTTTTCATATCCGTTTGAGTTATTACATTTCAAATTTCATTAAACTTTTACAGAAAAAAATTAAATCTTTTATAACAACAAAATGGCCTATTTATTTATTTTTTTTTAACTGATAAATTATTAACCAGCATTTTTGGGGAGACTGCGAATTGTGGGGTCCTTAGAGGCTGCATTTGAACAAAATTTGTTGCAGATGATTTTAAAAAAAAACCGTAATTTAGGTGTTTACCCAGACAGACAGACAATAGGCAGATCTCATTACAAAAACCAAGGAGTTAGGTCACGATAGACTTGATTCGAAAGATGAAAGAAAGGGATCTAATCCATGACTAAATGTAGGAAGGTGTAGTTCCACTTATGGGGCTCGGTTTTAATTTTTTAAATTGAAAAACCATTGCAGTCATCATAACCTTCATAAAAAATAAGCATACAATTCTAAAAAACAAAGAACTAAAAACTATAATATTAAACTAGAACAACTTTATTTGATCAAGTTTAATAGACAACAACATAACACGTTTCAAGGTTTAAAGTGCTCCTACAATAATCTAATAGAATATTTTATCAAAAATGTTCAGCCCATGATCAAAGATCTCGGCATTATCCCACAACATCATCTAAATGTTATTGAGTAGAACAAACGTCCTAAATACAGTTCTCAGAACAACACAGTCAGTAAGGTTGCGCTTAATCAACAATACACCTTGACATAATAATCATTGCTGCTGATTCCTTTGTTCCAATAAAAATCCATATGTGATCATGGAATGACCGATACTAACAAGGGTAATCACTACTTCCTTCTCGACAACTGGCACATGTCAATGTACTCTTCCCTCAGCTTATTGGACATTATATTTGTCCACTCTTCCTCACAATTAGTATTTAGAACCTTTTCATCAGTCCAGAGATCATGTAACACGCACACTACCGTTTTGGGTAAGCACATTAATAGAGTGCTTACCCAAAACAGCTTTTTACCTAGAACAGCTTTTTTTTCCACTACAAAGCTGTTCAGAACACATCATTGGTTAAAAACCTACTCGGCTTGTGCTGATACCTAGTACTGTAAAATGTTGCTGAATTTTTACTAAAATAATTCCTTTTTATTCCCAAATTATTAGTTGTCAGCGAAATGAGCTAAGTCTTTATATTATTATTATGTTCTTACTTTCAGCCTATTTTTGTATTAGAGTGTGTAGACTTTGGTATGAACTGTTTCTTGGAAATGTAAAGAAATGAGTTTAGTTATTATTTAAAAAATGTCCCTCAGATGAAGTATTTAATTGATGATAATAAATTACAAATCTTGAAAGACAATACGGGACTATAATGAATTATAAAATGACAGTGTTGTTGACATTTTTGCTGACTTTGAGGTTAGAAATTTTAGTTTACAAAATTTGGGAAATGGTAAATGACGAAATTATATCAGCAATAAGTTCCGATAAAAACTTGACTGGTGGTTCAAGGCTGTTTTACATTATTTTTATATGAAGCTTTACTTACTCATAATGCCAAAGAGACCAATAAACTTTTTAGATTTTATAAGGAAAAATCACTTTTGTGAAACAGAAATCCAAATTACTATAAAGTATGATATCTATAGACGTCTAAAAGTTTTGTGGAGCAATATTACTAATGCCTTACTTTAAGGAAAATACAGTTTGATTTCTGGAGTTGTGTTACATATGTTAAAAAATCCAATCTTTGGAAACCTTTTTTCCTAAGCCAGATTTATGCTTCTGTTTTCTGTATTTTGCAGATAATTCTTCTCAATCTAAGAGTAATAAATTGTATAAACTTATGGTTATTTTTGTTTTTGAAAGAAAAATGTTTTCTAAAATATTCACAAGCTATTAGATTCATTGTGTAGATGAATATATTATTGTCTTGTAAACAATTTAATCCGAATAATTTCTAACATGTCACTAGCCTATGTTGGTGTTTTTCACTTTTAAGCTCTAGACTTAACACTTGATAACGAGAGTTGATTTGAACTCTCAAAACATCCTGTATTAGGTTCCTTTATACATAAATGATGACAAATGTCAAATTAAACCATAATAATAATATGAATTATCAAATAAGTAACATCTAATATACATTCTTTGTACATTTTTAGAAATAAAGATGAAATATAGTGATCCAGAAATATGAATTAGTTCCAACCTTTACAGATTGCATTCATAAGTTCTTGACCTGAAGAATGAAGCGAACCAATCAGCAGTTACTAGCCACGAATATGCAAATTATTTGTTTTCAAGTATCATTACCTCATCTTCACTAATAAAGAGTTTAACCGTGATCATTTACAGGTAATTTATAGGCTAATGTTAGACGTCTCCATCAGAGGTCATAAGCTATTTGAAACAAAAGGCACATTTGTTGAGAAAACACTGGTTTTAATTAAACTATGGATTGTAGACCTACATACTATTATATTTTTTGAATGTTTCCATGTACTGTATGTTCATTAAAATTACACCAAACAAAGTTTATTAACTTGTGAATGAAAGAAGTACTATATAGCCAGTATTTCAACGTATTTGTTCCACTGTATCTAGTGGGGATTTCGTTGGAAGCATGAACAATCCGGATATTGTTTAGGCTATATTTTACTAAATTTCATTGATGCATAGTGTACAATTTACAGCATAATGGATCTGAGTTGATGTCTTATCAGTAATAGTAGTAATGACATCACTTCTCCTTCAGCCTGGAACTTCCCTTAATGTGCATTATGAAAGTCCAGGTTACACTTTACAGACTGTACATATTTTATATTACTAGCAACATCCCTAATATTTTTATTGTAATTTATTATAGATGTTGGTATTTTTAATTCATTTGTACTTTTGTCCACTTTTCCACCTTCTAGGAAAAGAAGTTCATCATTGCTGTTGACCTGTGTAAATTATATAATACAAAATATACACAGTCTGGCAGTCGCACAGTACAAACATCTAGTCCAAACCGATGCCGTTTATTCGGATTAAATTGTTTGAGACAGTCGCTCTTTCCAGGCAATAATATATTCATCTACACAAAGAATCTAATAGCTTGCGAATATTTTAAAAAACTTTTTTTTCAAAAACAAAAATAAACATAAGTTTATAAATTTATTACTCTTAGATTGAGAAGGATAATCTGCAAAATTCAGAAAACAATGGAAGCATATATCTGGCCTAGGAAAAAAGGTTTCCAAAGATTGGAGTTTGTAACACAACTCCAGAAATCAAACTGTATTTTTCTTAAAGTAAGGCATTAGTAATATTGCTCCACAAAACTTTTAGACGTCTATAGATATCATACTTTATAGTAATTAGGATTTCTGTTTCACAAAAGTGATTTTTCCTTATAAAATCTAAAAAATTTATTGGTCTCTTTGGCAATATGAGTAAGTAAAGCTTCATCTAAAAATAATGTAAAACAACCTTGAACCACCAGTCAAGTTTTTATCTGAACTTATTGCTGATATAATTTCGTCATTTACCATTTTCCAAATTTTGTAAATTAAAATTTCTAACCTCAAAGTCAGCAAAATGTCAACATCACCGACATTTTATAATTCATTATAGTCCTCGTATTGTCTTTCAAGATTTGTAATTTATTATCATCAATTAAATACTTCACCTGAGGGACATTTTTTAAATAATAACTAAACTCATTACTTTACATTTCCAAGAAACATTTCATACCAAAGTCTACACACTCTAATACAAAAATAGGCTGAAAGTAAGAACATAATAATAATATAAAGACTTAGCTCAGTTCGCTGACAACTAATAATTTGGGAATAAAAAGGAATTATTTTAGTAAAAATTCAGCAACATTTTACTAGGTATCAGCACAAGCCGGGTAGGTTTTTAACCAATGATGTTCACTGAACAGCTTTGTAATAAAAATATAAAATAAAAAAAACTCTATTAATGTGCTTACCCAAAATGGTAGTGTGCGTGTTACATGATCTCTGGACTGATGAAAAGGTTCTAAATACTAATTGTGAGGAAGAGTGGACAAATATAATGTCCAATAAACTGAGGGAAGAGTACATTGACATGTGCCAGTTGTCGAGAAGGAAGTAGTGATTACCCTTGTTAGTATCGGTCATTCCATGATCACATATGAATTTTTATTGGAACAAAGGCATCAGCAGCAATGCTTATTATGTCAAGGTGTATTGTTGATTAAGCGCAACCTTACTGACTGTGTTGTTCTGAGAACTATATTTAGGACGTTTGTTCTACTCAATAGGGGAGACTGTTGTACCCAGGAACATAAAAAATATTTTTTTTTTTTTTATTTTTGGTATGATAACCTGAGATTAATTAAAAATATACAATTTGACACTAAAGTATTCCTCTACAACAAAACCATGCATATGAATTAAAAAATTAACTATTTATACCTTAAAAAAAATAAATCAATAATAGCGTAAAGTGTTCCTTGGTACATAATGTTAATGTACCAGGGAACGCGACATACTGTACCCAGGAACAAGGGTTAAAATGGTAGAATAATACTGTTTGTGTATTGGAGTTATCGTTTATTTACAAAATAGAACAAAAATCATAAACAGAGTATTTAAAAATATCAATAGTCATTCTATTTTTAATATTTGTCAGTCCTTTAATAGTTTTACATAATTTACTTGTTGGCGCAAAAATCACAGAAGAAACTTTTCCAACCTTTTCCATCAATTCCCGAGCACAGTTCATGGGCCCATCTCTTGCAATTTAAGCAACGAATCCATTGCTCTCCACCTTTATCAAGGGAAAAGGGTTCACTGCAAAAGATGCACTCTTCGTCAGCACTGTCTTCGTTGTTGGTGTCAACGAGAGGAACACAATAGTCCCCATCATCAGAGGAAGATGAACTATCACGCCTTTGTTTACCATAACGATGGGTTTGATTTTTCTTTCTTTTTTCCGTCTTATCAGGTTTTATCCGGAAATTTTCCGTGCCTAAGGGATTAGATTTTGAGCTTCCAGGCTTGCTTTCAAAATTGATCTTACTTACCTTTTTTAATGCCTTCTGTTCTTGTTTAGCAATTTTGTTCAGTTTGGCCTGTTTTATTTGTTCTTTTTCTGGCGTATCTGTAACAATGCGAGTTTTGCCTGGCTTCCTTCCCCTATTAACTACTTTTCTGGGGCCAGCCTTAGGGAAAGGTTGTATTTCCTCTGGAGTTAAAACATTTCCTATACTGCTAGTAGTTGAACGGGGAGTAGAAATCGGTATTTGAGCTAGTGGGATCTCGTTGTTGACTTCATTGCTGGTCATTTGAGGGTCCAATGGACATGTCTGAATTGGAAAACCAGCATGCTCATGTGGACGAGGTTCTAATGCTGGACAAGCAGGTTGAACCAGAACATTTGGCTCTGGTCGATCTGTTACATACGACGATAAGAAATCGTCATCAGTAAATTTATGTCGATTTAGAGGGTAAATACCTGCACTCTTAAACCCACTAATAATATTTTGAGTTGACAGTGCCTTTGAAAAAACCTTTCCCACTACTTGAGTAACACGATATATATCAAATGTAACGCCAGGGTTGTTCAAGTGCCACTCATCAACCCCCTGGTTGTAATACGTTTTGAGGGGCCCAAACACTAAGATCTAGTGGCTGGAGTTTGTGGGAGGTATGAGGGGGAAAGGTCACCATAACAATTCCAGCTGCAGATGATTTTTCAAGTGCTTCCACAGAAAGGTGAGTCTCGTGGTTGTCAAGAACCAGAAGAATTCGCTCTTCTTTAGATGACTTTACGTGCGATGTAAGGTGGTCATGAAACTTTAAAAACAGTTGCTCATTTGACCAACCACTAGGTGTTGCTCCACCTACAGATCCAGGAGGGGCACCAATCAGCATTCGATCTTTGAAAAAAACCCTTGGGAATATGAATAGTGGTGGAATATGGTTTCCTATTGCATTTACAGCAACAATAATTGTTACTAGATTGCCTCTTTCTGCTGAAGTGCAGGAACCCACTTGTTTGACTCCTTTTGGGGCGACAATGCAAGGTGGGTTCTGCACCGTTGACAACCCAGATTCGTCCAAATTCCACACTCTGTGAGGCGGGATTGGACCAAATCGCTTGTGCACGTCTTCAATGTTATCAAAAAAGGCATCCACATTGGTCTTATTAAAACTTGTAGATCTCGAAAGACTAGTAGGTTCTGGCTTTCTAATTGAGAGTGCACGGGGTCCATTGCTATGTCTGCATAAAATGGCGCATCCATTGTTCACCAGCTATGTTTCCATCCTTCCAGGTTTCTGGAATGCTTTTTCCATTTGCTTCGGCAAATTTAAATGCAAGCTGCCTAACTCCTTTTTTTGATAGCCCATAATTCATTTTAGAAATTTTTAATATATAATCTACCAAGAGCTCTTCCTCTTCTTTTGAGAAGACTTTGTGGATGTCAAAATTAGATTTATAACAATATTGTTCAGGCCCTGATTGGCGAAACTTTTTTAGTTGCCGGGAAAGAGTTGTCAGTTTTACTTCATAAATCTTGCACGCCTCTCGTAGTGAAATGTTATTTCCATCCAGTGCAGTGACCGCCATTAAGGCATTCTTCATTCTTTCGGAGTCGACAGCATCTCTAGTCTTACCAGTTTTACTTCTCGGCATTTTATCTGAAAAAGAGAAAAAAATATTGCACATTATGTACCAGGGAACATGTTCCGGGGTACATGATGTCTTTGTGTTCCTGGGTACAATAGGTCGCCATTTTACAATAAACGTGATCTACAACTTAATAACTCAAAGCTAAACTAAGAACATGAACAGATTAATACTCACATTTAAATGTAGAGTCAGATTATAACACACAATAAGATTTTAACACATAATACAAAGGGTTGAGAACAAAATTGTGAAATGTAGAAACTTTACAAATGACAGCGAAAAATTCTAACTCCTATTTACTTCGATACTACTTGACAGACCGGCAAGAAAAACAAATGCTGCTGCCATCTAGTGGGTAGGTTTCGCCCTAGTACGGATTTGGCTCGCTAGATGGCACCAGTGATCAAGCAACCCAACATGTTCCCTAGTACATTATGGTCTAGGTACAACAGTCTCCCCTAACATTTAGATGATGTTGTGGGATAATGCCGAGATCTTTGATCATGGGCTGAACATTTTTGATAAAATATTCTATTAGATTATTGTAGGAGCACTTTAAGTGACACTAAGTGATAATGTAACCTAATGTAAAGCTTACAAAAAATTTGCCATTGAATTAGCATTAAAATCAAACAAACTTTAAGAGGCTGCCATTTCCAAACGAATGATCCTTTTTCAGTCGGGATTGCGGCAATGTGTTCCTCTAACAAAGACCTTTAAAATGAGGTATAATTCGACCTATGCTTACATTTAAGATTTTTTAGACTTCCTCCACAGGACGTACCCCCAAAGTGAAAAAAAAAAAAAACAGATAAAATGAGCAAAACGTCGGTTACTACAGTGAGGACGTAATCCTAGAGTTTCATTGCTCTGCGTTTGTTAATAAAATAAATGAAGACCTGAAGTAAATTACGATCTAAGTGCCTTTTTTAAAGTTTTGAGATAATAAGGTTTTTTCTTTAAGATAAGGTTTTTAAAGCATAAATATTTCAAACTAAAAAAAAAAGTAGGTATAATACGACTAAATACAACTGTACAAGTGAAATCTTTATTAAATCTTATTCCATTTCTGAGTTTTTAAATTAAAAAAATTGAAAATCAAAACGGATCAATGTCCAGAGTACCAAAGGAAAATAATGGTTTAAGTGCGTTAGCCTTTAAACGTAAATAGTGATCTAAGTACCACAATCTTTATAGGCCCTAGTAAAGGCTAAAATTATTAAAACATTTAAATAGGTTTGTTTTTAATAATTAATATTGAGGCTGTTATCTTTTTACAACAACATAAGAACAACTGCTTGTCATAAAAACAACTTAAATAAGTTTTATGGTGTCAAGAATATGGATTTTACTGTATGTATTAGGTACTGTACCTGAATATTGCTGGGTACGTGCTAGGGCATAAATAAAACGAATAGATAGTTTTTACTTACACCTTGTATTTTCAAATGAATAAAATAAAAACACAAAATCAATAAAGTTCCTTTTTTTCAAATTACTTTTACAATGTCAGCTGTTCGTAAAACTGTTTATGTCTCCTCTGTGTTAGGAATGGAATCATAGACTTCAAATCAGACTTCTTTGCTTCGGAAATTTGGGATACACATTCCAGCCTCGGAAGATCAATGTTTTTGATGTCTTCGATGGTAACGCCTGGCTTTAAAACGTTTACTGTAGTCCATTTTTCAAGTTCGTTAAAAGTTTGTTTCACTTTAATTTTTCCAGGTAGAGACGCACCAATTTTGATCCAAACAACTTTTGAAATGTTGAGTTTTTTGGTATTTAAGAACCTGTCACAAAACACTCTTTAATGTTGAAGAATTCACCATCTTCCATCATGTTGACAATAAAAGGATTTATCTCTCGAACAGTTTCAATCATTTCCTTTAGGTCTTCAGGTATGTAACACTTTGTTACACGTTTTCGTTTCTCTATACCCGCGAAATCACGGTCGCAGTCTAGAAACGTGTGTCCCTTTACAAGAAATTTGTGATGTACTTCTTTGTATACACCAATTGCTGTAAGATATATCCACAAGAAAAGTATCATTTGGTTTTTATTTTCCCCAGCACAATTATCGCTCCAGGCAATTAACGTGTGTGATGAAGTGATAGTTTTCAATACTTTAAATAAACATGAGGCTACTTCATTACCACCTCTACAAGACTGTCCTTCATGCCACATTGACATCATAGATAACCCACTGTGGAAATGGGCACCTAGATTATAGGTAGACAACTGGCGCAGATAATACATGTTGCTGTGAGTAAGTGTTGGTAAAGAAAAAACTTGCTGAAGATCAAAAGAGAAGACATTACTATTACTGTCAATTTTTTGAGCATTCTTACAATCTTCTTTCAAATGAAATCTAGCTTTTTCTGCTTTTAAATGATGAACCTTAAGTTGGTTTTCGTAATTTTTTTTCTCGTCACCTATAGAGGATGTGATTTTTGCAGATAATAAATCGCATGTAGCGCTTGTATCAGTCCTAGGTCTATGAACAGACAGTTTAGGAAATTTCTTTTTGAAAGTGTCATAGTAAAAACGTTCTGATATGTTGGACTTTGGATATTTTTCCTTAAATGATTTATATAGCCTACTAATATTTAAGTCTTGAGATAAGTACTCTCTTTCCGACTTTTTTCTCCCATAATGTCCTACTTCCCGTGGAATTGAATTTACATGTTCAAATACCAGGTTCTCATCCTCAACCGTGTACTTGCGGTGTTCTATCTTATTACCTCTTTTTTCAATATGCATCGGATTACCTGACTGCTTTAACTCTACCAACAGCTGCACTCTTTTTGGTACTAAATGAAAAATGTCTTGAAAAGTTGACCGACAGACTTGAACAATATTACCTTCACCATCAGGAACTGTATAAACAGCAGTGGTCTGTCGCCTACTTTCACTGGGATAATTGTATAGCCCAAGGCGTCTTCTATTAACTGGCTTAACAGTAATTAGTCCTAAAAGATAGTTTTGTTGTTTGCAATAGTCAACTTTGTAGAAATCTTCAAAAAGTAGAAGCTTTTGAGGATGTGGTATATTTTTGCAGCTATATTTACACTTACATTTTACATCCAAGGGTGGTGGTTTCTTCGCTGGAATGATGACGTTATTTTTGGTTGTATATGCTTGTCCAGAGTTCCTTAGTTTCTTCCTAGATTCAGATATTCTCCCTTCTCCCTTCTTTTGTCTTTTCTTAACACTTTCACTCATTATTCACACTAATAGACACAAAATTATAGACACTGCTACTTCACACACAGCAAACACTGACAACCATAACCTCAATACCACAAACAAGGAATGATGCAATAACCAAAACAACAGCTGAGAAGTCACGGGGCACTTAGATCACAATTGAGGCGGTAGCTAGAATAAGGGCCTATAAGCAAAATGAGCGTTTTGAGAAAAACGCTGACAAACTTTTTACTTCAATGCCAAAAATTAATTATTATATCGAAGATTTTAGTGAAAATTGTTTAAGGAAATTAAACTTATTATTAAGCATATTTCATCATTTGTTTTGGGTAAAACCCTGTATAAATAATTGAAAAATTACTTTTTTTAAAGTGATGCATAGGCCCTTATTCTATAGAACATGTAAAAATTCATCTATAGAAGAAGGGCCTATATCTTTGAATGGGTTTAAATGGCTTAAAAGGAACAGGTTTAAATAAAAAAAGCAGTAAAAAGACAAATTGGAGTTTTATTTACCACTAAACTAAGTTAAATACATTAAAAGAAATTTTCTGAAAATCTTATTTACAGTTCATCTTGATCAGATTCGTCACTAAGAATGTCCTCTTCATCATTGTCATTTTCAACTTGTTCTGTGTTTCCAAATAAATCTTCGTAAAATTTTCGGCTTTCTTCATGTAGATAAATAAACAAATCTCGAAGATCTTTTATTTTTGTTTGTTTTAAGGCAACTCTTGGCATTGGACTTAGTGCAAGCTCCTGAGGAAAGGCTTTGGCATATCTGAATGGTGTATATACTGGGTTGTAAGTTTTTGACACTGCAAGGGTCCCACAAGGCTTGTAGTGTAGGATACGATATTTTTGTATTCCAAAGACATTATCTTTATTAGAAGGTGTCTTTAAAAAATAAGGCATGAGTGCTGTGTCCCAATCAAATACAATCGATGGGTCATGCAAAAGACGAAAGGGAGATGGGTTTTGCCTGCAAGTAACAATCCTTTCCAAATAGGTTTTCGGTCCTTCAACATTTTGTAAACTTTTTAGAGCGTTCCTTATAACTCCAAAATTGCGATCACATTGACCGAAAGAGTGTCCACGTACAGGAAAGAGGTGAGTAACTTCAACATTATACATCTTTGACATCCAAGAACAAAACCGTAATAATGTTTGGTTTTTATTCTGACCACCTGCAGCGTCAGACAGTAGAACAATATGTTTAGTATTCGGGTACTCTGCAATCTTCTGTTGCACACAGTCAAATATAAAAGAAGCCACAGTATTGGCCCCCTTTTTACATTCAGATTCCATGAAGGTGTAAACAAAAGATGTATCACCATTGTGCACATGTACATTAAACAAATACATCCACAGCAATCTCTTGTAAAATTGTTTAGTTATAGACAGTTTTGGCAGAGGGAAGTTCTGTGCATAGTCGAACTCTAATACCAACATATCACTGTTCTTTTTGGCCTCCTCCAAATACTTTTTCTTTAGGCCAGAATAAGCTTCAGCTCTCTTTTTATGGAGATTAAACTCAACATGACATGGATCATGTGAATTTTTTTCCAATTTTAGTTCACACTCTCGGCAATAATCACAGGTATCAGTTTTTGGTTTTCTAAAGGTGAATGCAGTTTCTCTAAAAAACTTAAAATAGGTTTTGTACTTCATTGCGAGTGTGTTTCCTGTAATACTCTTGTAATAATCTTGAAATTGACAAAATATATTTGAAATCGTCAGATCAGGGTTGTCAAAATAAAGACGGTTTGTTTTTCCTGGGGAATAGTGACTTGGCTTATTTGGAATCGACTTTAGGTGCTCCATTGCCAATGCATAAACATCGGTTGGCAACCTTCTTTGGTTCCCATGCTTTCCACGTTGTTCATCTAAAGATTCGTGATTGACAATTTTTTTCTGTAATAATCTAATTCGTTTTGTACCAACTTGATAAAGGTTGACAAACATTGAGCGGCAGACTGGTATTTCAATACCACCACTTTTAATAGAGTATTTCCATACATGATTTCTTTGTTGCTTGGGGTTTGCTACCTTCCTTGACTTTTCTGTTGGCTGGCATAGAGTCATGCAACTTGCTAAGTACGTATCTTGTACTTTCTTGGAACCATTGTCATAAAATAACTCGAATAAACCTTTTTGTTCTTCTTGACTTACATTTTTAGAACACTTATTAACACAACAGCTTTCAACTTTACTAAACGTTTTACCTGGTACAGTTTTTCCTGTAAACTTGGACTTGTATTCCTGGCCACTTTGTCTTAATGATTTTGCTACATTTTCTTTCCACTGGTTTTGTTGTACTGATTTCTTCTTTGCACCTTTTAACACTGAAGAATTATTCAAAATAGTTTGCCGACTGTTCATTTTACAATAAACGACTTATAGCACACAAATAAACACAATATAACCTTACTACTGCTATTGTAAACAACCCAGTACTGCTAATGAAGGAGGGAAATCGAATTCACAGCTGACCTGTCTTTGCCTAAAAAAAATGCTGTACCAACGTGAAAAAACAAAATTTTAAAATAAAACTTGGCAGGTTTGTATAAAAAGACATGGAGAATCCATTTCTGCATTCTCCAGAAGAAGGGCCTATAGACCCATAGGCCCTTATTCTAGCTACTGCCTCAATTTACTTTCAGCTAGCAGGGCACATACAACTAACGCATTCTGTTGATAACCCTCAGAACTACTAGACACAGTTTTGGCACTTAGATCAGAATATACTTTAACTGGCTTGCTTCATAGATCACAAATCCAGTTAAAACTCAAAAAATGCAAAAATGGCACTTAGATCAAAATTTACTTCAGGTCTTCAAATATTAAGGGGTTTCAAGACTTTTTGAACACCCGGTATATAATCGTTTTAATATTAGAAAGAAATATATTGATATTTATATACAGCTATATTACTGTCTATTACAGTGTAACATAATCTAAATCTATAAAAAATGACTTAATACACAATACACGAATAAAAAAAAAGTTAAGTGCGATGGCCGGGAATCGAACCCGGATCAACTGCTTGGAAGGCAACTATGCTGACCATTACACCACCATCGCACGTTGGCACAAAGTATAGTATTAATAAGTCTTAGGTTAAATGGACATTGCAAAAGAATTTGAAATTTTCTTATTCCAAATAAATGGTGAACTGTTTTCTAGTATCGGGTTTTACCTGCTATCGAAGAAAATTTCCAGAAATTTGTCATTTTTAGTAAAATAGAAATACAGTAGAACCCCTCAAACTCGACCCCCTCAAACTCGACATTCCGTCAAACTCGACAGGGCCAGTGACCAGGAGCATACGATTTCCAAGGTCATTCACTGCATTGTTTTTTGCCATGTGCGCCTGCCAGATGCCGGGAGGTTGAGGCTTGTCACTTTTGTTTATATGGCTGTAAGGGTTGCTCCTTTGTCTAGCCACTTTCTAATCCTACTGTATAGTAGAGGCCAAAGTTAAAGATAAAGGGTCCAGGTAGACCGGGACAGCCCCAATCATGTGTTGTCAAAATATTCATATTGTTGTGAACCCAAGCGCCTACCACCCGGATGCTACCGGTCATTAGCATCGATTCCAAAAAGTAAGCGGCAAGTCTTTTGTCATAACAATTCAACGGAGCGTTGTAGAACTATGATTCAAGTTTTGTAATAAAGGTCTTAAACAGGTGAAAAAAATGACCCGACTCTTAATTATATGCGATCAGCAGTTCAATTTATAGCAGTTATGTTGGATCGTGTTATTACCAACAATAGTGTTATTTCCGTGTTTTTTTACTCTAGACTTTACTGTAAATTTTATTACAGAAGCCTTTTTAGTTTACTGAGCCTGTTGTACAAAGCCAATACTTTTAAAATCTCATTTGACCCATCGATAAATTTCATTTTAATGTGTGATTGAACACACTATTTTTGTTGTTGTCAGGCAGGGACTTTTTTGCAATAAACGTGTAATCATTGATAATCAATAAATGTACAGTTATTTAAAGTATTTGTTGCAAGCCTAACCATTAAATATCAAAGTTCCCTAAAACTCGACAACCCCCAAACTCGACAACCTTAAAGTCCACATTGTGTCGAGTTTGAGGGGTTCTACTGTAGTTTTAAAAGATCTAAAACTTGGAAATAACTACTAGATTATGGAATTTGCCTGAAAATGTATGCAAAAAATATTTCTTACACTGCCATCTAAAAACCAAGTAATGTAACAGAAGTATTCATTCAAATTTAATTCGGTATTTGTCAGTCCAAATTTAAAAAAAAAGACCCTGACTTCGAGTTATGCAAAATATTTTGAAGGAAAAAAAATTACTTGCTTCGCTTGTGCCATAAGCTCGTTTTAAGCATAGAACGTATTTGAATGAGTTTTCTTTGTTGTTAAAATGATGAAAAACATATTGGAAATCATCACCTTATATAAAAAAGAAGAAAAGAATATATAGTTTGATTTTTCGGGGATGGAACCTGGCGGCTTAGCGACCCTTAGCTCTCACACGCACACTGGCAGGAACGCGCGCAGCCCCCGGCCTGCCTGCCTGCAGCGTATAATCAGTTGGTTCTCAAAGCACAACAACAACATTTTTAATTAATTATTTTTTAAATTATATTTGCACAGTTTTGAAATCTTCATAAAGTTATAAGAAAAATAAGCCCAAACACGACATTCTTAACACTATTTAACCAGAAAATACAAAATAGGCCTACCAATACAACCCTTACATTAAAAAGTTTTAAAATATTTAAACCAATATATGACCTTTATACCTTTATTGATTATTACAGAAAATAATTTTATAAACTACCTTATTTATCAATATATAGGCTATTATGTAGTTATAGAGTGGTAATTGAACTGGCCTGTAAGTTTATTACTTTCTGAAACACTTACTTATTCTAAATGAGAGCATCCAATGTTTTCATCTTCCAGGTCACTTTCGGATTCGGTTTCACTGTCATAATCCCCAGGACACAAGCGTATTATGAACTCTTGAACACTGGCGTCGTTAAGTCCTTCACTTCTCCAATCCTCGTCCATTGCTTTCCTGGCATGGTCCACATACTTGCTCCATTGTTCCGGTGTTACAGCAGAGACGGCTTCGTGGAAATGTTGTTCTACATCCCTCAACTTGAAGGTATTATTCCTATCCCGTACATATTTTTTCAAGTTCCCCCAAACCATTTCGATTGGATTGTAGTGGCAGTGATAAGGGGGGAAGGCGGATTACCTTATACCCCATTTCTGCTGCTTTAGAGTCAATTACATAGGTGAGATAAGGTGGTTTGTGCATTTTAACAACACTGTAGAGCTCTGGTTTTCTTAAATCTGGAGAGAAACTTATTCCTTTATCTTGTAGCCATTTTGCCATAACTACTTTGGTTGAACCTGATGTTGGAGATTTGTCCTTAACCCTTGAATGGTATGGAGCGTTATCCATTATTATGGTGCTTTCAGCAGAAATAGTAGGGAGTAGAGTGTCGAAAAACCACTTTTCAAATACTTCCGCGTTCATCTACTCGTGGTAATCGGAAGTTTTTTTAGACTGAAATACCAGAGGAGGAGCTTCAATCCAACCTTGTTTACTTCCAGCATGGCAGACGATTAAACGCTTTCCCTTTCCCAGAGGGGAACCTAGCGTTCCTTTAACTGTTCCATCAGTCCAGCCCTTATCGTTACTGAGGTTTTCATTCATCCACGTTTCATCAAGGAAAACAGCTTTCTCCATGTTTATGTTATGCATCTTTCTAAGAAATTGGCATCTTAGCAACGCCACAGATGGTTTTTCCATTAACACCTTCCTGGAATTAAACTTTTTGTAGACAAAGCCCAAACTTTTCACTATTTTGTTTAGAGAAGATAGGCTACCGTGGAAAAGTTCTGTGTCTCTCAACGATGAACGTAGTTTTCTCAGCGTTGGCACTTCTCGTCTTTCATAATAACTTAGAATGTGGCGACGAATAGCTGCTTTGTCAAAGTCGTCTATGTCTGTAGTGGGTCTGTTTCTAACCGGAGTTTTGTTCTTCCTCGGTGTATTTATTACTATCCGCCTCTTCTTCCCAGATAACGGAGGACAACTGGCATCCAGTCCCGCCTCTTCCGCTCCAAACTCGGTCGTAGTACAGCCTTCTTCTGTATGTGTATTTCCTAACTTATTCACTTCTTTAAGCTGTAAGTTAATTCGCTTAACGGTTCTTAACGAAACACAACACGCGTCAGAAACTCTTTCCAAAACCTTTTGAACGTCTTTTAAGGGTCTTAAATTGTTCTTCTCCAAATAAAAGTATTGTATGACAGAAGCAACAATTGTCCTTGCTTGTGAATGCAAAATTTCTCTACTAGTGTTTGGAGTCATTTCCGTCATAATATAATCACTTCCTTTCCAAATATGTACACTAATCACTTAAACAAACAAAATCAACACAGAAAATCCTTCTACGGTATACTGTATTATTTATAAAAGGTTGAAAACTCAGACTGAAACCAATTCACAAGTCACAATAGATAGGGTCAGTAGTGAAAGTAGGTAGGACAAGTGGGGGATTTCGGGAGGTATTTCTGCGAAAGGGTTGAACTGGTTAACAATAGTCTCCATAACCTGCTTCGGTTTAACCCTGGGCTGGCCAGTCACAAAGAATTATGATCATATATCATCATCATAGTATGATATATCATCTATTACCGCCTACAGTGTTAACAGAAGTATAAGAACAAAAATATTACGAAAGCTATCAATAAAGAGCTAATAAAGGCCGAGAAATGCAATACAATAAACACATTGTAGATTTTGGTGACTTAAAGTTGTCGCAATTATGTCGTATTTCGATTCATTTTTAATGTAATTTTGAGCCAATTACACCAATTATAACCTTAAATAAGTAACACGTGAAATAAAAAAGTTATTATTTTATAGTGAAGAGTGTAGTCAGTGTCTCGGCCCGAGCCCCGGAGCGGTCGGGAGGGGTTGTGTGTCTGTGGTAGTAAGGGTCGCTAAGCCGCCAGGTTCCATCCCCGAAAAATCAAACTATAAAGTAATGACTCCTACTCTTCGAATTTACCACCAAAATTACGTTTTTTTTTTTTTTTTTTTTTTTTTTATCATCTGCAACAAATTTTGTTCAAATGCAGCTTGTGTTGTTATAAAAGATTTAATTTTTTTCTGTAAAATTTTAATGAAATTTGAAACGTAATAACTCAAACGGATATGAAAAATCACAAATTAAAATGTATTACAGTAATTTTTATTTACCGGCAATTTTTCAAGAATAATTGACAAAAAACAAAAATGAACTGTCACCGCCGTTATACAAAACACAATTATATTAAATACAATTTACGTTTATTACACTAGGGTAGGTAGTTTAGGCCATGAATAATATTTGTTTTCAAAAAAAGCATTCATGGTTTATTTCGCGCTTTGAAGACAACTAGCGAACGGACATTTTTGGTGATTAATAATTAGTTGGTTGTTACTTTGTTTTGAGAATTGATGAGTGAGAAATTTGTGCAATTTTTTTGCTAATTAACAATAACAGATTTGCAAGGATTATTGTCATATGCTCGTCTTAAGCATAGAACGTATTTGAATGAGTTTTCATTGTTGTTTAAAGGTGAAAAACATATTGGAAATCATCACCTTATAAAAAAAGAAGAAAATAATGACTCCTACTCTTCGAATACTCTAATTGTGTTACGGTCGGAAAAAAAGAAGAGTTGGTCAAGAGAGACTGTATAAGATAGATGAAAGAGAGGGATGTAGCCCATAACTACATGAAAAAAGGATCCGGTTAGGTCTTTTCAGGATGCTAAGTCTGTACTCACTAAAATGAGCCCCTGAGCGTGTATTTGATTGAAATTGAGTTTTATGGGTGGCTGTCAAAGAGCGTTTTCGGTTTTTGGAAATTATTCCTGAACGGTATTTATTTGAGCTAAATTTGGCCAAAATCATTATATAAAATTATAACCTTGAGTTTTGATCTTGTGACAGCCATCTTAAAATTTGAGCTATAGAAAATAAAGATATATAAAGAAAAACTCTTACATAGCCAAAATGTAGCAAACCCTTGCCTAGTTGGATCTACACCCTTTTCATATAGTCTTGAGTTAGATACCTCTATTTCATCCTTCCGACCAGAGTGACCCAATAAACATAACTGATGCACATTTCATAAATAAATTATCGGTACTTTTGTTAATATACGTTTTTTCTGATTTAATAGTGAGATCTCGCCTTGAAATGTGTTATAGTTTGTTGTGTTAAGTAACAAAATCAACAAATAAATAAAATTATATACCCTTATAGTTAATCTTTACTACTTAAAACTAAACACCATTTGATTTTAAATAACAGCTGTTTTTATATTAGTTATTAAATTTGAGGGTATGTTTACATCTTTCCTCAAAACAAATGCAGCACAGATATCAACTTGCTTCTGAGTAATATCAAATTATTATTAAAAACTATAAACAAACAATGAGTTTAATAACAATAATACTCATAATTATTATTTATTTAGATTGAATATAAAAGGCAACTGTTATTTAAAAATTTTGTTAGGAGGAATGTATAACTCTTCACATAAATAATTTAACTTAATATTGAGAACTGGTTTATTTATTGAACATACTGTACATAATAATTTGTCATTGCATACAGCTTCAAAATATACCATATTTGAACTGGAATGTAAAAACTATTACACTTTACTAAATAATATTATAAGTAATTATTCTAAAATACTGTAATGGTTGATTAATTTTTGACACTATCGTGTTATAGATTATTTAAAAAACAAATAAATCAAAGTAATATTTAATGTAATGATTACTTTAAAATTATTCACAACCAAAGGAAAAGAAGGACAAAACTGACAGAAATTCCTTAACTGGAATGGTCAGATTGTAAGATATCACATTTTTGTCATGTTTTAAATTATCATTAACCCTTTAAAATTATTAATCACTAGATTCGTGTTGCTTTAAATGCGTGTTAAATTCGTGTTTATTCCAAATTTATACTTGTTTTTAGTTACACCAAAAAATAATTACAATTCAATAATATAAATGCATTTATTTTATTAAATTTCATGCACTAAAACAGAAACATTAAAGAACTTCACAATTATTTAATTTTCATTATTAATATATGATCACATAACAAGTACAAAATTGTATATGTTGACAATGTACAATGTTGACAGAATATTCAAAAGAAATAGATTTCCACTTTTGGCTATAACAAAAACTCTTACATAGCCAAAATTATGCCCACCTTTTTAATATAATCAAAATTGTTCAACTGTTTTAAACTGTAGAGGTTCATTTTGGTCAGTATGGGTGTTGTAAACCCGTGAAGCCTAGCTAGATCTACACCTTTTCAACTTTTCTTTCGTTAGATTCCTCTATTTTATCCTTCTGATCAGGTCGCCCTTGACTAACTCTTTTTCGCTTCCGACCCTGACGTTATTAGAGTATTCGATTGCTAGAAGGTTTTCGTTTTATGTTATTTTTTCTTTATGTTTATAAGGCGATGATCGCCGTAATGTTTTTAGTTTAAAAAACAAGTGAAAAGAAAAATCAAAGTGGGTGTACTATTTTGTAAATATTCGTACTATTTACTATAACTCTCCACATTATTTATACGTGAAAACATAAAATAAACTCATTTAATCTCTAAAAATGTGTTCATCTAATTCTTTTGAAACTAAAAATGAGGTGATCAGTTTAATCCTGTTTTGTACTCACATATATACCTCCTGCATCTTTTTTTGCATCTACAGTCGACTGTCTATTTCTGAGAGGTGTTCGTAGGATTTTCGTTCTACCAAGTTCGATTCAGGTGATTTTGGGAGATGTAGCTGGGATTCTTGATCGGGTATTGTCCTTCTCGTGTCGCCTAAATATTTTCTTTAAGATTTAAATGATTTAGTACTCTCGTAATTCTGTAGCCTATATTAAAACTTTTTTAAGGTCAGCTAACGATCAAGGCCTCAGTATTGTGAATACAGGCTTAACAATCCTGAGAGAATTTAGCTGGACCTTTTCCCATTTAGTTTTCGGTTAGACCCCTCTCATACATTTTTCCTATCAGGTCTCTCTTGTCAAACAGTTTTTTTCCCCCCGACACTGATTCTATTAAAGTAATCGAGGACTAGGAGTCTTTATTTTATGACTTTTTATTCTTTTTTTAATAAGGCGATTATGGCTGAGAGATTTTTTTTGCCTTTAAAAAAGGAGAAACACACAAAATGACTTCGGCTAGGCCCTACCGAGCTTTGTAGATGTGTATTTATTTTAAAAGTTACCACTCCCTTCGTTCGTGAGAGTAGGCTATCTCGGGCCTTGCGTACCTCGTACAGTACATACGTGATGGCGGCTCCACTCGCTATGCTCGTGTCGTGAGGTCGGGTATCGAAATTACAATTTTAAGGGGGTTCGGTAGTGGAAGTAGGGAAAATCTTTGTTACTTGAAATTTTAACTTGAATTTTTTTTTTGTAATCTTGTTTTGGTCTAACTTAAACAAATATATTATTTAAATATTATTTTTTTAATTTTTATACACGTAAAAAAAATTTTTTTGTAGAAAATCATTTAAAAAAATTGATATTCTTTAAAAACTATCTGTCCAACTTTGATAAACTGGGTCTTAAATGAAAGCTAAACAGTCGTTCTAAAATCTCTTGTATAACCACTCATATACATAAAGGAAATCTGTGACAAAAATTTATATAATACAAGTTTTTTCGGTAAACAGATTTTATTCAGAATATTTTAATTTTTTAATAAAGAAGTTTTTGTTAGAACATGTTCCAAATACATGACTTACTTGACTTATTTCCTTTTATCTCCTATTGGAGCATAGGTCCAGAAGAGCTCTCCATCTGTCCCTGTTTCCAGCAAGTGCCTTCACTTCTCCCCAAGTCTTATTAGCCTCTTTTGAGAATACATGAGAATTTAGATAATTATATGTAGAATATCCACACAAAAAAATCAGCCTCCTGTGACTTCTTGTTCTGGAGTTATATCCAATTCTGTACCTGAAATCACACAAATTATTAACTTTCGGGAAATGGGCCGCGAAGTTTTGCAACAGTTTAAGGCATTGTTTTTCCACAAACATTCAATTTTATATGTTTCATAGTAATGTACTATGTTTCTACATTATAAATAATAATTTTTTGTTGACATTTACTGATAAAATGTTATAAATAAATATCTGATTGTAAATGGAGGCTAAATGTGTTATTGTAGTAGGCCTACTTTCACTAGGTTCAACATTGGGCGTATTGTTTTTATTCCATCGAACTAAAACACTTTTCACGTTTCTCCTAGATAAAGACAACTTATTCTTCCCATTTCAGAAAAGAAATGTTTTATTTTTATAAAAAATAAACAGTTCCACTATAACTAAGCGCAACACAATGCACTTTGTTTACTGTTCTGCTAAAAGTCAGCTGGTTGTATTATCATATGTTTTGTTGGGAAACAAAAATTTATAAAAACAGATGTTGACAAATTATAAAATATTGTTCTATGTATATATATTATTGAAAATATGTTTTATCATGTACAAAAATTAAAAATAACAGTAACAAAATATGTAACATTGATAAATTGGCAAATTTCCTACCTGTGCAGGGTTATACAAAAAATGTTTTCCTCAAATAATTTTTTTTTTTTTTTTAAATGGACAAAGTTATATATTTTTGTGTTCAAAAAACAAAGAGGAAAATTATTATAAAATAAAAAAAAAATTGTAAAAAATGAATTTTTGACCGATTTCCAGTACCAACCCCCCTTAAGAATAACTTCTACCATTTCACATTTATTTTATTTTTTGTAAAGTCAATGGAGTTCAGTATGACTACACTACTGTCTCTTACACTAAATTACAGGTTGTTATCTTATTTTTTGTAGCCAGTATCGTGCTTACGTACAGTATCTTCAAGGTAGGAATGTGTCTGGGTTGGAGAGGAAAAGAGGGGCCCCACACTTCGTTTGTTGCATTTGCTTTTAGCGGTACAACCCCAATAAAAATATAGACCTCAAATGCTTCTGTGTAAACGCCTACCCTACTTTCGTTTCTTTTATCGGTGTAAATAAGAATAAAACGTTTACAAAATTAAACTTTTAAAAATTAACTTGTACTTATACCATACTTTAAGAATTAAATGTAGCTAAGCAGTAATTTGTGTACCTAGTTTTCTTGGAATGGGTTGTACCGTCAAGTCAGATTAGAGAAACCAGTAGAATGGAGGACACTCCTAGTCTGAGGGTAGTGTACAAACGACAACAATACCGGACGGACTGTTTGTCGAAAATAACTTTTTTGTTTCCTAAGGCCATGAAACGAAAAGGTCATTTATACAAACAAAACAAATGACTTTTCAGATCCAACACGCAACAGTTCTTCTCTTTGTCATTGAATATCATCTCTATAAAAATGAGAATGCAAAGAATTCATTCGTTTACAAGGCATCCCGGTCGGAGGTCGAACTTTCAAAAAACGATCCTGTTCTAAATGTTTTGTTCTGTGATGAGAGATTGCGTTGTTTTGTTGGCAATACTACATTTTCCCCAGCAACCTTAAGTTATTTGAAGCTGAATTCAGCGTTGACATTTTTAGATGTAAGGTTGGTAAATGCTTTACTAAAACAATATGTCTTCACAAGAATCCTGTTTGAATGTTAAGAGGGAGGGAGGGAGGGATGGAGGGAGGGAGAGAGAGAGAGAGAGAGAGAGAGAGAGAGAGAGAGAGAGAGAGAGAGAGAATTGAATTGAATTGAGTTGTCTTTATTTAGGGGCGAGGTTAGGACTGTATAGTCCTCTCTACCACCTAACCCCATACAACATAACAACATATTATATAAAAATATAAAATACAACTTGATAATAATAAAAAATTTATACTAGCTACAAAATGAAATTAAGAATTTAAAATAAAATAAAAAGTAACAATCTTAAAATTAAAGTGACAAAATGAAAGTTATAACTTAAAATAAAATAAAAATTAACAAACTTAAATTTAAACAACGTAATCAAATTTAGAATTTAGAAACAAAAATAAAATAAAATGAAATACTGTAGCTTAGGTGTTGATACAGATAAATACAATCACACATACACACAAGCACATTCATACATAATAACATTTAAAAATGACACCACATAATTAAAATAATAACTATTATTACTACATAAAAGATAAAGAAAGTAACAAATACTTATTTCAATCATTCAAACTTATTACAAAAAAACTAACTATTCCGCCACACCCAGGGACGAGGACACCAAATCCATTCTATTCAAAAAGAAAGACTTAAGTAATTTTGAAAACTGGACACGACTGTCAACAGATTTAAGTGCCTCTGGAAGTAAATTCCACAAGCGGCAAGCGGACACAGTAAACGATTTATTAAACATAACAGTTCTATGTAGCGGTATCATAAGCAAAGTGGAACCTCTTCTAGTGCTCTTTGTACTGATATCAGAGGTGAAAACAAACTTTTATGCCAAGTAATTCGGCACTCCAGTTTTTAGGACCGAATGCAAGATAATTAAAATATGAAACGATCGGAAATCATTAAGTTTTAGAAAATTAAGTTCTTTATAATGAGTTACATGAGCATCGCGTTTTAAGCCAAAAATAAATCGCACGCAGTAGTTCTGTGCCCGCTGCAACCTGTTAGCCAGAACAACAGACATGTCATTGACTACGGTGTCACAATAAGAAAAGTAAGGAAATATTAAAGTCTTTACTAGGAGTGATCTAATTTGGAGCGGCAAGCAATCTTGCATTTTTTTCAAAGAGTGGATCCCAGCAAAGATCCTGTTACACGTCTCAGTCACATAATCATTCCAAGTCATTCTACTGTCAATTATTAGTCCCAAGTCTTTCACTCTATCATAATAGTCCAAAAAATGATCGTCAAACTGGATTCTAGGAATCTATTTTATTTAGTAGTCGAGAATAACCCAAGATTATTGGCTTTGTCTTAGCTCTGTTAATCGAGAGTCCATTTTTCTTAACCCACAATGAAACATTTTTCAGATCATAATTAACATTATCCACTGCTCTGTCAATATCACCAATTTTAAAATGCAAATATACTTGAAAATCATCATCATACAAATGAAATTTACAATAATTCAGCACAGTGTGAATATCATTAATATACAAACTAAACAACAAAGGTCCCAATACTGAGCCCTGTGGAACTCCACTACAGACATCCCTCCAACTTGACCTATCATCACCAACACTAACGCACTGACTTCTGCCAGAAAGATAGGACTCCACCCATGCAATGCATATAGGTGCCAAACCCATATTTCTTAATTTCACCAAAAGCAATGAGTGGTTTACGCAATCAAAAGCTTTAGAAAAATCCAACAAAGTTAGGATAGTTGGGATATTTTACCAATAGGACGGACAAGTGCAGACTTCCAGACAAGCGGAAAATTACCAGTTGTAAGCGATAAGTTAAATAAATTTACAATAACAGGCAAAGTAAAAGCAATAGTTCCTTTAATAAAACCAATAGGAATGCAATCCACACCAACAGCATTAGAAGTAAGTCTACGTATAGCTTTAATGACATCAATTTCCGAGACTGGAGAGAAATTAAAAACTTTATTTGATAGACAATGGGGGGGGGGGCTTGTAAGGTCAATATATAATCATTTATAGACCCATTATCTGTGGCCAAAGGAGTTACGAAATAATTATTTAAATCTTCAATTGACACGTTTACCGGATGGTGACTTTGTACTTTACCTATAACTAATCCTTTAATACCACGCCATAAAGCAGCAGAGGATTTGTTTTTGTTAAAAGAAGTATAAGAATATCTAATTTTAGCATTTCGTAGTTGCTGATTTACTTTGTTTCTAAGGCCACGATAGTGCTCAATGTCATTAATATTTTTAGTTTTCTTCGATTTACGGTAAGCAGAATCACGTTGATTCATTAATAGTCGAATTGCATTCGAAATCCAGGGAGCCGGACGCCTAGTTATACGTTTAGTTACAATAGGGGCATGTTTATTGTAAATATCTAATAACATTTTATTAAATTCTTCTACCATTTCGTCAATATTATTGAAATTATTTATTGCACCCCAAGGCTTAGCAGCAACATCAGTCAAGAAAGCATCTTGTTTAACATTTTTGAAATTTCTATACGAGATTAATTTAGGTGGTGACTTTGCAATTTTTATAGCATACACACAGTATACAAGATCATGTGAGGAGAGTCCTGGGACAGGAATCTGTCCATGATGTACAGTATGTGATAAGTCACTTACAGCCATGATATCCAGAAGAGTGGCAGAAGTATTCGTAAAGTGTGTGGCTTTAAACGGTAATATATGCATATTGCAAGTATAGAACATATTTGTCAAAAATGTTGAGTCGAATGTCTCAGGTCCCAGTAAGTCAGTATTAAAGTCGCCCGCAACAATTACATGCGTGTATGATGGCATGAAATCCAACAGCACAGTTTCGAATTCAGATAAATAACCAATTTTTGGTGGTCTGTAGCACAACCCCAAGAGGATTTTAGCCCCCGACAATTTAAGTTCAATAAACATGAATTCAGGTCTGGCTAAGTTTTGCTGATCAGAACAATAAAGGAGCTTACTCATGATTGTTGACTTGACATAGATTGCCACCCCCCGCCATTCCTATGTATACGGTCATTTCGAAAAAGAGTATACCCATATAATGAAACATCGGCTGAAATAACTTTTGGTTTCAACCAAGATTCTGAAATATCTCCCGAAAGTCCTCAATATGACCTCTCAGAGACTGAGCATTGACGTGCGCAATTTTTACTAGGTTGGGGTAAGGAGCAATCTGTTGTGACAGAGACTGATGGACATTATATTTCACATCAGCCGGTCCAGCAACACTATTGTCATTCATGGGAAACCGATATAAAACTTACATTAGCATCCCCTCCCGACATGTGACAGGAAAATGTACAAAGTAAAATCTCGCACTCACACACAATCATACCTAAAAAAATAATATATATAATAATATAAAATGAATAAAAAATAAAATAATATCTCAAATAATACAAAATAAAACATTCCACTTATAAGTGGTGCATTATCTACTCCTATAAACACTATATACATACGGACATCAACATCATGATTAACCAAAAATAAATTTAAAAGATAAAAGTAAATACTCAATACAGTGATAAGAATCAAAATGTCAGATATAGACCCAGGAAGCACATAAAAATTACCAGGGCAAACAAGGAATAAGCCTATAACATATGATAGCAAAATTTTACAATGGAGTCTAAGCAGAGAGAAAAACAATAATAAACTCTTAAAAAAAAAAAAATAAATAAGTAGCTCAATAGCAACTGCAAAACAGCTAAGAATGTATAACAAAAGACTACTTAGACATATTATAAATGTAACAATCCATAATGATAATTTTAAATGGAGGGGGGGTGATTTGAACAGACTGATAAATAATATTTCTATAAATATAAATATACACTTCACTAATAATAATATTTTCCATTAATTAAAAGTAATAATAGTCTTAAATAAGTCTGATTAATTAAATGCTCCAACTGTTGTTGCCGTACCACGCTTCCCCTGCTCATCTATCCAAGACACACGGCCGTCCATTGTCCATACATTTCTTAAGCCAAAAGTGTCTACAGCTTTTTATAAACAGTAAGACGCCGAACGGTCAAATCTTCCCGAATAGTGATACCTGTTCCCTTTAACATTTTTTTATATCAAATATCGTTCTACGGTCCCTGTAGCTAACAAACTTAACAATAATAGCTCTCGGTTGTATTCTGCCGTCACTATCAGGGTCCATTTTGCGCCCAATTCTATGAGACCGATCAATGGCATTAATGGGGAGATCAACATGCAATTTTTCTTTAAATAATTTAATTATTTTTTCGTCTGTGTCACCGCTCCCGTCCTCGGCAATCCCGAAGACTCTTAAATTATTACGTCTCTGATACTGTGCCAATTCATCGTGACGATCTAATAAATTAATTTCTATAGTAAAATTCAAGTCAGCTTGAGGCGGAAACCCAGTCGACCGCACTAATCGCCTACCCTTGGTGTCTATTGTGCGACTCGGCCGCGTTAAGTAGCCACTGGCTGGGGTCAGTGAATCATAACTAATGACTCCAGTAACGATATGCAACTATTCCTCCTTCCTTAAATTCCGAAAAACAAATGATAACACGTGTTACATTGCAATTTTCTGATTATTTTGATACCAAATTTCAAAGGAATCGGTCATCTGTGACAAACACAGAGTGATTAGTGAAGTTATAAATGGTTTACTGTATTAATAAAACTTCCGTATATCAGACGAAACATTTTTATTTCAGAAAATATGTACAATTTATAAACACTAAAATAAAATAAATAAATATAATTAAATAATTAACCAAATTAAATCATAACAATAATAACATTATTTACTAAATTATATTAATTGTTATTAAATTAATTAAAATTACTATTAATGCCCATAAAGGTAAAGGAAATCACACTTAATATAAACAAATAAAACACTCGTACTATGCCTATACTATAAATAAAGTACACGTACGTATAACTAACAATAATACAGTATTTCCTTAGAGAGGAATAGCCAAATCATCAGATGAATCATCACTTACTTCAATCTGGTCACTGTGGGAGTCTTCATCTTCTGTGTCGTCCTCGTTCCCAGCATCCAACACTATGATCCTGTCGTGCAAATCATCGCTGATGGCATCCACCTCCCACATCATGTCCTCAACTTTCTTCACGTGAGTGACGCACTTACTCCAATCCTCCGAAGAAATATTGTTCAATGCATTGTGTAATAGAACTTCTACGGTATTCAGAGAATAATCAGCATTCTTCATCGCAACTTCATTTTTCACTGTGGCCCACACCAGCTCGATGGGGTTCAGGTCACAATGGTAAGGGGGCAACCGCAGCACTGTGTGAGTCGCACAATAGACACCAAGGGTAGGCGATTAGTGCGGTCGACTGGGTTTCCGCCTCAAGCTGACTTGAATTTTACTATAGTTTTTCGTTTATAGCTCGTAACGACACTAATTCATCTTTTAAGGTCTTAATTTCGGCGTGTGCCAATTGAAGAGAATGTTCAAGATTTTCAATAACTTTATGAGACACCGTATCAGAGATATCAGCTATAACGTCATCACAGAAACACAATTTGACAGCGTCCATCACAGCAGCAAGCATGTCAGGTGATAAGAACTCTTTAGCCCCGCCCTTAGGAGGGGAAAGAGATGACGGTTCTGATAATGTCTTAGATAACGTAGGCTTATCTCCTTTAATCTTACCAGAACGAGTTTTTGATGGCGAATGAGTTACCGACATAATTATTAATTTCGAATATTAACTCAGTTAAAACACTCGTACAATTAAATTGAAGTCAAGAATACTGTTCACAATAAAAAGTTAATTCACTATGACCAGAAGACTTATACTTATCTGCACAGTATGTCCTTAGTTATAATCGTCAGAAACTGGAGCAGAAAAAAACACGTGCACTCACTCACAATACATCTCACAGAGGAAGAGAGAGAGAGAGAGAGAGAGAGAGAGAGAGAGAGAGAGAGAGAGAGAGAGAGAGAGAGAGAGAGAGAGAGAGAGAGAGAGTTCAAAGATATCTTGAGAAATTGGAAGAATTTTTTTAAAGTCTGGTGTAAATGTCATAGTCGAAATAGGTTTAAATTTATTTAAAATGTTAATATAGAAGTTTAAAAACAAGATATATTTTATTAAACGTTTGTGAGAAAACTATAAGACATAACTTTACCCTATTTCACCAGCCTTGGCACCTAACGGATTAGGAGACCCTTCCTCTCGCACGCGCACTCACGAGCGCCTTGGTCTGACCGGCCCGGCCAGGTAGATGGCTCATACACGGGGGCGTCCAGTAAGCAATTACGGATTTGATAAATCACAAATTTTAACAAATTTAAAAGGCATATTTGAAATCTTGTTAAATTTAAAAGAAAACACGACATGATTATGACAATATATGTAGACTATTTAAACGTAAGTATTAATTTTGTTGACGACACTTTAAATGGTATTTTTTTATTTTATAACTAAAATAAGGACTTGGTGATTATAAAACGTTTAGATTTTTAATAATAAAAAAATGTTCTTTCACCATAGGTTTTTGACTTGCGCTGCAAGTAATAATTATTAAAAACAGATTTACACTATATATACTCGTGCGTGTATGAGTAGTTTGCTTTATTTTGGTTATAGGCAAAAAGCTTTCGGTCATCATCGGTTTATATATATATATATATATATATATATATATATATATATATATATATATATATATAAACGAATACAAATTAAAAGTCCCAAGTTTTCGGATACTTTCGTCAGGGTCGAAAGATAACAAGAGTTGATCAAGATAGGTAAGTTGAAATAGAAGTATCTAATCCAAGACTACATAAAAAAAGGTTTAGATCCTGACATGTCCCTCAGAATCGTCACGTAACATGTCCCTACACACGTAAAAATTATGGAATTTGTTTCATCGGACCTTGTGATGTATTCCCAAGGGATCCTAACCTGGATCTATGCCTTTTCTATTACATCTATTTCCTATCAGGTCTCACTTGACCAACTCTTGGTCTTTTCCGACTCTGAGACAATTCGAGGCCTAGGAGTCTTTAGTTTATGTTCTTTTTGCCTTTAAACCATAACTAAAAAGCGTGTTTTTTTTTCAGTCTAAACTCATTATTAACCTGCATTAATAACATTCTAGGAGAACCTAGAACATTTAGCGTATACTTAAATAAAACAGCGTTTGTAAATTTCGGGTGTCTTTAAGTTTGGTAGATACAAGGCATCTTCTGAAAGTGACACTACAACTCTAAATATTTATTCTAACCAGGCAACACAGTTTTAATAAAACAATATATAAGCCATTTCTTTTTAAGAAAATGTCCCCTCAGGGCGTCATTTATAGTAAATACGTGTGTATTAATCCCGAATTCCTAGCTAGTCTACATCTTCCGTAATCTAGTCTTGAGTTAGATCCCTCGCTTTCGTCTATCCTATCACATTTCTCTTGACCAACTTTTTTTCTTTTCCGAGCTTGTTGCTAATAGAGTATTTAAGATCTAGTCTCTATTGTAAGCTCTATTTTGTGTTAATGTAATGGTAACTCAGCAGAAAAGACCAAGAGTTGGTCAAGTGAGACCTGATAGGAAATAGATGTAATAGAAAAGGCATAGATCCAGGTAGGATCCCTTGGGAATACATCACAAGGTCCGATGAAACAAATTCCATATTTTTACGTGTGTAGGGACATGTTACGTGACGATTCTGAGGGACATGTCAGGATCTAAACCTTTTTTATGTAGTCTTGGATTAGATACTTCTATTTCAACTTACCTATCTTGATCAACTCTTGTTATCTTTCGACCCTGACGAAAGTATCCGAAAACTTGGGACTTTTAATTTGTATTCGTTTATATATATATATATATATATATATATATATATATATATATATATATATATATAAACCGATGATGACCGAAAGCTTTTTGCCTATAACCAAAATAAAGCAAACTACTCATACGCGCACGAGTATATATAGTGTAAATCTGTTTTTAATAATTATTACTTGCAGCGCAAGTCAAAAACCTATGGTGAAAGAACATTTTTTTATTATTAAAAA